>JANJGN010000463.1:45000-474095 GCA_026770705.1 Isurus oxyrinchus | reverse complement strand
TTTTTTAGCAATACTCAAGTGTCTTAAAGGGGGAAAACGTGATTGACAGAGGGAGTGGTGCAGGCAGAGAATTTCAGAGTTTGTGAATAAGGGATCCTAAGGCCAGGTCATTAATGCTGGAGCGATTAAAATGGAGAATGTACAATTTGCCAGAATTAGAGCAGTGCAGATATCTCAGAGGGTTGTGGGGCTGGAGGAGATTACAGAGGTAGGGAGGGGCGAGGCCATGGAGGGATTTGAAAACAAGGATGAGAATTTTACAATCAAGTTGTTGCTTGACCGGCATCCAAGGCAGGTCAGGAAGCAAATGGGTGACAGAGGAACAGGACTTGCTACGCGTGAAGACATGGACAGCAGACTTTTGGATGGCTTCACGTTTATGGAGAGTAGAATGTGGGAGACCAGCCAGGAGTGTGTTGGGATAGTCGTTCAATTCTGGGGGTAACAACGGCAGTGATGAGGGTTTCAGCAGCAGTTGCGCTGAGACAGGGTGAGGTCCGGGTGATGTTACAGAGGTGGAAACAGGCGATCTTAGTGATAGCACAGATATGAGGTCAGAATCTGATCTCGAGATCAAATTTAACACCGAGGTTATGAACAGACTGATTTAATCTCAGACTGTTCCCAGGGAGAAGGATAGAATTGGTATCTAGGGAATGGAGATTGGAGCAGGACTGAAAACAGTGTCTTCAGTCTTCTCTGTTTAATTGGAGTTAATCAGTCATCAGGAAGAGAAGCAGTAACCAGAATAGACCACGAGACTCATCCCAGGTTTAACTTAGTTAGAGTGGGAGAGAAGGAAGGAAAGAAATCCTGGGAGGTTTGAAGAAAATACCTTCACAATCACTCATTAAATCTCCACACAGTAAGTTTTGGACACAAGGTTAACATCTGCTATTCTGTATGGTCACTCAGGGGGGTTTCAGATTACTGTTTTGTCACGAGTCATGACTGAAGTGAATGATGAAACATATTGTTATCTTCAGTTGGACGAATTTGTTAAAAAGATACAGGAAGAATTATCCAAAACTCTATTTGGCTTCAGCACAGGGAGGATGGAGAGTGTGTGGGACAGGGATTTGCAGCTTTGGGAGAAGAAGACAGGAAATAATGTTCCATAGAAATGAGAATTGTCTACTCTGAATTTCTATCCTGTTCTTACAGTGATGACTTTTGTAAACCCCTTTTACAGGGTATCGGAAGGGGAGAATTTACAGAGGGGGAACTCAAAACAAACATCACATCAAAATCTTGACAGTCACTCAATTCATCAGGACCTGAATATTATCATCTTTGAATGTGGAAGGAGAAATGTTTGTTCTGTCTTTGGGAAAATATTTCAAACATCGGTGTGAGTGGAAAAGCACTGAGACATACACACACCCGAGTGAGAGTGTTCCAGTGAACTGACTGTGGAAAGACCTTTAACCAGTTACACAGCCTGAAATAACATCACACCATTCACACAGGGGGAAATTGTACACGTGTTCTATGTGTGGACAAGGATTCAACTGAGCATCAAACCTGGAGAGACACAGGGACAGCTGTACCATGGAAAAACTGGAAATGTAAGGATTGTGGGAAAGGATTCAATTACCCATCCCAGCTGGAAATCCATCGACCCAGTCACACCGGGGAGAGGCCGTTCACCTGCTCCGAGTGGGAAGGGATTCATTCTGTCAGCCAACCTGCGAACACACCAGCGAATTCACACTGAGGAGAGACCATTCACTTGCTCTGAATGTGGGAAGGGATTCACTCAATCATCTGAGCTGCTGAGACACCAGCGAGTTCACAGTGGGAAGAAGCCATTCACCTGCTCTGAGTCTGGGAACGGATTCATTTACTCAACCAACCTGCGAACACACCAGCGAATTCACAATGGGGAGAGACCATTCATCTGCTCTGAGTGTTGGAAGGGATTCACTCAGTCATCTGACCTGCTGATACACCAGCGAGTTCACAGTGGGGAGAGAGCATTCACCTGCTCCAAGAGTGGGAAGGATTTCACTCAGTCTTCCCAACTGCTGATACACCAGCGGTTTCACAATGGGGAGAGGCCATTCACCTGCTCTGAGTGTGGGAAGGGTTTCACTCAGTCATCCCACCTGCAAACACACCAGCGCATTCACACTGGAGATACCCGTTCACTTGCTCAGAGTGTGGGAAGCGATTCACTCAGCCATCCCACTTGCAACACACCAGCGGTTTCACAATGGGGAGAGACCATTCACCTGCTCCGAGTGTGGGAAGGATTTCATTCAGTCATCCAGGCTCCGAACATACCAGCGACTTCACACTGGAGAGAGACCGTTCACCTGCTCCGAGTGTGGGAAGGGTTTCACTCAGTCATCCCACCTGTGAATACATCAGCGGTTTTACACTAGAGAGAGACCGTTCACCTGCTCCGAATGTGGGAAGGGATTCACTCAGCCATCTGGCCTGCAGAGACACCAACGGTTTCACACTGGAGAGAGACCATTCACCTGCTCCATGTGTGGGAAAGGATTCACTCAGTCATCCCACTTGCGAATTCACCAGCAAATTCACGCTGGGGAGAGACCATAAGAACATATGGAATAGGAACAGGAGCAGACCATTTGGCCTCTCAAGTTTGCTGTGCCATTCAATAAGATCATGGCTGATCTTCTTCTGTTTGAATTTCCACATTCCCATCTAACCCCGATAACCTTTGATTCCCTTGCTTATCAAGAATCTATTTACCTCAGTCTTAAAAATATTCAATGATCGCGCCTCCACCACCTTCTGAGGCAGAGAGTTCCCATTCGCACATCCCTCTGAGAGAAAGAAATTCTCCTCATCTCTGTCCTAAAAGGGCAACCCCCTCATTTTGAAACAGTGCCCCCTAGTTCTGGGCTCACCCACAAGAGGAAACATCCTTTCCATGTCCACCTTGTCTAGGCCGTTCAGGATCTTGTATACTTCAATCAAATCACTCCTCTTCTAAACCCCAGTGGAAACAAGCCCAGTCTGTCCAATCTTTCCTCATAAGACAGCCCACTCATTCCAGGCATCAATCTAGTGAACATCCTTTGAACTGCCTCCAATGTATTTATATCCTTCCTTAAATAAGGAGACCAAAACTGCACACAGTATTCAAGGTGCGGTCCTGTATAACTGAAGCATAACATCCTTACTTTTATCTTCAACCCCTCTCCTAACAAAGGGTAGCATTCCATTAGCCTTATTAATTACTTGCTGTACCTGCATACTAACTTTTTGTGACTCATTTACTAGAACACCTAGGTCCCTCTGCACCTCAGAATTATGCAGCCATTCTCCATTTAAGCAACACTCTGCTTTTTTGTTTTCCTGCCAAAGTGGCCAACTTCACATTTTCCCACATTTCACTCCATTTGCCAGATCTTTGGCCACTCATTCAACCTATCTACATCCATCTGCAACCTCCTCATGTCATCTTCACAACATACATTTCTACCTATGTTTGTGCCATCTGCCAATTTAGCGACCATGTCTTCACTCCCCTCATCTAGGTCATTGATATAAATCATAAAAAGCTGAGGCCCCAATAGACGCCTGTGGGACTCCATTCGTCACATCCTGCCAATCAGGAAAAGACCCATTTACACATACTCTCTGCTTTCTGCCAGCCAGCCAATCTCCTATCCATGCTAATATGTTACCCCCTACACCATGCACTTTTATGTTCCGTAATAATCTTTGATGTGGCACCTTATCAAATGCCTAATGGAAATCCAAGTACAGTACATCTACAGGCTTCCCTTTTTCCACAGCGCATGTTACTCCTTCAAAAAATCTCCAATCAATTGGTTAAACATGATTTTCCTTTCACCAAACCATGCTGACTCTTCCCAATTGCCTTGAGCTCTTCTAAGTGCCCAGCTATCACCTCCTTAATGATCGATTCTGATAACTTCCCCACAATAGACGTTAAGCTAACTGGCCTATAGTTTCCTGTCTTCTGCCTCTCCCCCCCCCCCCCCGACCCCCCTTCTTGAATACAGGGGTTATGTTTGCTACTTTCCAATCTGATGGAACCTTTCCAGAATCTAGCAAATTTTGGAAAATTAACACCAGCCAATTACCTCAATTCACAGCTACCTCATTCGCCACCTCTTTTAAGACCCCAGGATGTAGTTCATTGGGTCCCAGAGACTTGGCAGCCTACAGTTCCATTAATTTGCTCAGTACCATTTCCCCAGTGATTTCAATTTTACCAAGTTCCTTTCTCCTGTTCACCTTCTGATTTGCAGCTATTATTGAAGTGTTTTTTGTATCTTCTATATTGAACACAGAAGCAAAATATTGTTCATTTCTTCCACCATTTCCTTATCTACTATTAATTCCCCACTGTCACCCTCTAGAGGACCAACACTCTGCTTACTCTTTTCCTTTTTAAGCACCTGTAGAAACACTTGCTATCCATTTTTACATCTCTAGCAAACTTTCTCTCACACTCTAGTTTCTTTCTCCTGATTAACCTTCTGGCCATTTTCTACTGTTTTTAAATTGTCCAATTATCTGTCCTGCTGCTCATCTTTGTGGAGTCATATGCTTTTTCCTTAAGCTTGATGCTTTCCTTAACTTCTTTAGTTAGCCACAGATGGTGGGTTCTCTCCTTATAATTTTTCTTTATGGTAGGAATGTACTCATTCTGAAAACTGTGAAATATCCCCTTAAATGTCTGTCATTGCTTCTCTATTGATCTATCCTCTAGGCTAGTTTCCTTTTGGGTAATTTCACTTTGGGTAGCTCAGATTTCAACCCCACATAGTTGCCCTTATTTAAGTTTAAGATACTAGTCTTTGTCCCACTCTCCTCCCTTTCAAACTGGATGTAAAATTCAACCATATTGTGCTCGCTGCTACCTAGCAGTGCCCTTACTCTGAGGTCATTAATTAATCCTGTTACATTACACAGTACCAAGTCAAATATAACCTGCTCTCTGATTGGCTTCTGAACATGCTGCTCTAAGAAACTATCTCAAAAGCATTCTAAGAACTCATCAACCAGGCTAATACTGCCAGTCTGATTTTTCCCTGTTGAGATGTAGATTAAAATCACCCATGATTATGGCCATCCCTTTATCACAAGCACACAATATTTTCTCTTGAATACTTTGTCCTACACTATGGCTGCTGTTAGGGGCGCGTCAATCACTCCCACTAATGACTATTTTTCCCCTACTATTCCTCATCTCCACCCAAACCGATTCTACATCCTGCTCTCCTGATCCAAGGTCATCTCTAACTATTGCACCAGTGCCCTCTTTGATTAACAATGCAACCCCTACACTTTTACCGAGCTTCCTATTCTTTTTGAATGTTATGTACCCCTCAATATTAAGGACCCAATCTTAGTTGTCCTGCAGCCACGTCTCCATAATTACTATCAGATCGTATTTATTTACTTCTGTGTGGGTCATAAATTCACTTACTTTGTTTTGGATGCTATGTGCATTGAGGTAGAGAGCCTTCAGTCTTGTCTTTTTGTTACCGTTGTAACATCTAGTCTTGACTGTTGATTTATTCTGAGGTTTTTTCTCTCAATTCTTTCCTGCCTTTCTCTGACCTCATTTCTCATATTACTATTTTGCTCTCCTGTCTTGACTCTACATCTTGAATTGCTACCTCTACCCAAGCTTGATCCCTCACCGCTCTTGTTTAGTTTAAAGCTCTCACTACTTCCCTGGTTATGTGATTTGCAAGGACACTCATCCCAGCATGGTTCAGGTGTAAACTGTACCAACGGTACATCCCCCACTGTCCCCAGCACTGATACCAGTGCCTCACAAACCGGAACCCAGTTCTCCCACACCAATCGTTGAGCCACGCATTGGTCTCTCTAATCTTATTTGCCCGATGCCAATTTGCACATAGCACAGGTAATAATCCAGAGATTATTACCTTTGAGTTTCTGTTACATAATTTGGTATCCAGCTCCTTATACTAACTTTACAGAACCTCTTTCCTAGTTCTGCCTCTGTCATTGGTACGTACATGGACCACGACAACTGGATTCTCCCCCTTCCCACGGCAAGTCCCTCTCCAACCCTGAGCAGATGTCCCGAACCCTGGCACTGGGCAGGCAACACAGCCGTCTGGACTCTCACTTTTTGCTGCAGAAAACAGTGTCAATGCCCTCACTATACTATCCCTTACTACCATTACATTCCTTTTTGCTCCCCCTGCGTGAATGGCTTCCTGTACCACAGTGTCATGGCCAGCCAGCTCACCCACCTTGCACATTTCACTTTCATCACACAGGTTGTGACACTTGCAAAGTCTGAGGTTCCTCCACTCCTGCCTGCTCAGTCCCATTACCTGCCTCACTAACAGTCACATCCTCCTGTCCCTCATTGCTGATCAAACAGATGACCCTCTTCTAAGAGCTGTGACTGTCATCTGGAACAAAGTTTCCAGGTATTTCTCCCCGTCCCTCAAGTTGCACAGTGTCTGCATTTTGGTTTCCAGATCAAAAATCCTGATCCGGAATTCCTCCAGCTGCTTACACTTCCTGCAGACGTGTTTGTCATGGATCACCTTGGCGTCCAAAAGCTCCCACATCTGCAACATGACCCCTGTCCTACCATTCTAACTTATGTTATTTAGTTAATTTACTTTAATTACTTTCTTCCTATGTATGCTACAATTTACTGTGTTTATTGAGTGCTATTACCAGTGACAACTAAAGATTATCTGCTTCTTAACTACAAGGGATGTGTATTCGATGTTTATTTAAGTAACTCTATTTTACTGCTTGTTTAAAATCTTTGTTGTTTTATTTGAATTTTAAAGTTTTCAAATTTTGGTTTATTATTGTAAAGTTATTTTTATTTATAAATGTACCTGAATTTGCCTGTCCTAAGCTGGTTTCTCACACACTGTCCCTTAGACTGAACACTTACCGACCAATCAACGTACCAGCTTCCTGTGACATCACAGTTGCTTCTTTCCCCCCAATCCTGCTGCCTCACAGCAGCTGCAACAGTGAAACAGCCCATTCCTCACTCAAACCCCTGTCTGTATTTATAGGTGTTCCTCACTCAAACCCCTGTCTGTATTTATAGGTGTTCCTCACTCAAACCCCTGTCTGTATTTATAGGTGTACCTCACTCAAACCCCTGTCTGTATTTATAGACGTTCCTCACTAAAACCCCCGTCTGTATTTATAGACGTTCCTCACTCAAACCCCTGTCTGTATTTATAGATGTTCCTCACTCAAACCCCCGTCTGTATTTATAGATGTTCCTCACTCAAATACCCCATCTGTATTTATAGATGTTCCTCACTCAAATCCCCGTCTGTATTTATAGATGTTCTTCACTCCTCACTCAAATCCTCCGTCTGTATTTATAGGCGTTCCTCATTCCTCACTCAAATACCCCATCTGTATTTATAGGCGTTCCTCACTCCTCACTCAAATCCCCCATCTGTATTTATAGACGTTCCTCACTCAAATCCCCGGTCTGTATTTATAGATGTTCCTCACTCATACCCCTGTCTGTATTTATAGGTGTTCCTCACTCAAACACCTGTCTGTATTTATAGATGTTCCTCACTCAAATACCCCGTCTGTATTTATAGATGTTCCTCACTCAAACCCCTGTCTGTATTTATAGATGTTCCTCACTCAAATACCCCATCTTTATTTATAGATGTTCCTCACTCAAACCCCTGTCTGTATTTATAGGTGTTCTTCGCTCAAATACCCCATCTGTATTTATAGGTGCTCCTCACTCAAACCCCTGTCTGTATTTATGGTGTTCTTCACTCAAATACCCCATCTGTATTTATAGATGTTCCTCACTCAAACCCCCTGTCTGTATTTATAGATGTTCCTCAATCAAACCCCAGTCTGTATTTATAGATGTTCTTCACTCAAACCCCCTGTCTGTATTTATAGGCGTTCCTCACTCAAACCCCCATCTGTATTTATAGATGCTCCTCACTCAAACCCCTGTCTGTATTTATAGGTGTTCTTCACTCAAATCCCCGGTCTGTCTTTATAGGTGTTCTTCACTCAAACCCCCATCTGTATTTATAGATGTTCCTCACTCAAACCCCTGTCTGTATTTATAGGTGTTCTTCACTCAAATCCCCGGTCTGTATTTATAGGTGTTCCTCACTCAAACCCCTGTCTGTATTTCTAGGTGTTCTTCACTCAAATACCCCATCTGTATTTATAGATGTTCCTCACTCAAACCCTCCGTCTGTATTTATAGGCGTTCCTCACTCCTCACTCAAATCCCCCATCTGTATTTATAGACGTTCCTCACTCAAATCCCCGGTCTGTATTTATAGATGTTCCTCACTCAAACCCCCCGTCTGTATTTATAGATGTTCCTCACTCCTCACTCAAATCCTCCGTCTGTATTTATAGGCGTTCCTCACTCCTCACTCAAATCCCCCATCTGTATTTATAGGCGTTCCTCACTCAAATCCCCCATCTGTATTTATAGATGTTCCTCACTCAAATCCCCGGTCTGTATTTATAGATGTTCCTCACTCAAACCCCTGTCAGTATTTATAGATCTTCCTCACTCAAACCCCGCGTCTGTATTTATAGGCGTTCCTCACTCCTCACTCAAATCCCCCATCTGTATTTATAGACGTTCCTCACTCAAATCCCCGGTCTGTATTTATATATGTTCCTCACTCAAACCCCTGTCTGTATTTATAGATGTTCCTCACTCAAACCCCCCGTCTGTATTTATAGGTGTTCTTCACTCAAATACCCCATCTGTATTTATAGATGTTCCTCACTCAAACCCCTGTCTGTATTTATAGGTGTTCCACACTCAAATACCCCATCTGTATTTATAGATGTTCCTCACTCAAACCCCTGTCTGTATTTATAGGTGTTCCTCACTCAAATACCCCATCTGTATTTATAGGTGTTCCTCACTCAAACCCCTGTCTTTATTTATAGATGCTCCTCACTCAAACCCCAGTCTGTATTTATAGGTGTTCCTCACTCAAACCCCTGTCTGTATTTATAGGCGTTCCTCACTCAAACCCCCATCTGTATTTATAGATGCTCCTCACTCAAACCCCTGTCTGTATTTATAGGTGTTCTTCACTCAAACCCCCATCTGTATTTATAGATGTTCCTCACTCAAACCCCTGTCTGTATTTATAGGTGTTCTTCACTCAAATCCCCGGTCTGTATTTATAGGTGTTCCTCACTCAAACCCCTGTCTGTATTTCTAGGTGTTCTTCACTCAAATACCCCATCTGTATTTATAGATGTTCCTCACTCAAACCCTCCGTCTGTATTTATAGGCGTTCCTCACTCCTCACTCAAATCCCCCATCTGTATTTATAGACGTTCCTCACTCAAATCCCCGGTCTGTATTTATAGATGTTCCTCACTCAAACCCCCCGTCTGTATTTATAGATGTTCCTCACTCCTCACTCAAATCCTCCGTCTGTATTTATAGGCGTTCCTCACTCCTCACTCAAATCCCCCATCTGTATTTATAGGCGTTCCTCACTCAAATCCCCCATCTGTATTTATAGATGTTCCTCACTCAAATCCCCGGTCTGTATTTATAGATGTTCCTCACTCAAACCCCTGTCTGTATTTATAGATCTTCCTCACTCAAACCCCGCGTCTGTATTTATAGGCGTTCCTCAGTCCTCACTCAAATCCCCCATCTGTATTTATAGACGTTCCTCACTCAAATCCCCGGTCTGTATTTATAGATGTTCCTCACTCAAACCCCTGTCTGTATTTATAGATGTTCCTCACTCAAACCCCCCGTCTGTATTTATAGGTGTTCTTCACTCAAATACCCCATCTGTATTTATAGATGTTCCTCACTCAAACCCCTGTCTGTATTTATAGGTGTTCCTCACTCAAATACCCCATCTGTATTTATAGATGTTCCTCACTCAAAACCCTGTCTGTATTTATAGGTGTTCCTCACTCAAATACCCCATCTGTATTTATAGGTGTTCCTCACTCAAACCCCTGTCTTTATTTATAGATGCTCCTCACTCAAACCCCAGTCTGTATTTATAGGTGTTCCTCACTCAAACCCCTGTCTGTATTTATAGGTGTTCCTCACTCAAATACCCATCTGTATTTATAGATGTTCCTCACTCAAACCCCTGTCTGTATTTATATGTGTTATCACTCAAACCCCTGTCTGTATTTATAGATGTTCCTCACTCAAATCCCCCATCTGTATTTATAGACGTTCCTCACTCAAATCCCCGGTCTGTATTTATAGATGTTCCTCACTCAAATACCCCATCTGTATTTATAGATGTTCCTCACTCATACCCCTGTCTGTATTTATAGGTGTTCCTCACTCAAACCCCTGTCTGTATTTATAGATGTTCCTCACTCAAATACCCCATCTTTATTTATAGATGTTCCTCACTCAAACCCCTGTCTGTATTTATAGGTGTTCTTCACTCAAATACCCCATCTGTATTTATAGGTGCTCCTCACTCAAACCCCTGTCTGTATTTATGGTGTTCTTCACTCAAATACCCCATCTGTATTTATAGATGTTCCTCACTCAAACCCCCTGTCTGTATTTATAGATGTTCCTCAATCAAACCCCAGTCTGTATTTATAGATGTTCTTCACTCAAACCCCAGTCTGTATTTATAGATGTTCTTCACTCAAACCCCCTGTCTGTATTTATAGGCGTTCCTCACTCAAACCCCCATCTGTATTTATAGATGCTCCTCACTCAAACCCCTGTCTGTATTTTTAGGTGTTCTTCACTCAAACCCCCATCTGTATTTATAGATGTTCCTCACTCAAACCCCTGTCTGTATTTTTAGGTGTTCCTCACTCAAATCCCCAGTCTGTATTTATAGGTGTTCCTCACTCAAATCCCCTGTCTGTATTTATAGGTGTTCTTCACTCAAATACCCCATCTGTATTTATAGGTGTTCCTCACTCAAACCCCTGTCTGTATTTCTAGGTGTTCTTGACTCAAATACCCCATCTGTATTTATAGATGTTCCTCACTCAAACCCCTGTCTGTATTTATAGGTGTTCCTCAATCAAATACCCCATCTGTATTTATAGATGTTCCTCACTCAAACCCCTGTCAGTATTTATAGGTGTTCCTCACTCAAATACCCTGTCTGTATTTATAGATGTTCCTCACTCAAACCCCTGTCTGTATTTATAGGTATTCCTCACTCAAATACCCCATCTGTATTTATAGATGTTCCTCACTCAAACCCCCTGTCTGTATTTATAGATGTTCCTCACTCAAATACCCCATCTGTATTTATAGATGTTCCTCACTCAAACCCCCTGTCTGTATTTATAGGTGTTCCTCGCTCAAATACCCCATCTGTATTTATAGATGTTCCTCACTCAAACCCCTGTATGTATTTATAGGTGTTATCACTCAAACCCCTGTCTGTATTTATAGATGTTCCTCACTCAAATCCCCCATCTGTATTTATAGACGTTCCTCACTCAAATCCCCGGTCTGTATTTATAGATGTTCCTCACTCAAACCCCCCGTCTGTATTTATAGGTGTTCTTCACTCAAATACCCCATCTGTATTTATAGAAGTTCCTCACTCAAACCCCTGTCTGTATTTATAGGTGTTCCTCAATCAAATACCCCATCTGTATTTATAGATGTTCCTCACTCAAACCCCTATCTGTATTTATAGGTGTTCCTCACTCAAATACCCTGTCTGTATTTATAGATGTTCCTCACTCAAACCCCTGTCTGTATTTATAGGTGTTCCTCACTCAAATACCCCATCTGTATTTATAGATGTTCCTCACTCAAACCCCCTGTCTGTATTTATAGGTGATCTTCACTCAAATCCCCGTCTGTATTTATAGACGTTCCTCACTCAAACCCCACGTCTGTATTTATAGATGTTCCTCACTCTAATCCCCAGTCTGTATTTATAGATGTTCCTCACTCAAATCGCCAATCTGTATTTATAGATGTTCCTCACTCAAATCCCCAGTCTGTATTTATAGATGTTCCTCACTCAAATCCCCAGTCTGTATTTATAGATGTTCCTCACTCAAACCCCTGTCTGTATTTAGAGGTGTTCTTCACTCAATTACCCCATCTGTATTTATAGATGTACCTCACTCAAACCCCTGTCTGTATTTATAGGTGTTCTTCACTCAAATACCCCATCTGTATTTATCGGTGTTCCTCACTCAAACCCCTGTCTGTATTTATAGATGTTCCTCACTCAAACCCCTGTCTGTATTTATAGGTGTTCTTCACTCAAATACCCCATTTGTATTTATAGGCGTTCCTCACTCAAACCCCCCGTCTGTATTTATAGGTGTTCCTCACTCAAATCCCCGCTCTGTATTTATAGATGTTCCTCACTCAAACCCCCCGTCTGTATTTATAGGCGTTCCTCACTCCTCACTCAAATCCTCCGTCTGTATTTATAGGCATTCCTCACTCCCCACTCAAATACCCCATCTGTATTTATAGATGTTCCTCACTCAAATCCCCAGTCTGTATTTATAGATGTTCCTCACTCAAATCCCCGGTCTGTATTTATAGACGTTCCTCACTCAAATCCCCTGTCTGTATTTATAGATGTTCCTCACTCAAATCCCCAATCTGTATTTATAGACGTTCCTCACTCAAATCCCCGGTCTGTATTTATAGACGTTCCTCACTCAAACCCCCCGTCTGTATTTATAGGCGTTCCTCACTCCTCACTCAAATCCTCCATCTGTATTTATAGGCATTCCCACTCCCCACTCAAATACCCCATCTGTATTTATAGATGTTCCTCACTCAAATCCCCAGTCTGTATTTATAGATGTTCCTCACTCAAATCCCCGGTCTGTATTTATAGACGTTTCTCACTCAAATCCCCAGTCTGTATTTATAGACGTTCCTCACTCAACTCCCCGGTCTGTATTTATAGACATTCCTCATTCAAATCCCCAGTCTGTATTTCTAGATGTTCCTCACTCAAATTCCTGGTCTGTATTTATAGGCGTTCCTCACTCAAATCCCCAGTCTGTATTTATAGGCGTTCCTCACTCAAATCCCCTGTCTGTATTTATAGACGTTCCTCACTCAAACCCCCAGGCTGTATTTATAGATGTTCCTCACTCAAACCCCCTGTCTGTATTTATAGATGTTCCTCACTCAAATCCCCTGTCTGTATTTATAGACGTTCCTTACTCAAATACACCATCTGTATTTCTAGATGTTCCTCACTCAAATCCCGTCTATATGTGCTCCTCTCTCAAATCCCCGCTCTGTATTTGTAGGTATTCCTCACTCAAATCCGCTGTCGGTATTTAGAAACGCTCCTCACTCAAATCCCCAATCTGTATTTACAGACGCTCCTCATTCAAATCCCCGGTCTGTCTTTATAGATGCTCCTCACTCAAATCCCCGCTCTGTATTTGTAGGTATTCCTCACTCAAATCCCCATTCTGTATTTATAGGCGTTCCTCACTCAAACCCCCCCGTCTGTATTTATAGATGTTCCTCACTCAAATCCCCGGTCTGTATTTATAGATGTTCCTCACTCAAAACCCCCGTCTGTATTAATAGGTGTTCTTCACTCAAATACCCCATCTGTATTTATAGATGTTCCTCACTCAAACCCCTGTCTGTATTTATAGGTGTTCCTCACTCAAATACCCCATCTGTATTTATAGATGTTCCTCACTCAAACCCCTGTCTGTATTTATAGGTGTTCCTCACTCAAATACCCCATCTGTATTTATAGGTGTTCCTCACTCAAACCCCTGTCTGTATTTATAGATGCTCCTCACTCAAACCCCAGTCTGTATTTATAGGTGTTCCTCACTCAAACCCCTGTCTGTATTTATAGGTGTTCCTTACTCAAATACCCCATCTGTATTTATAGATGTTCCTCACTCAAACCCCTGTCTGTATTTATAGGTGTTATCACTCAAACCCCTCTCTGTATTTATAGATGTTCCTCACTCAAATCCCCTGTCTGTATTTATAGACGTTCCTCACTCAAATCCCCGGTCTGTATTTATAGATGTTCCTCACTCAAACCCCCGTCTGTATTTATAGGTGTTCTTCACTCAAATACCCCATCTGTATTTATAGATGTTCCTCACTCAAACCCCTGTCTGTATTTGTAGGTGTTCCTCACTCAAATACCCCATCTGTATTTATAGATGTTCCTCACTCAAACCCCTGTCTGTATTTATAGGTGTTCCTCACTCAAATACCCCATCTGTATTTATAGATGTTCCTCACTCAAACCCCAGTCTGTATTTATAGGTGTTCCTCACTCAAATACCCCATCTGTATTTATAGATGTTCCTCACTCAAACCCCCTGTCTGTATTTATAGATGGTCCTCAATCAAACCCCCCGTCTGTATTTATACGTGTTCTTCACTCAAATCCCCGTCTGTATTTATAGACGTTCCTCACTCAAACCCCACGTCTGTATTTATAGATGTTCCTCACTCAAATCCCCAGTCTGTATTTATAGATGTTCCTCACTCAAATCCCCAGTCTGTATTTATAGATGTTCCTCACTCAAACCCCTGTCTGTATTTATAGGTGTTCTTCACTCAAATACCCCATCTGTATTTATAGATGTTCCTCACTCAAACCCCTGTGTGTATTTATAGGTGTTCTTCACTCAAATACCCCATCTGTATTTATAGATGTTCCTCACTCAAACCCCTGTCTGTATTTATAGGTGTTCTTCACTCAAATACCCCATCTGTATTTATAGACGTTCCTCACACAAACCCCCCGTCTGTATTTATAGGCGTTCCTCACTCAAATACCCCGTCTGTATTTATAGGCGTTCCTCACTCCTCACTCAAATCCTCCATCAGTATTTATAGGCATTCCTCACTCCCCACTCAAATACCCCATCTGTATTTATAGATGTTCCTCACTCAAATCCCCAGTCTGTATTTATATATGTTCCTCACTCAAATCCCCGGTCTGTATTTATAGACGTTCCTCACTCAAATCCCCTGTCTGTATTTATAGATGTTCCTCACTCAAATCCCCAGTCTGTATTTATAGACGTTCCTCACTCAAATCCCCGCTCTGTATTTATAGACGTTCCTCACTCAAACCCCCCGACTGTATTTATAGGCGTTCCTCACTCCTCACTCAAATCCTCCGTCTGTATTTATAGGCATTGCTCACTCCCCACTCAAATACCCCATCTGTATTTATAGATGTTCCTCACTCAAATCCCCAGTCTGTATTTATAGATGTTCCTCACTCAAATACCCCATCTGTATTTATTGACGTTACTCGCTCAAATCCCCTGTCTGTATTTATAGACGTTCCTTACTCAAATACACCATCTGTATTTCTAGATGTTCCTCACTCAAACCCCTGTCTGTATTTATAGGTGTTCCTCACTCAAATACCCCATCTGTATTTATAGGTGTTCCTCACTCAAACCCCTGTCTGTATTTATAGATGCTCCTCACTCAAACCCCAGTCTGTATTTATAGGTGTTCCTCACTCAAACCCCTGTCTGTATTTATACGTGTTCCTTACTCAAATACCCCATCTGTATTTATAGATGTTCCTCACTCAAACCCCTGTCTGTATTTATAGGTGTTATCACTCAAACCCCTCTCTGTATTTATAGATGTTCCTCACTCAAATCCCCTGTCTGTATTTATAGACGTTCCTCACTCAAATCCCCGGTCTGTATTTATAGATGTTCCTCACTCAAACCCCCGTCTGTATTTATAGGTGTTCTTCACTCAAATACCCCATCTGTATTTATAGATGTTCCTCACTCAAACTCCTGTCTGTATTTGTAGGTGTTCCTCACTCAAATACCCCATCTGTATTTATAGATGTTCCTCACTCAAACCCCTGTCTGTATTTATAGGTGTTCCTCACTCAAATACCCCATCTGTATTTATAGATGTTCCTCACTCAAACCCCTGTCTGTATTTATAGGTGTTCCTCACTCAAATACCCCATCTGTATTTATAGATGTTCCTCACTCAAAACCCTGTCTGTATTTATAGGTGTTCCTCACTCAAATACCCCATCTGTATTTATAGGTGTTCCTCACTCAAACCCCTGTCTTTATTTATAGATGCTCCTCACTCAAACCCCAGTCTGTATTTATAGGTGTTCCTCACTCAAACCCCTGTCTGTATTTATAGGTGTTCCTCACTCAAATACCCATCTGTATTTATAGATGTTCCTCACTCAAACCCCTGTCTGTATTTATATGTGTTATCACTCAAACCCCTGTCTGTATTTATAGATGTTCCTCACTCAAATCCCCCATCTGTATTTATAGACGTTCCTCACTCAAATCCCCGGTCTGTATTTATAGATGTTCCTCACTCAAATACCCCATCTGTATTTATAGATGTTCCTCACTCATACCCCTGTCTGTATTTATAGGTGTTCCTCACTCAAACCCCTGTCTGTATTTATAGATGTTCCTCACTCAAATACCCCATCTTTATTTATAGATGTTCCTCACTCAAACCCCTGTCTGTATTTATAGGTGTTCTTCACTCAAATACCCCATCTGTATTTATAGGTGCTCCTCACTCAAACCCCTGTCTGTATTTATGGTGTTCTTCACTCAAATACCCCATCTGTATTTATAGATGTTCCTCACTCAAACCCCCTGTCTGTATTTATAGATGTTCCTCAATCAAACCCCAGTCTGTATTTATAGATGTTCTTCACTCAAACCCCAGTCTGTATTTATAGATGTTCTTCACTCAAACCCCCTGTCTGTATTTATAGGCGTTCCTCACTCAAACCCCCATCTGTATTTATAGATGCTCCTCACTCAAACCCCTGTCTGTATTTTTAGGTGTTCTTCACTCAAACCCCCATCTGTATTTATAGATGTTCCTCACTCAAACCCCTGTCTGTATTTTTAGGTGTTCCTCACTCAAATCCCCAGTCTGTATTTATAGGTGTTCCTCACTCAAATCCCCTGTCTGTATTTATAGGTGTTCTTCACTCAAATACCCCATCTGTATTTATAGGTGTTCCTCACTCAAACCCCTGTCTGTATTTCTAGGTGTTCTTGACTCAAATACCCCATCTGTATTTATAGATGTTCCTCACTCAAACCCCTGTCTGTATTTATAGGTGTTCCTCAATCAAATACCCCATCTGTATTTATAGATGTTCCTCACTCAAACCCCTGTCAGTATTTATAGGTGTTCCTCACTCAAATACCCTGTCTGTATTTATAGATGTTCCTCACTCAAACCCCTGTCTGTATTTATAGGTATTCCTCACTCAAATACCCCATCTGTATTTATAGATGTTCCTCACTCAAACCCCCTGTCTGTATTTATAGATGTTCCTCACTCAAATACCCCATCTGTATTTATAGATGTTCCTCACTCAAACCCCCTGTCTGTATTTATAGGTGTTCCTCGCTCAAATACCCCATCTGTATTTATAGATGTTCCTCACTCAAACCCCTGTATGTATTTATAGGTGTTATCACTCAAACCCCTGTCTGTATTTATAGATGTTCCTCACTCAAATCCCCCATCTGTATTTATAGACGTTCCTCACTCAAATCCCCGGTCTGTATTTATAGATGTTCCTCACTCAAACCCCCCGTCTGTATTTATAGGTGTTCTTCACTCAAATACCCCATCTGTATTTATAGAAGTTCCTCACTCAAACCCCTGTCTGTATTTATAGGTGTTCCTCAATCAAATACCCCATCTGTATTTATAGATGTTCCTCACTCAAACCCCTATCTGTATTTATAGGTGTTCCTCACTCAAATACCCTGTCTGTATTTATAGATGTTCCTCACTCAAACCCCTGTCTGTATTTATAGGTGTTCCTCACTCAAATACCCCATCTGTATTTATAGATGTTCCTCACTCAAACCCCCTGTCTGTATTTATAGGTGATCTTCACTCAAATCCCCGTCTGTATTTATAGACGTTCCTCACTCAAACCCCACGTCTGTATTTATAGATGTTCCTCACTCTAATCCCCAGTCTGTATTTATAGATGTTCCTCACTCAAATCGCCAATCTGTATTTATAGATGTTCCTCACTCAAATCCCCAGTCTGTATTTATAGATGTTCCTCACTCAAATCCCCAGTCTGTATTTATAGATGTTCCTCACTCAAACCCCTGTCTGTATTTAGAGGTGTTCTTCACTCAATTACCCCATCTGTATTTATAGATGTACCTCACTCAAACCCCTGTCTGTATTTATAGGTGTTCTTCACTCAAATACCCCATCTGTATTTATCGGTGTTCCTCACTCAAACCCCTGTCTGTATTTATAGATGTTCCTCACTCAAACCCCTGTCTGTATTTATAGGTGTTCTTCACTCAAATACCCCATTTGTATTTATAGGCGTTCCTCACTCAAACCCCCCGTCTGTATTTATAGGTGTTCCTCACTCAAATCCCCGCTCTGTATTTATAGATGTTCCTCACTCAAACCCCCCGTCTGTATTTATAGGCGTTCCTCACTCCTCACTCAAATCCTCCGTCTGTATTTATAGGCATTCCTCACTCCCCACTCAAATACCCCATCTGTATTTATAGATGTTCCTCACTCAAATCCCCAGTCTGTATTTATAGATGTTCCTCACTCAAATCCCCGGTCTGTATTTATAGACGTTCCTCACTCAAATCCCCTGTCTGTATTTATAGATGTTCCTCACTCAAATCCCCAATCTGTATTTATAGACGTTCCTCACTCAAATCCCCGGTCTGTATTTATAGACGTTCCTCACTCAAACCCCCCGTCTGTATTTATAGGCGTTCCTCACTCCTCACTCAAATCCTCCATCTGTATTTATAGGCATTCCCACTCCCCACTCAAATACCCCATCTGTATTTATAGATGTTCCTCACTCAAATCCCCAGTCTGTATTTATAGATGTTCCTCACTCAAATCCCCGGTCTGTATTTATAGACGTTTCTCACTCAAATCCCCAGTCTGTATTTATAGACGTTCCTCACTCAACTCCCCGGTCTGTATTTATAGACATTCCTCATTCAAATCCCCAGTCTGTATTTCTAGATGTTCCTCACTCAAATTCCTGGTCTGTATTTATAGGCGTTCCTCACTCAAATCCCCAGTCTGTATTTATAGGCGTTCCTCACTCAAATCCCCTGTCTGTATTTATAGACGTTCCTCACTCAAACCCCCAGGCTGTATTTATAGATGTTCCTCACTCAAACCCCCTGTCTGTATTTATAGATGTTCCTCACTCAAATCCCCTGTCTGTATTTATAGACGTTCCTTACTCAAATACACCATCTGTATTTCTAGATGTTCCTCACTCAAATCCCGTCTATATGTGCTCCTCTCTCAAATCCCCGCTCTGTATTTGTAGGTATTCCTCACTCAAATCCGCTGTCGGTATTTAGAAACGCTCCTCACTCAAATCCCCAATCTGTATTTACAGACGCTCCTCATTCAAATCCCCGGTCTGTCTTTATAGATGCTCCTCACTCAAATCCCCGCTCTGTATTTGTAGGTATTCCTCACTCAAATCCCCATTCTGTATTTATAGGCGTTCCTCACTCAAACCCCCCCGTCTGTATTTATAGATGTTCCTCACTCAAATCCCCGGTCTGTATTTATAGATGTTCCTCACTCAAAACCCCCGTCTGTATTAATAGGTGTTCTTCACTCAAATACCCCATCTGTATTTATAGATGTTCCTCACTCAAACCCCTGTCTGTATTTATAGGTGTTCCTCACTCAAATACCCCATCTGTATTTATAGATGTTCCTCACTCAAACCCCTGTCTGTATTTATAGGTGTTCCTCACTCAAATACCCCATCTGTATTTATAGGTGTTCCTCACTCAAACCCCTGTCTGTATTTATAGATGCTCCTCACTCAAACCCCAGTCTGTATTTATAGGTGTTCCTCACTCAAACCCCTGTCTGTATTTATAGGTGTTCCTTACTCAAATACCCCATCTGTATTTATAGATGTTCCTCACTCAAACCCCTGTCTGTATTTATAGGTGTTATCACTCAAACCCCTCTCTGTATTTATAGATGTTCCTCACTCAAATCCCCTGTCTGTATTTATAGACGTTCCTCACTCAAATCCCCGGTCTGTATTTATAGATGTTCCTCACTCAAACCCCCGTCTGTATTTATAGGTGTTCTTCACTCAAATACCCCATCTGTATTTATAGATGTTCCTCACTCAAACCCCTGTCTGTATTTGTAGGTGTTCCTCACTCAAATACCCCATCTGTATTTATAGATGTTCCTCACTCAAACCCCTGTCTGTATTTATAGGTGTTCCTCACTCAAATACCCCATCTGTATTTATAGATGTTCCTCACTCAAACCCCAGTCTGTATTTATAGGTGTTCCTCACTCAAATACCCCATCTGTATTTATAGATGTTCCTCACTCAAACCCCCTGTCTGTATTTATAGATGGTCCTCAATCAAACCCCCCGTCTGTATTTATACGTGTTCTTCACTCAAATCCCCGTCTGTATTTATAGACGTTCCTCACTCAAACCCCACGTCTGTATTTATAGATGTTCCTCACTCAAATCCCCAGTCTGTATTTATAGATGTTCCTCACTCAAATCCCCAGTCTGTATTTATAGATGTTCCTCACTCAAACCCCTGTCTGTATTTATAGGTGTTCTTCACTCAAATACCCCATCTGTATTTATAGATGTTCCTCACTCAAACCCCTGTGTGTATTTATAGGTGTTCTTCACTCAAATACCCCATCTGTATTTATAGATGTTCCTCACTCAAACCCCTGTCTGTATTTATAGGTGTTCTTCACTCAAATACCCCATCTGTATTTATAGACGTTCCTCACACAAACCCCCCGTCTGTATTTATAGGCGTTCCTCACTCAAATACCCCGTCTGTATTTATAGGCGTTCCTCACTCCTCACTCAAATCCTCCATCAGTATTTATAGGCATTCCTCACTCCCCACTCAAATACCCCATCTGTATTTATAGATGTTCCTCACTCAAATCCCCAGTCTGTATTTATATATGTTCCTCACTCAAATCCCCGGTCTGTATTTATAGACGTTCCTCACTCAAATCCCCTGTCTGTATTTATAGATGTTCCTCACTCAAATCCCCAGTCTGTATTTATAGACGTTCCTCACTCAAATCCCCGCTCTGTATTTATAGACGTTCCTCACTCAAACCCCCCGACTGTATTTATAGGCGTTCCTCACTCCTCACTCAAATCCTCCGTCTGTATTTATAGGCATTGCTCACTCCCCACTCAAATACCCCATCTGTATTTATAGATGTTCCTCACTCAAATCCCCAGTCTGTATTTATAGATGTTCCTCACTCAAATACCCCATCTGTATTTATTGACGTTACTCGCTCAAATCCCCTGTCTGTATTTATAGACGTTCCTTACTCAAATACACCATCTGTATTTCTAGATGTTCCTCACTCAAACCCCTGTCTGTATTTATAGGTGTTCCTCACTCAAATACCCCATCTGTATTTATAGGTGTTCCTCACTCAAACCCCTGTCTGTATTTATAGATGCTCCTCACTCAAACCCCAGTCTGTATTTATAGGTGTTCCTCACTCAAACCCCTGTCTGTATTTATACGTGTTCCTTACTCAAATACCCCATCTGTATTTATAGATGTTCCTCACTCAAACCCCTGTCTGTATTTATAGGTGTTATCACTCAAACCCCTCTCTGTATTTATAGATGTTCCTCACTCAAATCCCCTGTCTGTATTTATAGACGTTCCTCACTCAAATCCCCGGTCTGTATTTATAGATGTTCCTCACTCAAACCCCCGTCTGTATTTATAGGTGTTCTTCACTCAAATACCCCATCTGTATTTATAGATGTTCCTCACTCAAACCCCTGTCTGTATTTGTAGGTGTTCCTCACTCAAATACCCCATCTGTATTTATAGATGTTCCTCACTCAAACCCCTGTCTGTATTTATAGGTGTTCCTCACTCAAATACCCCATCTGTATTTATAGATGTTCCTCACTCAAACCCCAGTCTGTATTTATAGGTGTTCCTCACTCAAATACCCCATCTGTATTTATAGATGTTCCTCACTCAAACCCCCTGTCTGTATTTATAGATGGTCCTCAATCAAACCCCCCGTCTGTATTTATACGTGTTCTTCACTCAAATCCCCGTCTGTATTTATAGACGTTCCTCACTCAAACCCCACGTCTGTATTTATAGATGTTCCTCACTCAAATCCCCAGTCTGTATTTATAGATGTTCCTCACTCAAATCCCCATTCTGTATTTATAGATGTTCCTCACTCAAACCCCTGTCTGTATTTATAGGTGTTCTTCACTCAAATACCCCATCTGTATTTATAGATGTTCCTCACTCAAACCCCTGTGTGTATTTATAGGTGTTCTTCACTCAAATACCCCATCTGTATTTATAGATGTTCCTCACTCAAACCCCTGTCTGTATTTATAGGTGTTCTTCACTCAAATACCCCATCTGTATTTATAGACGTTCCTCACACAAACCCCCCGTCTGTATTTATAGGCGTTCCTCACTCAAATACCCCGTCTGTATTTATAGGCGTTCCTCACTCCTCACTCAAATCCTCCATCTGTATTTATAGGCATTCCTCACTCCCCACTCAAATACCCCATCTGTATTTATAGATGTTCCTCACTCAAATCCCCAGTCTGTATTTATATATGTTCCTCACTCAAATCCCCGGTCTGTATTTATAGACGTTCCTCACTCAAATCCCCTGTCTGTATTTATAGATGTTCCTCACTCAAATCCCCAGTCTGTATTTATAGACGTTCCTCACTCAAATCCCCGCTCTGTATTTATAGACGTTCCTCACTCAAACCCCCCGTCTGTATTTATAGGCGTTCCTCACTCCTCACTCAAATCCTCCGTCTGTATTTATAGGCATTCCTCACTCCCCACTCAAATACCCCATCTGTATTTATAGATGTTCCTCACTCAAATCCCCAGTCTGTATTTATAGATGTTCCTCACTCAAATACCCCATCTGTATTTATTGACGTTACTCGCTCAAATCCCCTGTCTGTATTTATAGACGTTCCTTACTCAAATACACCATCTGTATTTCTAGATGTTCCTCACTCAAATCCCGTCTATATGTGCTCCTCTCTCAAATCCCCGCTCTGTATTTGTAGGTATTCCTCACTCAAATCCGCTGTCTGTATTTAGAAACGCTCCTCACTCAAATCCCCAATCTGTATTTACAGACGCTCCTCATTCAAATCCCCGGTCTGTGTTTATAGATGCTCCTCACTCAAATCCCCGCTCTGTATTTGTAGGTATTCCTCACTCAAATCCCCATTCTGTATTTATAGGCGTTCCTCACTCAAACCCCCCCGTCTGTATTTATAGATGTTCCTAACTCAAATCCCCCATCTGTATTTATAGACGTTCCTCACTCAAATCCCCGGCCTGTATTTATAGATGTTCCTCACTCAAACCCCCCGTCTGTATTAATAGGTGTTCTTCACTCAAATACCCCATCTGTATTTATAGATGTTCCTCACTCAAACCCCTGTCTGTATTTATAGGTGTTCCTCACTCAAATACCCCATCTGTATTTATAGATGTTCCTCACTCAAACCCCTGTCTGTATTTATAGGTGTTCCTCACTCAAATACCCCATCTGTATTTATAGGTGTTCCTCACTCAAACCCCTGTCTGTATTTATAGATGCTCCTCACTCAAACCCCAGTCTGTATTTATAGGTGTTCCTCACTCAAATCCCCGGTCTGTATTTATAGACGTTCCTCACTCAAATCCCCAGTCTGTATTTATAGACGTTCCTCACTCAAATCCCCGGTCTGTATTTATAGACGTTCCTAATTCAAATCCCCAGTCTGTATTTATCGACGTTCCTCACTCAAATCCCTGGTCTGTATTTATAGGCGTTCCTCACTCAAATCCCCAGTCTGTATTTATAGGCGTTCCTCACTCAAATCCCCTGTCTGTATTTATAGATGTTCCTCACTCAAATCCCCTGTCTGTATTTATAGATGTTCCTCACTCAAATCCCCCATCTGTATTTATAGATGTTCCTCACTCAAATACCCCATCTGTATTTTTTGACGTTACTCACTCAAATCCCCTGTCTGTATTTATAGATGTTCCTTACTCAAATACACCATCTGTATTTCTAGATGTTCCTCACTCAAATCCCGTCTATATGTGCTCCTCTCTCAAATCCCCGCTCTGTATTTGTAGGTATTCCTCACTCAAATCCGCAGTCTGTATTTAGAAACGCTCCTCACTCAAATCCCCAGTCTGTATTTACAGACGCTCCTCATTCAAATCCCCGGTCTGTGTTTATAAATGCTCCTCACTCAAATCCCCGCTCTGTATTTGTAGGTATTCCTCACTCAAATCCACAGTCTGTATTTAGAAACGCTACTCACTCAAATCCCCAGTCTGTATTTACAGACGATCCTCATTCAAATCCCCGGTCTGTTGTTTATAGATGCTCCTCACTCAAATCCTCGCTCTGTATTTATAGGTATTCCTCACTCAAATCCCCATTCTGTATTTATAGGCGTTCCTCACTCAAACCCCCCCGTCTGTATTTATAGATGTTCCTCACTCAAATCCCCGGTCTGTATTTATAGACGTTCCTCACTCAAACCCCCGGTCTGTATTTATAGGCGTTCCTCACTCAAATCCCCGGTCTGTATTTATAGACGTTCCTCACTCAAATCCCCGGTCTGTATTTATAGGCGTTCCTCACTCAAATCCCCGGTCGGTATTTATAGACGTTCCTCACTCAAACCCCCCGTCTGTATTTATAGGCGTTCCTCACTCGAATCCCCGGTCTGTATTTATAGACGTTCCTCACTCAAATCCCCGGTCTGTATTTATAGACGTTCCTCACTCAAATCCCCGGTCTGTATTTATAGACGTTCCTCACTCAAACCCCTGTCTGTATTTATAGGTGTTCCTCACTCAAACCCCTGTCTGTATTTATAGGTGTTCCTCACTCAAATCCCTGGTCTGTATTTATAGACATTCCTCACTCAAATCCCCAGTCTGTATTTATAGACATTCCTCACTCAAATCCACCGTCTGTATTTATAGGCATTCCTCACTCAAATCCCTGGTCTGTATTTATAGGCATTCCTCACTCCCCACTCAAATACCCCATCTGTATTTATAGATGTTCCTCACTCAAATCCCCAGTCTGTATTTATAGGTGTTCCTCACTCAAATCCCCAGTCTGTATTTATAGGTGTTCCTCACTCAAATCCCCAGTCTGTATTTATAGACATTCCTCACTCAAATCCCCTGTCTGTATTTATAGATGTTCCTCACTCAAATCTCCGGTCTGTATTTATAGGTGTTCTTCACTCAAATACCCCATCTGTATTTATTGACGTTACTCGCTCAAATCCCCAGTCTGTATTTATAGACGTTCCTCACTCAAATCCCCGGTCTGTATTTATAGGCGTTCCTCACTCAAATCCCCAGTCTGTATTTATAGACGTTCCTCACTCAAATCCCCAGTCTGTATTTATAGATGTTCCTCACTCAAATACCCCATCTGTATTTATAGGCGTTCTTCACTCAAATCCCCAGTCTGTATTTATAGGCGTTCCTCACTCAAATCCCCTGTCTGTATTTATAGATGTTCCTCACTCAAATCCCCTGTCTGTATTTATAGATGTTCCTCACTCAAATCCCCCATCTGTATTTATAGATGTTCCTCACTCAAATACCCCATCTGTATTTATTGACGTTACTCGCTCAAATCCCCTGTCTGTATTTATAGACGTTCCTTACTCAAATACACCATCTGTATTTCTAGATGTTCCTCACTCAAATCCCGTCTGTATGTGCTCCTCTTTCAAATCCCCGCTCTGTATTTGTAGGTATTCCTCACTCAAATCCGCAGTCTGTATTTAGAAACGCTCCTCATTCAAATCCCCGCTCTGTGTTTATAGATGCTCCTCACTCAAATCCTCACTCTGTATATAGGTATTCCTCACTCAAATCCCCATTCTGTATTTATAGGCGTTCCTCACTCAAACCCCCCCGTCTGTATTTATAGGCGTTCCTCACTCAAACCCCCCCGTCTGTATTTATAGATGTTCCTCACTCAAATCCCCGGTCTGTATTTATAGGCGTTCCTCACTCAAATCCCTGGTCTGTATTTATAGACATTCCTCACTCAAATCCACCGTCTGTATTTATAGACGTTCCTCACTCAAATCCCCGGTCTGTAATTATAGACGTTCCTCACTCAAATCCCCGGTCTGTATTTATAGGCGTTCCTCACTCAAATCCCCGTCTGTATTTATAGACGTTCCTCACTCAAATCCCCGGTCTGTATTTATATGCGTTCCTCACTCAAATCCCCGTCTGTATTTATAGATGTTCCTCACTCAAATCCCCGGTCTGTATTTATAGACGTTCCTCACTCAAATCCCTGGTCTGTATTTATAGACGTTCCTCACTCAAATCCCCCGTCTGTATTTATAGACATTCCTCGCTCAAATCCCCGGTCTGTAATTATAGGCGTTCCTCACTCAAACCCCCCGTCTGTATTTATAGACGTTCCTCACTCAAATCCTCCGTCTGTATTTATAGACATTCCTCGCTCAAATCCCCCGTCTGTATTTATAGACGTTCCTCGCTCAAATCCCCCGTCTGTATTTATAGACGTTCCTCGCTCAAATCCCCTGTCTGTAATTATAGGCACTCCTCACTCAAATCCCCCGTCTGTATTTATAAATGTTCCTCACTCAAACCCCCCGGTCTGTATTTATAGGCGCTCCTCACTCAAATCCCCGGTCTGTATGTACTCCTTTCTCAAATCCCCGCTCTGTATTTATAGATGTTCCTCACTCAAATCCCCGGTCTGTATTTATAGATGTTCCTCACCCAAACCCCCCGTCTGTATTTATAGATGTTCCTCACTCCTCACTCAAATCCTCCGTCTGTATTTATAGGCGTTCCTCACTCCTCACTCAAATCCCCCATCTGTATTTATAGGCGTTCCTCACTCCTCACTCAAATCCCCCATCTGTATTTATAGATGTTCCTCACTCAAATCCCCGGTCTGGATTTATAGATGTTCCTCACTCAAACCCCTGTCTGTATTTATAGATGTTCCTCACTCAAACCCCCCGTCTGTATTTATAGGCGTTCCTCACTCCTCACTCAAATCGCTCATCTGTATTTATAGACGTTCCTCACTCAAATCCCCGGTCTGTATTTATAGATGTTCCTCACTCAAACCCCTGTCTGTATTTATAGATGTTCCTCACTCAAACCCCCCGTCTGTATTTATAGGTGTTCTTCACTCAAATACACCATCTGTATTTATAGATGTTCCTCACTCAAACCCCTGTCTGTATTTATAGGTGTTCCTCACTCAAATACCCCATCTGTATTTATAGATGTTCCTCACTCAAACCCCTGTCTGTATTTATAGGTGTTCCTCACTCAAATACCCCATCTGTATTTATAGGTGTTCCTCACTCAAACCCCTATCTGTATTTATAGATGCTCCTCACTCAAACCCCAGTCTGTATTTATAGGTGTTCCTCACTCAAACCCCTGTCTGTATTTATAGGTGTTCCTCACTCAAATACCCCATCTGTATTTATAGATGTTCCTCACTCAAACCCCTGTCTGTATTTATAGGTGTTATCACTCAAACCCCTGTCTGTATTTATAGATGTTCCTCACTCAAATCCCCCATCTGTATTTATAGACGTTCCTCACTCAAATCCCCGGTCTGTATTTATAGATGTTCCTCACTCAAACCCCCCGTCTGTATTTATAGGTGTTCTTCACTCAAATACCCCATCTGTATTTATAGATGTTCCTCACTCAAACCCCTGTCTGTATTTATAGGTGTTATCACTCAAACCCCTGTCTGTATTTATAGATGTTCCTCACTCAAATCCCCCATCTGTATTTATAGACGTTCCTTACTCAAATACCCGGTCTGTATTTATAGATGTTCCTCACTCAAACCCCCCGTCTGTATTAATAGGTGTTCTTCACTCAAATACCCCATCTGTATTTATAGATGTTCCTCACTCAAACCCCTGTCTGTATTTATAGGTGTTCCTCACTCAAATACCCCATCTGTATTTATAGATGTTCCTCACTCAAACCCCTGTCTGTATTTATAGGTGTTCCTCACTCAAATACCCCATCTGTATTTATAGGTGTTCCTCACTCAAACCCCTGTCTGTATTTATAGATGCTCCTCACTCAAACCCCAGTCTGTATTTATAGGTGTTCCTCACTCAAATCCCCGGTCTGTATTTATAGACGTTCCTCACTCAAATCCCCAGTCTGTATTTATAGACGTTCCTCACTCAAATCCCCGGTCTGTATTTATAGACGTTCCTAATTCAAATCCCCAGTCTGTATTTATAGACGTTCCTCACTCAAATCCCCAGTCTGTATTTATAGGCGTTCCTCACTCAAATCACCTGTCTGTATTTATAGATGTTCCTCACTCAAATCCCTGGTCTGTATTTATAGATGTTCCTCACTCAAATCCCCAGTCTGTATTTATAGGCGTTCCTCACTCAAATCACCTGTCTGTATTTATAGATGTTCCTCACTCAAATCCCCTGTCTGTATTTATAGATGTTCCTCACTCAAATCCCCCATCTGTATTTATAGATGTTCCTCACTCAAATACCCCATCTGTATTTATTGACGTTACTCACTCAAATCCCCTGTCTGTATTTATAGATGTTCCTTACTCAAATACACCATCTGTATTTCTAGATGTTCCTCACTCAAATCCTGTCTATATGTGCTCCTCTCTCAAATCCCCGCTCTGTATTTGTAGGTATTCCTCACTCAAATCCGCAGTCTGTATTTAGAAACGCTCCTCACTCAAATCCCCAGTCTGTATTTACAGACGCTCCTCATTCAAATCCCCGGTCTGTGTTTATAGATGCTCCTCACTCAAATCCCCGCTCTGTATTTGTAGGTATTCCTCACTCAAATCCACAGTCTGTATTTAGAAACGCTCCTCACTCAAATCCCCAGTCTGTATTTACAGACGCTCCTCATTCAAATCCCCGGTCTGTGTTTATAGATGCTCCTCACTCAAATCCTCGCTCTGTATTTATAGGTATTCCTCACTCAAATCCCCATTCTGTATTTATAGGCGTTCCTCACTCAAACCCCCGGTCTGTATTTATAGACGTTCCTAATTCAAATCCCCAGTCTGTATTTATAGACGTTCCTCACTCAAATCCCTGGTCTGTATTTATAGGCGTTCCTCACTCAAATCCCCAGTCTGTATTTATAGGCGTTCCTCACTCAAATCACCTGTCTGTATTTATAGATGTTCCTCACTCAAATCCCCTGTCTGTATTTATAGATGTTCCTCACTCAAATCCCCCATCTGTATTTATAGATGTTCCTCACTCAAATACCCCATCTGTATTTATAGACGTTCCTCACTCAAATCCCCGGTCTGTATTTATAGACGTTCCTAATTCAAATCCCCAGTCTGTATTTATAGACGTTCCTCACTCAAATCCCTGGTCTGTATTTATAGGCGTTCCTCACTCAAATCCCCAGTCTGTATTTATAGGCGTTCCTCACTCAAATCACCTGTCTGTATTTATAGATGTTCCTCACTCAAATCCCCTGTCTGTATTTATAGATGTTCCTCACTCAAATCCCCCATCTGTATTTATAGATGTTCCTCACTCAAATACCCCATCTGTATTTATTGACGTTACTCACTCAAATCCCCTGTCTGTATTTATAGATGTTCCTTACTCAAATACACCATCTGTATTTCTAGATGTTCCTCACTCAAATCCCGTCTATATGTGCTCCTCTCTCAAATCCCCGCTCTGTATTTGTAGGTATTCCTCACTCAAATCCGCAGTCTGTATTTAGAAACGCTCCTCACTCAAATCCCCAGTCTGTATTTACAGACGCTCCTCATTCAAATCCCCGGTCTGTGTTTATAGATGCTCCTCACTCAAATCCCCGCTCTGTATTTGTAGGTATTCCTCACTCAAATTCACAGTCTGTATTTAGAAACGCTCCTCACTCAAATCCCCAGTCTGTATTTACAGACGCTCCTCATTCAAATCCCCGGTCTGTGTTTATAGATGCTCCTCACTCAAATCCTCGCTCTGTATTTATAGGTATTCCTCACTCAAATCCCCATTCTGTATTTATAGGCGTTCCTCACTCAAACCCCCCCCGTCTGTATTTATAGATGTTCCTCACTCAAATCCCCGGTCTGTATTTATAGACGTTCCTCACTCAAACCCCCCGTCTGTATTTATAGGCGTTCCTCACTCAAATCCCCGGTCTGTATTTATAGACGTTCCTCACTCAAATCCCCGGTCTGTATTTATAGGCATTCCTCACTCAAATCCCCGGTCGGTATTTATAGACGTTCCTCACTCAAACCCCCCGTCTGTATTTATAGGCGTTCCTCACTCAAATCCCCGGTCTGTATTTATAGACGTTCCTCACTCAAATCCCCGGTCTGTATTTATAGACGTTCCTCACTCAAATCCCCGGTCTGTATTTATAGACGTTCCTCACTCAAACCCCTGTCTGTATTTATAGGTGTTCCTCACTCAAACCCCTGTCTGTATTTATAGGTGTTCCTCACTCAAATCCCTGGTCTGTATTTATAGACATTCCTCACTCAAATCCCCAGTCTGTATTTATAGACATTCCTCACTCAAATCCACCGCCTGTATTTATAGGCATTCCTCACTCAAATCCCTGGTCTGTATTTATAGGCATTCCTCACTCCCCACTCAAATATCCCATCTGTATTTATAGATGTTCCTCACTCAAATCCCCAGTCTGTATTTATAGATGTTCCTCACTCAAATCCCCGGTCTGTATTTATAGGTGTTCTTCACTCAAATACCCCATCTGTATTTATTGACGTTACTCGCTCAAATCCCCAGTCTGTATTTATAGATGTTCCTCACTCAAATCCCCGGTCTGTATTTATAGGCGTTCCTCACTCAAATCCCCAGTCTGTATTTATACACGTTCCTCACTCAAATCCCCAGTCTGTATTTATAGATGTTCCTCACTCAAATACCCCATCTGTATTTATAGGCGTTCCTCACTCAAATCCCCAGTCTGTATTTATAGGCGTTCCTCACTCAAATCCCCTGTCTGTATTTATAGATGTTCCTCACTCAAATCCCCTGTCTGTATTTATAGATGTTCCTCACTCAAATCCCCCATCTGTATTTATAGATGTTCCTCACTCAAATACCCCATCTGTATTTATTGACGTTACTCGCTCAAATCCCCTGTCTGTATTTATAGACGTTCCTTACTCAAATACACCATCTGTATTTCTAGATGTTCCTCACTCAAATCCCGTCTGTATGTGCTCCTCTTTCAAATCCCCGCTCTGTATTTGTAGGTATTCCTCACTCAAATCCGCAGTCTGTATTTAGAAACGCTCCTCATTCAAATCCCCGCTCTGTGTTTATAGATGCTCCTCACTCAAATCCCCGCTCTGTATTTATAGGCGTTCCTCACTCAAACCCCCCCGTCTGTATTTATAGGCGTTCCTCACTCAAACCCCCCCGTCTGTATTTATAGATGTTCCTCACTCAAATCCCCGGTCTGTATTTATAGGCGTTCCTCACTCAAATCCCTGGTCTGTATTTATAGACATTCCTCACTCAAATCCACCGTCTGTATTTATAGACGTTCCTCACTCAAATCCCCGGTCTGTAATTATAGACGTTCCTCATTCAAATCCCCGGTCTGTATTTATAGGCGTTCCTCACTCAAATCCCCGTCTGTATTTATAGACGTTCCTCACTCAAATCCCCGGTCTGTATTTATATGCGTTCCTCACTCAAATCCCCGTCTGTATTTATAGATGTTCCTCACTCAAATCCCCAGTCTGTATTTATAGACGTTCCTCACTCAAATCCCTGGTCTGTATTTATAGACGTTCCTCACTCAAATCCCCCGTCTGTATTTATAGACATTCCTCGCTCAAATCCCCGGTCTGTAATTATAGGCGTTCCTCACTCAAACCCCCTGTCTGTATTTATAGACGTTCCTCACTCAAATCCTCCGTCTGTATTTATAGACATTCCTCGCTCAAATCCCCCGTCTGTATTTATAGACGTTCCTCGCTCAAATCCCCCGTCTGTATTTATAGACGTTCCTCGCTCAAATCCCCTGTCTGTAATTATAGGCACTCCTCACTCAAATCCCCCGTCTGTATTTATAAATGTTCCTCACTCAAACCCCCCGGTCTGTATTTATAGGCGCTCCTCACTCAAATCCCCGGTCTGTATGTACTCCTTTCTCAAATCCCCGCTCTGTATTTATAGATGTTCCTCACTCAAATCCCCGGTCTGTATTTATAGATGTTCCTCACCCAAACCCCCCGTCTGTATTTATAGATGTTCCTCACTCCTCACTCAAATCCTCCGTCTGTATTTATAGGCGTTCCTCACTCCTCACTCAAATCCCCCATCTGTATTTATAGGCGTTCCTCACTCCTCACTCAAATCCCCCATCTGTATTTATAGATGTTCCTCACTCAAATCCCCGGTCTGGATTTATAGATGTTCCTCACTCAAACCCCTGTCTGTATTTATAGATGTTCCTCACTCAAACGCCGCGTCTGTGTTTATAGGCGTTCCTCACTCCTCACTCAAATCGCTCATCTGTATTTATAGACGTTCCTCACTCAAATCCCCGGTCTGTATTTATATATGTTCCTCACTCAAACCCCTGTCTGTATTTATAGATGTTCCTCACTCAAACCCCCCGTCTGTATTTATAGGTGTTCTTCACTCAAATACCCCATCTGTATTTATAGATGTTCCTCACTCAAACCCCTGTCTGTATTTATAGGTGTTCCTCACTCAAATACCCCATCTGTATTTATAGATGTTCCTCACTCAAACCCCTGTCTGTATTTATAGGTGTTCCTCACTCAAATACCCCATCTGTATTTATAGGTGTTCCTCACTCAAACCCCTATCTGTATTTATAGATGCTCCTCACTCAAACCCCAGTCTGTATTTATAGGTGTTCCTCACTCAAACCCCTGTCTGTATTTATAGGTGTTCCTCACTCAAATACCCCATCTGTATTTATAGATGTTCCTCACTCAAACCCCTGTCTGTATTTATAGGTGTTATCACTCAAACCCCTGTCTGTATTTATAGATGTTCCTCACTCAAATCCCCCATCGGTATTTATAGACGTTCCTCACTCAAATCCCCGGTCTGTATTTATAGATGTTCCTCACTCAAACCCCCCGTCTGTATTTATAGGTGTTCTTCACTCAAATACCCCATCTGTATTTATAGATGTTCCTCACTCAAACCCCTGTCTGTATTTATAGGTGTTCCTCAATCAAATACCCCATCTGTATTTATAGATGTTCCTCACTCAAACCCCTGTCTGTATTTATAGGTGTTCCTCACTCAAATACCCTGTCTGTATTTATAGATGTTCCTCACTCAAACCCCTGTCTGTATTTATAGGTGTTCCTCACTCAAATACCCCATCTGTATTTACAGATGTTCCTCACTCAAACCCCCTGTCTGTATTTATAGATGTTCCTCACTCAAATACCCCATCTGTATTTATAGATGTTCCTCACTCAAACCCCCTGTCTGTATTTATAGATGTTCCTCACTCAAATCCCCAGTCTGTATTTATAGACGTTCCTCACTCAAATACCCCATCTGTATTTATAGATGTTCCTCACTCAAACCCCTGTCTGTATTTATAGGTGTTATCACTCAAACCCCTGTCTGTATTTATAGATGTTCCTCACTCAAATCCCCCATCTGTATTTATAGACGTTCCTCACTCAAATCCCCGGTCTGTATTTATAGATGTTCCTCACTCAAACCCCCCGTCTGTATTTATAGGTGTTCTTCACTCAAACACCCCATCTGTATTTATAGATGTTCCTCACTCAAACCCCTGTCTGTATTTATAGGTGTTCCTCAATCAAATACCCCATCTGTATTTATAGATGTTCCTCACTCAAACCCCTGTCTGTATTTATAGGTGTTCCTCACTCAAATACCCTGTCTGTATTTATATATGTTCCTCACTCAAACCTCTGTCTGTATTTATAGGTGTTCCTCACTCAAATACCCCATCTGTGTTTATAGATGTTCCTCACTCAAACCCCCTGTCTGTATTTATAGATGTTCCTCACTCAAATACCCCATCTGTATTTATAGATGTTCCTCACTCAAATCCCCAGTCTGTATTTATAGATGTTCCTCACTCAAATACCCGTCTGTATTTATAGACATTCCGCACTCAAACCCCACGTCTGTATTTATAGATGTTCCTCACTCAAACCCCCCGTCTGTATTTATAGGTGTTCTTCACTCAAATCCCCGTCTGTATTTATAGACGTTCCTCACTCAAACCCCACGTCTGTATTTATAGATGTTCCTCACTCAAATCCCCAGTCTGTATTTATAGATGTTCCTCACTCAAATCCCCAGTCTGTATTTATAGATGTTCCTCACTCAAATCCCCAGTCTGTATTTATAGATGTTCCTCACTCAAACCCCTGTCTGTATTTATAGGTGTTCTTCACTCATATACCCCATCTGTATTTATAGATGTTCCTCACTCAAACCCCTGTCTGTATTTATAGGTGTTCTTCACTCAAATATCCCATCTGTATTTATCGGTGTTCCTCACTCAAACCCCTGTCTGTATTTATTGATGTTCCTCACTCAAACACCTGTCTGTATTTATAGGTGTTCTTCACTCAAATACCCCATCTGTATTTATAGACGTTCCTCACTCAAACCCCCCGTCTGTATTTATAGGTGTTCCTCACTCAAATCCCCGCTCTGTATTTATAGATGTTCCTCACTCAAACCCCCCGTCTGTATTTATAGGCGTTCCTCACTCCTCACTCAAATCCTCCGTCTGTATTTATAGGCATTCCTCACTCCCCACTCAAATACCCCATCTGTATTTATAGATGTTCCTCACTCAAATCCCCAGTCTGTATTTATAGATGTTCCTCACTCAAATCCCCGGTCTGTATTTACAGACGTTCCTCACTCAAATCCCCTGTCTGTATTTATAGATGTTCCTCACTCAAATCCCCAGTCTGTATTTATAGACGTTCCTCACTCAAATCCCCGGTCTGTATTTATAGACGTTCCTCACTCAAACCCCCCGTCTGTATTTATAGGCGTTCCTCACTCCTCACTCAAATCCTCCGTCTGTATTTATAGGCATTTCTCACTCCCCACTCAAATACCCCATCTGTATTTATAAATGTTCCTCACTCAAATCCCCAGTCTGTATTTATAGATGTTCCTCACTCAAATCCCCAGTCTGTATTTATAGACGTTCCTCACTCAAATCCCCAGTCTGTATTTATAGACGTTCCTCACTCAACTCCCCGGTCTGTATTTATAGACATTCCTCATTCAAATCCCCAGTGTGTATTTCTAGATGTTCCTCACTCAAATCCCTGGTCTGTATTTATAGGCGTTCCTCACTCAAATCCCCTGTCTGTATTTATAGACGTTCCTCACTCAAACCCCCAGGCTGTATTTATAGATGTTCCTCACTCAAACCCCCTGTCTGTATTTATAGATGTTCCTCACTCAAATCCCCCATCTGTATTTATAGATGTTCCTCACTCAAATACCCCATCTGTATTTATTGACGTTACTCGCTCAAATCCCCTGTCTGTATTTATAGACGTTCCTTACTCAAATACACCATCTGTATTTCTAGATGTTCCTCACTCAAATCCCGTCTATATGTGCTCCTCTCTCAAATCCCCGCTCTGTATTTGTAGGTATTCCTCACTCAAATCCGCAGTCTGTATTTAGAAACGCTCCTCACTCAAATCCCCAGTCTGTATTTACAGACGCTCCTCATTCAAATCCCCGCTCTGTGTTTATAGATGCTCCTCACTCAAATCCTTGCTCTGTATTTATAGGTATTCCTCACTCAAATCCCCATTCTGTATTTATAGGCGTTCCTCACTCAAACCCCCCCGTCTGTATTTATAGATGTTCCTCACTCAAATCCCCCATCTGTATTTATAGATGTTCCTCACTCAAATCCCCGGTCTGTATTTACAGACGTTCCTCACTCAAATCCCCTGTCTGTATTTATAGATGTTCCTCACTCAAATCCCCAGTCTGTATTTATAGACGTTCCTCACTCAAATCCCCGGTCTGTATTTATAGACGTTCCTCACTCAAACCCCCCGTCTCTATTTATAGGCGTTCCTCACTCCTCACTCAAATCCTCCGTCTGTATTTATAGGCATTCCTCACTCCCCACTCAAATACCCCATCTGTATTTATAAATGTTCCTCACTCAAATCCCCAGTCTGTATTTATAGATGTTCCTCACTCAAATCCCCAGTCTGTATTTATAGACGTTCCTCACTCAAATCCCCAGTCTGTATTTATAGACGTTCCTCACTCAACTCCCCGGTCTGTATTTATAGACATTCCTCATTCAAATCCCCAGTCTGTATTTCTAGATGTTCCTCACTCAAATCCCTGGTCTGTATTTATAGGCGTTCCTCACTCAAATCCCCTGTCTGTATTTATAGACGTTCCTCACTCAAACCCCCAGGCTGTATTTATAGATGTTCCTCACTCAAACCCCCTGTCTGTATTTATAGATGTTCCTCACTCAAATCCCCCATCTGTATTTATAGATGTTCCTCACTCAAATACCCCATCTGTATTTATTGACGTTACTCGCTCTAATCCCCCGTCTGTATTTATAGATGTTCCTCACTCCTCACTCAAATCCTCCGTCTGTATTTATAGGCGTTCCTCACTCCTCACTCAAATCCCCCATCTGTATTTATAGGCGTTCCTCACTCCTCACTCAAATCCCCCATCTGTATTTATAGATGTTCCTCACTCAAATCCCCGGTCTGGATTTATAGATGTTCCTCACTCAAATCCCTGTCTGTATTTATAGATGTTCCTCACTCAAACCCCCCGTCTGTATTTATAGGCGTTCCTCACTCCTCACTCAAATCGCTCATCTGTATTTATAGACGTTCCTCACTCAAATCCCCGGTCTGTATTTATAGATGTTCCTCACTCAAACCCCTGTCTGTATTTATAGATGTTCCTCACTCAAACCCCCCGTCTGTCTTTATAGGTGTTCTTCACTCAAATACCCCATCTGTATTTATAGATGTTCCTCACTCAAACCCCTGTCTGTATTTATAGGTGTTCCTCACTCAAATACCCCATCTGTATTTATAGATGTTCCTCACTCAAACCCCTGTCTGTATTTATAGGTGTTCCTCACTCAAATACCCCATCTGTATTTATAGGTGTTCCTCACTCAAACCCCTATCTGTATTTATAGATGCTCCTCACTCAAACCCCAGTCTGTATTTATAGGTGTTCCTCACTCAAACCCCTGTCTGTATTTATAGGTGTTCCTCACTCAAATACCCCATCTGTATTTATAGATGTTCCTCACTCAAACCCCTGTCTGTATTTATAGGTGTTATCACTCAAACCCCTGTCTGTATTTATAGATGTTCCTCACTCAAATCCCCCATCTGTATTTATAGACGTTCCTCACTCAAATCCCCGGTCTGTATTTATAGATGTTCCTCACTCAAACCCCCCGTCTGTATTTATAGGTGTTCTTCACTCAAATACCCCATCTGTATTTATAGATGTTCCTCACTCAAACCCCTGTCTGTATTTATAGGTGTTATCACTCAAACCCCTGTCTGTATTTATAGATGTTCCTCACTCAAATCCCCCATCTGTATTTATAGACGTTCCTTACTCAAATACACCATCTGTATTTCTAGATGTTCCTCACTCAAATCCCGTCTATATGTGCTCCTCTCTCAAATCCCCGCTCTGTATTTGTAGGTATTCCTCACTCAAATCCGCTGTCTGTATTTAGAAACGCTCCTCACTCAAATCCCCAATCTGTATTTACAGACGCTCCTCATTCAAATCCCCGGTCTGTGTTTATAGATGCTCCTCACTCAAATCCCCGCTCTGTATTTGTAGGTATTCCTCACTCAAATCCCCATTCTGTATTTATAGGCGTTCCTCACTCAAACCCCCCCGTCTGTATTTATAGATGTTCCTAACTCAAATCCCCCATCTGTATTAATAGACGTTCCTCACTCAAATCCCCGGTCTGTATTTATAGATGTTCCTCACTCAAACCCCCCGTCTGTATTAATAGGTGTTCTTCACTCAAATACCCCATCTGTATTTATAGATGTTCCTCACTCAAACCCCTGTCTGTATTTATAGGTGTTCCTCACTCAAATACCCCATGTGTATTTATAGATGTTCCTCACTCAAACCCCTGTCTGTATTTATAGGTGTTCCTCACTCAAATACCCCATCTGTATTTATAGGTGTTCCTCACTCAAACCCCTGTCTGTATTTATAGATGCTCCTCACTCAAACCCCAGTCTGTATTTATAGGTGTTCCTCACTCAAATCCCCGGTCTGTATTTATAGACGTTCCTCACTCAAATCCCCAGTCTGTATTTATAGACGTTCCTCACTCAAATCCCCGGTCTGTATTTATAGACGTTCCTAATTCAAATCCCCAGTCTGTATTTATAGACGTTCCTCACTCAAATCCCTGGTCTGTATTTATAGGCGTTCCTCACTCAAATCCCCAGTCTGTATTTATAGGCGTTCCTCACTCAAATCACCTGTCTGTATTTATAGATGTTCCTCACTCAAATCCCCTGTCTGTATTTATAGATGTTCCTCACTCAAATCCCCCATCTGTATTTATAGATGTTCCTCACTCAAATACCCCATCTGTATTTATTGACGTTACTCACTCAAATCCCCTGTCTGTATTTATAGATGTTCCTTACTCAAATACACCATCTGTATTTCTAGATGTTCCTCACTCAAATCCCGTCTATATGTGCTCCTCTCTCAAATCCCCGCTCTGTATTTGTAGGTATTCCTCACTCAAATCCGCAGTCTGTATTTAGAAACGCTCCTCACTCAAATCCCCAGTCTGTATTTACAGACGCTCCTCATTCAAATCCCCGGTCTGTGTTTATAGATGCTCCTCACTCAAATCCCCGCTCTGTATTTGTAGGTATTCCTCACTCAAATTCACAGTCTGTATTTAGAAACGCTCCTCACTCAAATCCCCAGTCTGTATTTACAGACGCTCCTCATTCAAATCCCCGGTCTGTGTTTATAGATGCTCCTCACTCAAATCCTCGCTCTGTATTTATAGGTATTCCTCACTCAAATCCCCATTCTGTATTTATAGGCGTTCCTCACTCAAACCCCCCCCGTCTGTATTTATAGATGTTCCTCACTCAAATCCCCGGTCTGTATTTATAGACGTTCCTCACTCAAACCCCCCGTCTGTATTTATAGGCGTTCCTCACTCAAATCCCCGGTCTGTATTTATAGACGTTCCTCACTCAAATCCCCGGTCTGTATTTATAGGCATTCCTCACTCAAATCCCCGGTCGGTATTTATAGACGTTCCTCACTCAAACCCCCCGTCTGTATTTATAGGCGTTCCTCACTCAAATCCCCGGTCTGTATTTATAGACGTTCCTCACTCAAATCCCCGGTCTGTATTTATAGACGTTCCTCACTCAAATCCCCGGTCTGTATTTATAGACGTTCCTCACTCAAACCCCTGTCTGTATTTATAGGTGTTCCTCACTCAAACCCCTGTCTGTATTTATAGGTGTTCCTCACTCAAATCCCTGGTCTGTATTTATAGACATTCCTCACTCAAATCCCCAGTCTGTATTTATAGACATTCCTCACTCAAATCCACCGTCTGTATTTATAGGCATTCCTCACTCAAATCCCTGGTCTGTATTTATAGGCATTCCTCACTCCCCACTCAAATATCCCATCTGTATTTATCGGTGTTCCTCACTCAAACCCCTGTCTGTATTTATTGATGTTCCTCACTCAAACACCTGTCTGTATTTATAGGTGTTCTTCACTCAAATACCCCATCTGTATTTATAGACGTTCCTCACTCAAACCCCCCGTCTGTATTTATAGGTGTTCCTCACTCAAATCCCCGCTCTGTATTTATAGATGTTCCTCACTCAAACCCCCCGTCTGTATTTATAGGCGTTCCTCACTCCTCACTCAAATCCTCCGTCTGTATTTATAGGCATTCCTCACTCCCCACTCAAATACCCCATCTGTATTTATAGATGTTCCTCACTCAAATCCCCAGTCTGTATTTATAGATGTTCCTCACTCAAATCCCCGGTCTGTATTTACAGACGTTCCTCACTCAAATCCCCTGTCTGTATTTATAGATGTTCCTCACTCAAATCCCCAGTCTGTATTTATAGACGTTCCTCACTCAAATCCCCGGTCTGTATTTATAGACGTTCCTCACTCAAACCCCCCATCTGTATTTATAGGCGTTCCTCACTCCTCACTCAAATCCTCCGTCTGTATTTATAGGCATTTCTCACTCCCCACTCAAATACCCCATCTGTATTTATAAATGTTCCTCACTCAAATCCCCAGTCTGTATTTATAGATGTTCCTCACTCAAATCCCCAGTCTGTATTTATAGACGTTCCTCACTCAAATCCCCAGTCTGTATTTATAGACGTTCCTCACTCAACTCCCCGGTCTGTATTTATAGACATTCCTCATTCAAATCCCCAGTCTGTATTTCTAGATGTTCCTCACTCAAATCCCTGGTCTGTATTTATAGGCGTTCCTCACTCAAATCCCCTGTCTGTATTTATAGACGTTCCTCACTCAAACCCCCAGGCTGTATTTATAGATGTTCCTCACTCAAACCCCCTGTCTGTATTTATAGATGTTCCTCACTCAAATCCCCCATCTGTATTTATAGACGTTCCTCACTCAAATCCCCGGTCTGTATTTATAGATGTTCCTCACTCAAACCCCCCGTCTGTATTTATAGGTGTTCTTCACTCAAACACCCCATCTGTATTTATAGATGTTCCTCACTCAAACCCCTGTCTGTATTTATAGGTGTTCCTCAATCAAATACCCCATCTGTATTTAGAGATGTTCCTCACTCAAACCCCTGTCTGTATTTATAGGTGTTCCTCACTCAAATACCCTGTCTGTATTTATATATGTTCCTCACTCAAACCTCTGTCTGTATTTATAGGTGTTCCTCACTCAAATACCCCATCTGTGTTTATAGATGTTCCTCACTCAAACCCCCTGTCTGTATTTATAGATGTTCCTCACTCAAATACCCCATCTGTATTTATAGATGTTCCTCACTCAAATCCCCAGTCTGTATTTATAGATGTTCCTCACTCAAATACCCGTCTGTATTTATAGACATTCCGCACTCAAACCCCACGTCTGTATTTATAGATGTTCCTCACTCAAACCCCCCGTCTGTATTTATAGGTGTTCTTCACTCAAATCCCCGTCTGTATTTATAGACGTTCCTCACTCAAACCCCACGTCTGTATTTATAGATGTTCCTCACTCAAATCCCCAGTCTGTATTTATAGATGTTCCTCACTCAAATCCCCAGTCTGTATTTATAGATGTTCCTCACTCAAATCCCCAGTCTGTATTTATAGATGTTCCTCACTCAAACCCCTGTCTGTATTTATAGGTGTTCTTCACTCATATACCCCATCTGTATTTATAGATGTTCCTCACTCAAACCCCTGTCTGTATTTATAGGTGTTCTTCACTCAAATATCCCATCTGTATTTATCGGTGTTCCTCACTCAAACCCCTGTCTGTATTTATTGATGTTCCTCACTCAAACACCTGTCTGTATTTATAGGTGTTCTTCACTCAAATACCCCATCTGTATTTATAGACGTTCCTCACTCAAACCCCCCGTCTGTATTTATAGGTGTTCCTCACTCAAATCCCCGCTCTGTATTTATAGATGTTCCTCACTCAAACCCCCCGTCTGTATTTATAGGCGTTCCTCACTCCTCACTCAAATCCTCCGTCTGTATTTATAGGCATTCCTCACTCCCCACTCAAATACCCCATCTGTATTTATAGATGTTCCTCACTCAAATCCCCAGTCTGTATTTATAGATGTTCCTCACTCAAATCCCCGGTCTGTATTTACAGACGTTCCTCACTCAAATCCCCTGTCTGTATTTATAGATGTTCCTCACTCAAATCCCCAGTCTGTATTTATAGACGTTCCTCACTCAAATCCCCGGTCTGTATTTATAGACGTTCCTCACTCAAACCCCCCGTCTGTATTTATAGGCGTTCCTCACTCCTCACTCAAATCCTCCGTCTGTATTTATAGGCATTTCTCACTCCCCACTCAAATACCCCATCTGTATTTATAAATGTTCCACACTCAAATCCCCAGTCTGTATTTATAGATGTTCCTCACTCAAATCCCCAGTCTGTATTTATAGACGTTCCTCACTCAAATCCCCAGTCTGTATTTATAAACGTTCCTCACTCAACTCCCCGGTCTGTATTTATAGACATTCCTCATTCAAATCCCCAGTCTGTATTTCTAGATGTTCCTCACTCAAATCCCTGGTCTGTATTTATAGGCGTTCCTCACTCAAATCCCCTGTCTGTATTTATAGACGTTCCTCACTCAAACCCCCAGGCTGTATTTATAGATGTTCCTCACTCAAACCCCCTGTCTGTATTTATAGATGTTCCTCACTCAAATCCCCCATCTGTATTTATAGATGTTCCTCACTCAAATACCCCATCTGTATTTATTGACGTTACTCGCTCAAATCCCCTGTCTGTATTTATAGACGTTCCTTACTCAAATACACCATCTGTATTTCTAGATGTTCCTCACTCAAATCCCGTCTATATGTGCTCCTCTCTCAAATCCCCGCTCTGTATTTGTAGGTATTCCTCACTCAAATCCGCAGTCTGTATTTAGAAACGCTCCTCACTCAAATCCCCAGTCTGTATTTACAGACGCTCCTCATTCAAATCCCCGCTCTGTGTTTATAGATGCTCCTCACTCAAATCCTTGCTCTGTATTTATAGGTATTCCTCACTCAAATCCCCATTCTGTATTTATAGGCGTTCCTCACTCAAACCCCCCCGTCTGTATTTATAGATGTTCCTCACTCAAATCCCCCATCTGTATTTATAGATGTTCCTCACTCAAATCCCCGGTCTGTATTTACAGACGTTCCTCACTCAAATCCCCTGTCTGTATTTATAGATGTTCCTCACTCAAATCCCCAGTCTGTATTTATAGACGTTCCTCACTCAAATCCCCGGTCTGTATTTATAGACGTTCCTCACTCAAACCCCCCGTCTCTATTTATAGGCGTTCCTCACTCCTCACTCAAATCCTCCGTCTGTATTTATAGGCATTCCTCACTCCCCACTCAAATACCCCATCTGTATTTATAAATGTTCCTCACTCAAATCCCCAGTCTGTATTTATAGATGTTCCTCACTCAAATCCCCAGTCTGTATTTATAGACGTTCCTCACTCAAATCCCCAGTCTGTATTTATAGACGTTCCTCACTCAACTCCCCGGTCTGTATTTATAGACATTCCTCATTCAAATCCCCAGTCTGTATTTCTAGATGTTCCTCACTCAAATCCCTGGTCTGTATTTATAGGCGTTCCTCACTCAAATCCCCTGTCTGTATTTATAGACGTTCCTCACTCAAACCCCCAGGCTGTATTTATAGATGTTCCTCACTCAAACCCCCTGTCTGTATTTATAGATGTTCCTCACTCAAATCCCCCATCTGTATTTATAGATGTTCCTCACTCAAATACCCCATCTGTATTTATTGACGTTACTCGCTCTAATCCCCGTCTGTATTTATAGATGTTCCTCACTCCTCACTCAAATCCTCCGTCTGTATTTATAGGCGTTCCTCACTCCTCACTGAAATCCCCCATCTGTATTTATAGGCGTTCCTCACTCCTCACTCAAATCCCCCATCTGTATTTATAGATGTTCCTCACTCAAATCCCCGGTCTGGATTTATAGATGTTCCTCACTCAAACCCCTGTCTGTATTTATAGATGTTCCTCACTCAAACCCCCCGTCTGTATTTATAGGCGTTCCTCACTCCTCACTCAAATCGCTCATCTGTATTTATAGACGTTCCTCACTCAAATCCCCGGTCTGTATTTATAGATGTTCCTCACTCAAACCCCTGTCTGTATTTATAGATGTTCCTCACTCAAACCCCCCGTCTGTCTTTATAGGTGTTCTTCACTCAAATACCCCATCTGTATTTATAGATGTTCCTCACTCAAACCCCTGTCTGTATTTATAGGTGTTCCTCACTCAAATACCCCATCTGTATTTATAGATGTTCCTCACTCAAACCCCTGTCTGTATTTATAGGTGTTCCTCACTCAAATACCCCATCTGTATTTATAGGTGTTCCTCACTCAAACCCCTATCTGTATTTATAGATGCTCCTCACTCAAACCCCAGTCTGTATTTATAGGTGTTCCTCACTCAAACCCCTGTCTGTATTTATAGGTGTTCCTCACTCAAATACCCCATCTGTATTTATAGATGTTCCTCACTCAAACCCCTGTCTGTATTTATAGGTGTTATCACTCAAACCCCTGTCTGTATTTATAGATGTTCCTCACTCAAATCCCCCATCTGTATTTATAGACGTTCCTCACTCAAATCCCCGGTCTGTATTTATAGATGTTCCTCACTCAAACCCCCCGTCTGTATTTATAGGTGTTCTTCACTCAAATACCCCATCTGTATTTATAGATGTTCCTCACTCAAACCCCTGTCTGTATTTATAGGTGTTATCACTCAAACCCCTGTCTGTATTTATAGATGTTCCTCACTCAAATCCCCCATCTGTATTTATAGACGTTCCTTACTCAAATACACCATCTGTATTTCTAGATGTTCCTCACTCAAATCCCGTCTATATGTGCTCCTCTCTCAAATCCCCGCTCTGTATTTGTAGGTATTCCTCACTCAAATCCGCTGTCTGTATTTAGAAACGCTCCTCACTCAAATCCCCAATCTGTATTTACAGACGCTCCTCATTCAAATCCCCGGTCTGTGTTTATAGATGCTCCTCACTCAAATCCCCGCTCTGTATTTGTAGGTATTCCTCACTCAAATCCCCATTCTGTATTTATAGGCGTTCCTCACTCAAACCCCCCCGTCTGTATTTATAGATGTTCCTAACTCAAATCCCCCATCTGTATTAATAGACGTTCCTCACTCAAATCCCCGGTCTGTATTTATAGATGTTCCTCACTCAAACCCCCCGTCTGTATTAATAGGTGTTCTTCACTCAAATACCCCATCTGTATTTATAGATGTTCCTCACTCAAACCCCTGTCTGTATTTATAGGTGTTCCTCACTCAAATACCCCATGTGTATTTATAGATGTTCCTCACTCAAACCCCTGTCTGTATTTATAGGTGTTCCTCACTCAAATACCCCATCTGTATTTATAGGTGTTCCTCACTCAAACCCCTGTCTGTATTTATAGATGCTCCTCACTCAAACCCCAGTCTGTATTTATAGGTGTTCCTCACTCAAATCCCCGGTCTGTATTTATAGACGTTCCTCACTCAAATCCCCAGTCTGTATTTATAGACGTTCCTCACTCAAATCCCCGGTCTGTATTTATAGACGTTCCTAATTCAAATCCCCAGTCTGTATTTATAGACGTTCCTCACTCAAATCCCTGGTCTGTATTTATAGGCGTTCCTCACTCAAATCCCCAGTCTGTATTTATAGGCGTTCCTCACTCAAATCCCCTGTCTGTATTTATAGATGTTCCTCACTCAAATCCCCTGTCTGTATTTATAGATGTTCCTCACTCAAATCCCCCATCTGTATTTATAGATGTTCCTCACTCAAATACCCCATCTGTATTTATTGACGTTACTCGCTCAAATCCCCTGTCTGTATTTATAGATGTTCCTTACTCAAATACACCATCTGTATTTCTAGATGTTCCTCACTGAAATCCCGTCTATATGTGCTCCTCTCTCAAATCCCCGCTCTGTATTTGTAGGTATTCCTCACTCAAATCCGCAGTCTGTATTTAGAAACGCTCCTCACTCAAATCCCCAGTCTGTATTTACAGACGCTCCTCATTCAAATCCCCGGTCTGTGTTTATAGATGCTCCTCACTCAAATCCCCGCTCTGTATTTGTAGGTATTCCTAACTCAAATTCACAGTCTGTATTTAGAAACGCTCCTCACTCAAATCCCCAGTCTGTATTTACAGACGCTCCTCATTCAAATCCCCGGTCTGTGTTTATAGATGCTCCTCACTCAAATCCTCGCTCTGTATTTATAGGTATTCCTCACTCAAATCCCCATTCTGTATTTATAGGCGTTCCTCACTCAAACCCCCCCCGTCTGTATTTATAGATGTTCCTCACTCAAATCCCCGGTCTGTATTTATAGACGTTCCTCACTCAAACCCCCCGTCTGTATTTATAGGCGTTCCTCACTCAAATCCCCGGTCTGTATTTATAGACGTTCCTCACTCAAATCCCCGGTCTGTATTTATAGGCATTCCTCACTCAAATCCCCGGTCGGTATTTATAGACGTTCCTCACTCAAACCCCCCGTCTGTATTTATAGGCGTTCCTCACTCAAATCCCCGGTCTGTATTTATAGACGTTCCTCACTCAAATCCCCGGTCTGTATTTATAGACGTTCCTCACTCAAATCCCCGGTCTGTATTTATAGACGTTCCTCACTCAAACCCCTGTCTGTATTTATAGGTGTTCCTCACTCAAACCCCTGTCTGTATTTATAGGTGTTCCTCACTCAAATCCCTGGTCTGTATTTATAGACATTCCTCACTCAAATCCCCAGTCTGTATTTATAGACATTCCTCACTCAAATCCACCGTCTGTATTTATAGGCATTCCTCACTCAAATCCCTGGTCTGTATTTATAGGCATTCCTCACTCCCCACTCAAATATCCCATCTGTATTTATAGATGTTCCTCACTCAAATCCCCAGTCTGTATTTATAGATGTTCCTCACTCAAATCCCCGGTCTGTATTTATAGGTGTTCTTCACTCAAATACCCCATCTGTATTTATTGACGTTACTCGCTCAAATCCCCAGTCTGTATTTATAGATGTTCCTCACTCAAATCCCCGGTCTGTATTTATAGGCGTTCCTCACTCAAATCCCCAGTCTGTATTTATAGACGTTCCTCACTCAAATCCCCAGTCTGTATTTATAGATGTTCCTCACTCAAATACCCCATCTGTATTTATAGGCGTTCCTCACTCAAATCCCCAGTCTGTATTTATAGGCGTTCCTCACTCAAATCCCCTGTCTGTATTTATAGATGTTCCTCACTCAAATCCCCTGTCTGTATTTATAGATGTTCCTCACTCAAATCCCCCATCTGTATTTATAGATGTTCCTCACTCAAATACCCCATCTGTATTTATTGACGTTACTCGCTCAAATCCCCTGTCTGTATTTATAGACGTTCCTTACTCAAATACACCATCTGTATTTCTAGATGTTCCTCACTCAAATCCCGTCTGTATGTGCTCCTCTTTCAAATCCCCGCTCTGTATTTGTAGGTATTCCTCACTCAAATCCGCAGTCTGTATTTAGAAACGCTCCTCATTCAAATCCCCGCTCTGTGTTTATAGATGCTCCTCACTCAAATCCTCACTCTGTATATAGGTATTCCTCACTCAAATCCCCATTCTGTATTTATAGGCGTTCCTCACTCAAACCCCCCCGTCTGTATTTATAGGCGTTCCTCACTCAAACCCCCCCGTCTGTATTTATAGATGTTCCTCACTCAAATCCCCGGTCTGTATTTATAGGCGTTCCTCACTCAAATCCCTGGTCTGTATTTATAGACATTCCTCACTCAAATCCACCGTCTGTATTTATAGACGTTCCTCACTCAAATCCCCGGTCTGTAATTATAGACGTTCCTCACTCAAATCCCCGGTCTGTATTTATAGGCGTTCCTCACTCAAATCCCCGTCTGTATTTATAGACGTTCCTCACGCAAATCCCCGGTCTGTATTTATATGCGTTCCTCACTCAAATCCCCGTCTGTATTTATAGATGTTCCTCACTCAAATCCCCGGTCTGTATTTATAGACGTTCCTCACTCAAATCCCTGGTCTGTATTTATAGACGTTCCTCACTCAAATCCCCCGTCTGTATTTATAGACATTCCTCGCTCAAATCCCCGGTCTGTAATTATAGGCGTTCCTCACTCAAACCCCCCGTCTGTATTTATAGACGTTCCTCACTCAAATCCTCCGTCTGTATTTATAGACATTCCTCGCTCAAATCCCCCGTCTGTATTTATAGACGTTCCTCGCTCAAATCCCCCGTCTGTATTTATAGACGTTCCTCGCTCAAATCCCCTGTCTGTAATTATAGGCACTCCTCACTCAAATCCCCCGTCTGTATTTATAAATGTTCCTCACTCAAACCCCCCGGTCTGTATTTATAGGCGCTCCTCACTCAAATCCCCGGTCTGTATGTACTCCTTTCTCAAATCGCCGCTCTGTATTTATAGATGTTCCTCACTCAAATCCCCGGTCTGTATTTATAGATGTTCCTCACCCAAACCCCCCGTCTGTATTTATAGATGTTCCTCACTCCTCACTCAAATCCTCCGTCTGTATTTATAGGCGTTCCTCACTCCTCACTCAAATCCCCCATCTGTATTTATAGGCGTTCCTCACTCCTCACTCAAATCCCCCATCTGTATTTATAGATGTTCCTCACTCAAATCCCCGGTCTGGATTTATAGATGTTCCTCACTCAAACCCCTGTCTGTATTTATAGATGTTCCTCACTCAAACGCCCCGTCTGTATTTATAGGCGTTCCTCACTCCTCACTCAAATCGCTCATCTGTATTTATAGACGTTCCTCACTCAAATCCCCGGTCTGTATTTATAGATGTTCCTCACTCAAACCCCTGTCTGTATTTATAGATGTTCCTCACTCAAACCCCCCGTCTGTATTTATAGGTGTTCTTCACTCAAATACCCCATCTGTATTTATAGATGTTCCTCACTCAAACCCCTGTCTGTATTTATAGGTGTTCCTCACTCAAATACCCCATCTGTATTTATAGATGTTCCTCACTCAAACCCCTGTCTGTATTTATAGGTGTTCCTCACTCAAATACCCCATCTGTATTTATAGGTGTTCCTCACTCAAACCCCTATCTGTATTTATAGATGCTCCTCACTCAAACCCCAGTCTGTATTTATAGGTGTTCCTCACTCAAACCCCTGTCTGTATTTATAGGTGTTCCTCACTCAAATACCCCATCTGTATTTATAGATGTTCCTCACTCAAACCCCTGTCTGTATTTATAGGTGTTATCACTCAAACCCCTGTCTGTATTTATAGATGTTCCTCACTCAAATCCCCCATCTGTATTTATAGACGTTCCTCACTCAAATCCCCGGTCTGTATTTATAGATGTTCCTCACTCAAACCCCCCGTCTGTATTTATAGGTGTTCTTCACTCAAATACCCCATCTGTATTTATAGATGTTCCTCACTCAAACCCCTGTCTGTATTTATAGGTGTTCCTCAATCAAATACCCCATCTGTATTTATAGATGTTCCTCACTCAAACCCCTGTCTGTATTTATAGGTGTTCCTCACTCAAATACCCTCTCTGTATTTATAGATGTTCCTCACTCAAACCCCTGTCTGTATTTATAGGTGTTCCTCACTCAAATACCCCATCTGTATTTACAGATGTTCCTCACTCAAACCCCCTGTCTGTATTTATAGATGTTCCTCACTCAAATACCCCATCTGTATTTATAGATGTTCCTCACTCAAACCCCCTGTCTGTATTTATAGATGTTCCTCACTCAAATCCCCAGTCTGTATTTATAGACGTTCCTCACTCAAATACCCCATCTGTATTTATAGATGTTCCTCACTCAAACCCCTGTCTGTATTTATAGGTGTTATCACTCAAACCCCTGTCTGTATTTATAGGCGTTCCTCACTCAAATACCCCATCTGTATTTATAGATGTTCCTCACTCAAATCCCCCATCTGTATTTATAGACGTTCCTCACTCAAATCCCCGGTCTGTATTTATAGATGTTCCTCACTCAAACCCCCCGTCTGTATTTATAGGTGTTCTTCACTCAAATACCCCATCTGTATTTATAGATGTTCCTCACTCAAACCTCTGTCTGTATTTATAGGTGTTCCTCACTCAAATACCCCATCTGTATTTATAGATGTTCCTCACTCAAACCCCCTGTCTGTATTTATAGATGTTCCTCACTCAAATACCCCATCTGTATTTATAGATGTTCCTCACTCAAACCCCCAGTCTGTATTTGTAGATGTTCCTCACTCAAATCCCCAGTCTGTATTTATAGATGTTCCTCACTCAAATACCCGTCTGTATTTATAGACATTCCGCACTCAAACCCCACGTCTGTATTTATAGATGTTCCTCACTCAAACCCCCCGTCTGTATTTATAGGTGTTCTTCACTCAAATCCCCGTCTGTATTTATAGACGTTCCTCACTCAAACCCCACGTCTGTATTTATAGATGTTCCTCACTCAAATCCCCAGTCTGTATTTATAGATGTTCCTCACTCAAATCCCCAGTCTGTATTTATAGATGTTCCTCACTCAAATCCCCAGTCTGTATTTATAGATGTTCCTCACTCAAACCCCTGTCTGTATTTATAGGTGTTCTTCACTCATATACCCCATCTGTATTTATAGATGTTCCTCACTCAAACCCCTGTCTGTATTTATAGGTGTTCTTCACTCAAATACCCCATCTGTATTTATCGGTGTTCCTCACTCAAACCCCTGTCTGTATTTATTGATGTTCCTCACTCAAACACCTGTCTGTATTTATAGGTGTTCTTCACTCAAATACCCCATCTGTATTTATAGACGTTCCTCACTCAAACCCCCCGTCTGTATTTATAGGTGTTCCTCACTCAAATCCCCGCTCTGTATTTATAGATGTTCCTCACTCAAACCCCCCGTCTGTATTTATAGGCGTTCCTCACTCCTCACTCAAATCCTCCGTCTGTATTTATAGGCATTCCTCACTCCCCACTCAAATACCCCATCTGTATTTATAGATGTTCCTCACTCAAATCCCCAGTCTGTATTTATAGATGTTCCTCACTCAAATCCCCGGTCTGTATTTACAGACGTTCCTCACTCAAATCCCCTGTCTGTATTTATAGATGTTCCTCACTCAAATCCCCAGTCTGTATTTATAGACGTTCCTCACTCAAATCCCCGGTCTGTATTTATAGACGTTCCTCACTCAAACCCCCCGTCTGTATTTATAGGCGTTCCTCACTCCTCACTCAAATCCTCCGTCTGTATTTATAGGCATTCCTCACTCCCCACTCAAATACCCCATCTGTATTTATAAATGTTCCTCACTCAAATCCCCAGTCTGTATTTATAGATGTTCCTCACTCAAATCCCCAGTCTGTATTTATAGACGTTCCTCACTCAAATCCCCAGTCTGTATTTGTAGACGTTCCTCACTCAACTCCCCGGTCTGTATTTATAGACATTCCTCATTCAAATCCCCAGTCTGTATTTCTAGATGTTCCTCACTCAAATCCCTGGTCTGTATTTATAGGCGTTCCTCACTCAAATCCCCTGTCTGTATTTATAGACGTTCCTCACTCAAACCCCCAGGCTGTATTTATAGATGTTCCTCACTCAAACCCCCTGTCTGTATTTATAGATGTTCCTCACTCAAATCCCCCATCTGTATTTATAGATGTTCCTCACTCAAATACCCCATCTGTATTTATTGACGTTACTCGCTCAAATCCCCTGTCTGTATTTATAGACGTTCCTTACTCAAATACACCATCTGTATTTCTAGATGTTCCTCACTCAAATCCCGTCTATATGTGCTCCTCTCTCAAATCCCCGCTCTGTATTTGTAGGTATTCCTCACTCAAATCCGCAGTCTGTATTTAGAAACGCTCCTCACTCAAATCCCCAGTCTGTATTTACAGACGCTCCTCATTCAAATCCCCGCTCTGTGTTTATAGATGCTCCTCACTCAAATCCTTGCTCTGTATTTATAGGTATTCCTCACTCAAATCCCCATTCTGTATTTATAGGCGTTCCTCACTCAAACCCCCCCGTCTGTATTTATAGATGTTCCTCACTCAAATCCCCCATCTGTATTTATAGATGTTCCTCACTCAAATCCCCGGTCTGTATTTACAGACGTTCCTCACTCAAATCCCCTGTCTGTATTTATAGATGTTCCTCACTCAAATCCCCAGTCTGTATTTATAGACGTTCCTCACTCAAATCCCCGGTCTGTATTTATAGACGTTCCTCACTCAAACCCCCCGTCTGTATTTATAGGCGTTCCTCACTCCTCACTCAAATCCTCCGTCTGTATTTATAGGCATTCCTCACTCCCCACTCAAATACCCCATCTGTATTTATAAATGTTCCTCACTCAAATCCCCAGTCTGTATTTATAGATGTTCCTCACTCAAATCCCCAGTCTGTATTTATAGACGTTCCTCACTCAAATCCCCAGTCTGTATTTATAGACGTTCCTCACTCAACTCCCCGGTCTGTATTTATAGACATTCCTCATTCAAATCCCCAGTCTGTATTTCTAGATGTTCCTCACTCAAATCCCTGGTCTGTATTTATAGGCGTTCCTCACTCAAATCCCCTGTCTGTATTTATAGACGTTCCTCACTCAAACCCCCAGGCTGTATTTATAGATGTTCCTCACTCAAACCCCCTGTCTGTATTTATAGATGTTCCTCACTCAAATCCCCCATCTGTATTTATAGATGTTCCTCACTCAAATACCCCATCTGTATTTATTGACGTTACTCGCTCAAATCCCCTGTCTGTATTTATAGACGTTCCTTACTCAAATACACCATCTGTATTTCTAGATGTTCCTCACTCAAATCCCGTCTATATGTGCTCCTCTCTCAAATCTCCGCTCTGTATTTGTAGGTATTCCTCACTCAAATCCGCAGTCTGTATTTAGAAACGCTCCTCACTCAAATCCCCAGTCTGTATTTACAGACGCTCCTCATTCAAATCCCCGCTCTGTGTTTATAGATGCTCCTCACTCAAATCCTTGCTCTGTATTTATAGGTATTCCTCACTCAAATCCCCATTCTGTATTTATAGGCGTTCCTCACTCAAACCCCCCCATCTGTATTTATAGATGTTCCTCACTCAAATCCCCCATCTCTATTTATTGACGTTACTCGCTCAAATCCCCTGTCTGTATTTATAGACGTTCCTTACTCAAATACACCATCTGTATTTCTAGATGTTCCTCACTCAAATACCCCATCTGTATTTATAGATGTTCCTCACTCAAACCCCTGTCTGTATTTATAGGTGTTCCTCACTCAAATACCCCATCTGTATTTATAGATGTTCCTCACTCAAACCCCTGTCTGTATTTATAGGTGTTCCTCACTCAAATACCCCATCTGTATTTATAGGTGTTCCTCACTCAAACCCCTGTCTGTATTTATAGATGCTCCTCACTCAAACCCCAGTCTGTATTTATAGGTGTTCCTCACTCAAACCCCTGTCTGTATTTATAGGTGTTCCTCACTCGAATACCCCATCTGTATTTATAGATGTTCCTCACTCAAACCCCTGTCTGTATTTATAGGTGTTCCTCACTCAAATACCCCATCTGTATTTATAGGTGTTCCTCACTCAAATCCTCACTCTGTATATAGGTATTCCTCACTCAAATCCCCATTCTGTATTTATAGGCGTTCCTCACTCAAACCCCCCCGTCTGTATTTATAGGCGTTCCTCACTCAAACCCCCCCGTCTGTATTTATAGATGTTCCTCACTCAAATCCCCGGTCTGTATTTATAGGCGTTCCTCACTCAAATCCCTGGTCTGTATTTATAGACATTCCTCACTCAAATCCACCGTCTGTATTTATAGACGTTCCTCACTCAAATCCCCGGTCTGTAATTATAGACGTTCCTCACTCAAATCCCCGGTCTGTATTTATAGGCGTTCCTCACTCAAATCCCCCTCTGTATTTATAGACGTTCCTCACTCAAATCCCCGGTCTGTATTTATATGCGTTCCTCACTCAAATCCCCGTCTGTATTTATAGATGTTCCTCACTCAAATCCCCGGTCTGTATTTATAGACGTTCCTCACTCAAATCCCTGGTCTGTATTTATAGACGTTCCTCACTCAAATCCCCCGTCTGTATTTATAGACATTCCTCGCTCAAATCCCCGGTCTGTAATTATAGGCGTTCCTCACTCAAACCCCCCGTCTGTATTTATAGACGTTCCTCACTCAAATCCTCCGTCTGTATTTATAGACATTCCTCGCTCAAATCCCCCGTCTGTATTTATAGACGTTCCTCGCTCAAATCCCCCGTCTGTATTTATAGACGTTCCTCGCTCAAATCCCCTGTCTGTAATTATAGGCACTCCTCACTCAAATCCCCCGTCTGTATTTATAAATGTTCCTCACTCAAACCCCCCGGTCTGTATTTATAGGCGCTCCTCACTCAAATCCCCGGTCTGTATGTACTCCTTTCTCAAATCCCCGCTCTGTATTTATAGATGTTCCTCACTCAAATCCCCGGTCTGTATTTATAGATGTTCCTCACCCAAACCCCCCGTCTGTATTTATAGATGTTCCTCACTCCTCACTCAAATCCTCCGTCTGTATTTATAGGCGTTCCTCACTCCTCACTCAAATCCCCCATCTGTATTTATAGGCGTTCCTCACTCCTCACTCAAATCCCCCATCTGTATTTATAGATGTTCCTCACTCAAATCCCCGGTCTGGATTTATAGATGTTCCTCACTCAAACCCCTGTCTGTATTTATAGATGTTCCTCACTCAAACGCCCCGTCTGTATTTATAGGCGTTCCTCACTCCTCACTCAAATCGCTCATCTGTATTTATAGACGTTCCTCACTCAAATCCCCGGTCTGTATTTATAGATGTTCCTCACTCAAACCCCTGTCTGTATTTATAGATGTTCCTCACTCAAACCCCCCGTCTGTATTTATAGGTGTTCTTCACTCAAATACCCCATCTGTATTTATAGATGTTCCTCACTCAAACCCCTGTCTGTATTTATAGGTGTTCCTCACTCAAATACCCCATCTGTATTTATAGATGTTCCTCACTCAAACCCCTGTCTGTATTTATAGGTGTTCCTCACTCAAATACCCCATCTGTATTTATAGGTGTTCCTCACTCAAACCCCTATCTGTATTTATAGATGCTCCTCACTCAAACCCCAGTCTGTATTTATAGGTGTTCCTCACTCAAACCCCTGTCTGTATTTATAGGTGTTCCTCACTCAAATACCCCATCTGTATTTATAGATGTTCCTCACTCAAACCCCTGTCTGTATTTATAGGTGTTATCACTCAAACCCCTGTCTGTATTTATAGATGTTCCTCACTCAAATCCCCCATCTGTATTTATAGACGTTCCTCACTCAAATCCCCGGTCTGTATTTATAGATGTTCCTCACTCAAACCCCCCGTCTGTATTTATAGGTGTTCTTCACTCAAATACCCCATCTGTATTTATAGATGTTCCTCACTCAAACCCCTGTCTGTATTTATAGGTGTTCCTCAATCAAATACCCCATCTGTATTTATAGACGTTCCTCACTCAAACCCCTGTCTGTATTTATAGGTGTTCCTCACTCAAATACCCTCTCTGTATTTATAGATGTTCCTCACTCAAACCCCTGTCTGTATTTATAGGTGTTCCTCACTCAAATACCCCATCTGTATTTACAGATGTTCCTCACTCAAACCCCCTGTCTGTATTTATAGATGTTCCTCACTCAAATACCCCATCTGTATTTATAGATGTTCCTCACTCAAATCCCCAGTCTGTATTTATAGACGTTCCTCACTCAAATACCCCATCTGTATTTATAGATGTTCCTCACTCAAACCCCTGTCTGTATTTATAGGTGTTATCACTCAAACCCCTGTCTGTATTTATAGATGTTCCTCACTCAAATCCCCCATCTGTATTTATAGACGTTCCTCACTCAAATCCCCGGTCTGTATTTATAGATGTTCCTCACTCAAACCCCCCGTCTGTATTTATAGGTGTTCTTCACTCAAATACCCCATCTGTATTTATAGATGTTCCTCACTCAAACCTCTGTCTGTATTTATAGGTGTTCCTCACTCAAATACCCCATCTGTATTTATAGATGTTCCTCACTCAAACCCCCTGTCTGTATTTATAGATGTTCCTCACTCAAATACCCCATCTGTATTTATAGATGTTCCTCACTCAAACCCCCAGTCTGTATTTGTAGATGTTCCTCACTCAAATCCCCAGTCTGTATTTATAGATGTTCCTCACTCAAATACCCGTCTGTATTTATAGACATTCCGCACTCAAACCCCACGTCTGTATTTATAGATGTTCCTCACTCAAACCCCCCGTCTGTATTTATAGGTGTTCTTCACTCAAATCCCCGTCTGTATTTATAGACGTTCCTCACTCAAACCCCACGTCTGTATTTATAGATGTTCCTCACTCAAATCCCCAGTCTGTATTTATAGATGTTCCTCACTCAAATCCCCAGTCTGTATTTATAGATGTTCCTCACTCAAATCCCCAGTCTGTATTTATAGATGTTCCTCACTCAAACCCCTGTCTGTATTTATAGGTGTTCTTCACTCATATACCCCATCTGTATTTATAGATGTTCCTCACTCAAACCCCTGTCTGTATTTATAGGTGTTCTTCACTCAAATACCCCATCTGTATTTATCGGTGTTCCTCACTCAAACCCCTGTCTGTATTTATTGATGTTCCTCACTCAAACACCTGTCTGTATTTATAGGTGTTCTTCACTCAAATACCCCATCTGTATTTATAGACGTTCCTCACTCAAACCCCCCGTCTGTATTTATAGGTGTTCCTCACTCAAATCCCCGCTCTGTATTTATAGATGTTCCTCACTCAAACCCCCCGTCTGTATTTATAGGCGTTCCTCACTCCTCACTCAAATCCTCCGTCTGTATTTATAGGCATTCCTCACTCCCCACTCAAATACCCCATCTGTATTTATAGATGTTCCTCACTCAAATCCCCAGTCTGTATTTATAGATGTTCCTCACTCAAATCCCCGGTCTGTATTTACAGACGTTCCTCACTCAAATCCCCTGTCTGTATTTATAGATGTTCCTCACTCAAATCCCCAGTCTGTATTTATAGACGTTCCTCACTCAAATCCCCGGTCTGTATTTATAGACGTTCCTCACTCAAACCCCCCGTCTGTATTTATAGGCGTTCCTCACTCCTCACTCAAATCCTCCGTCTGTATTTATAGGCATTCCTCACTCCCCACTCAAATACCCCATCTGTATTTATAAATGTTCCTCACTCAAATCCCCAGTCTGTATTTATAGATGTTCCTCACTCAAATCCCCAGTCTGTATTTATAGACGTTCCTCACTCAAATCCCCAGTCTGTATTTATAGACGTTCCTCACTCAACTCCCCGGTCTGTATTTATAGACATTCCTCATTCAAATCCCCAGTCTGTATTTCTAGATGTTCCTCACTCAAATCCCTGGTCTGTATTTATAGGCGTTCCTCACTCAAATCCCCTGTCTGTATTTATAGACGTTCCTCACTCAAACCCCCAGGCTGTATTTATAGATGTTCCTCACTCAAACCCCCTGTCTGTATTTATAGATGTTCCTCACTCAAATCCCCCATCTGTATTTATAGATGTTCCTCACTCAAATACCCCATCTGTATTTATTGACGTTACTTGCTCAAATCCCCTGTCTGTATTTATAGACGTTCCTTACTCAAATACACCATCTGTATTTCTAGATGTTCCTCACTCAAATCCCGTCTATATGTGCTCCTCTCTCAAATCCCCGCTCTGTATTTGTAGGTATTCCTCACTCAAATCCGCAGTCTGTATTTAGAAACGCTCCTCACTCAAATCCCCAGTCTGTATTTACAGACGCTCCTCATTCAAATCCCCGCTCTGTGTTTATAGATGCTCCTCACTCAAATCCTTGCTCTGTATTTATAGGTATTCCTCACTCAAATCCCCATTCTGTATTTATAGGCGTTCCTCACTCAAACCCCCCCGTCTGTATTTATAGATGTTCCTCACTCAAATCCCCCATCTGTATTTATAGATGTTCCTCACTCAAATCCCCGGTCTGTATTTACAGACGTTCCTCACTCAAATCCCCTGTCTGTATTTATAGATGTTCCTCACTCAAATCCCCAGTCTGTATTTATAGACGTTCCTCACTCAAATCCCCGGTCTGTATTTATAGACGTTCCTCACTCAAACCCCCCGTCTGTATTTATAGGCGTTCCTCACTCCTCACTCAAATCCTCCGTCTGTATTTATAGGCATTCCTCACTCCCCACTCAAATACCCCATCTGTATTTATAAATGTTCCTCACTCAAATCCCCAGTCTGTATTTATAGATGTTCCTCACTCAAATCCCCAGTCTGTATTTATAGACGTTCCTCACTCAAATCCCCAGTCTGTATTTATAGACGTTCCTCACTCAACTCCCCGGTCTGTATTTATAGACATTCCTCATTCAAATCCCCAGTCTGTATTTCTAGATGTTCCTCACTCAAATCCCTGGTCTGTATTTATAGGCGTTCCTCACTCAAATCCCCTGTCTGTATTTATAGACGTTCCTCACTCAAACCCCCAGGCTGTATTTATAGATGTTCCTCACTCAAACCCCCTGTCTGTATTTATAGATGTTCCTCACTCAAATCCCCCATCTGTATTTATAGATGTTCCTCACTCAAATACCCCATCTGTATTTATTGACGTTACTCGCTCAAATCCCCTGTCTGTATTTATAGACGTTCCTTACTCAAATACACCATCTGTATTTCTAGATGTTCCTCACTCAAATCCCGTCTATATGTGCTCCTCTCTCAAATCTCCGCTCTGTATTTGTAGGTATTCCTCACTCAAATCCGCAGTCTGTATTTAGAAACGCTCCTCACTCAAATCCCCAGTCTGTATTTACAGACGCTCCTCATTCAAATCCCCGCTCTGTGTTTATAGATGCTCCTCACTCAAATCCTTGCTCTGTATTTATAGGTATTCCTCACTCAAATCCCCATTCTGTATTTATAGGCGTTCCTCACTCAAACCCCCCCATCTGTATTTATAGATGTTCCTCACTCAAATCCCCCATCTCTATTTATTGACGTTACTCGCTCAAATCCCCTGTCTGTATTTATAGACGTTCCTTACTCAAATACACCATCTGTATTTCTAGATGTTCCTCACTCAAATACCCCATCTGTATTTATAGATGTTCCTCACTCAAACCCCTGTCTGTATTTATAGGTGTTCCTCACTCAAATACCCCATCTGTATTTATAGATGTTCCTCACTCAAACCCCTGTCTGTATTTATAGGTGTTCCTCACTCAAATACCCCATCTGTATTTATAGGTGTTCCTCACTCAAACCCCTGTCTGTATTTATAGATGCTCCTCACTCAAACCCCAGTCTGTATTTATAGGTGTTCCTCACTCAAACCCCTGTCTGTATTTATAGGTGTTCCTCACTCAAATACCCCATCTGTATTTATAGATGTTCCTCACTCAAACCCCTGTCTGTATTTATAGGTGTTCCTCACTCAAATACCCCATCTGTATTTATAGGTGTTCCTCACTCAAACCCCTGTCTGTATTTATAGATGCTCCTCACTCAAACCCCAGTCTGTATTTATAGGTGTTCCTCACTCAAATCCCCTGTCTGTATTTATAGACGTTCCTCACTCAAACCCCCAGTCTGTATTTATAGATGTTCCTCACTCAAACCCCCTGTCTGTATTTATAGATGTTCCTCACTCAAATCCCCCATCTGTATTTATAGATGTTCCTCACTCAAATACCCCATCTGTATTTATTGACGTTACTCGCTCAAATCCCCTGTCTGTATTTATAGACGTTCCTTACTCAAATACACCATCTGTATTTCTAGATGTTCCTCACTCAAATCCCGTCTATATGTGCTCCTCTCTCAAATCCCCGCTCTGTATTTGTAGGTATTCCTCACTCAAATCCGCAGTCTGTATTTAGAAACGCTCCTCACTCAAATCCCCAGTCTGTATTTACAGACGCTCCTCATTCAAATCCCCGCTCTGTGTTTATAGATGCTCCTCACTCAAATCCTTGCTCTGTATTTATAGGTATTCCTCACTCAAATCCCCATTCTGTATTTATAGGCGTTCCTCACTCAAACCCCCCCGTCTGTATTAATAGGTGTTCTTCACTCAAATACCCCATCTGTATTTACAGATGTTCCTCACTCAAACCCCTGTCTGTATTTATAGGTGTTCCTCACTCAAATACCCCATCTGTATTTATAGATGTTCCTCACTCAAACCCCTGTCTGTATTTATAGGTGTTCCTCACTCAAATACCCCATCTGTATTTATAGGTGTTCCTCACTCAAATCCTCCGTCTGTATTTATAGATGCTCCTCACTCAAACCCCAGTCTGTATTTATAGGTGTTCCTCACTCAAACCCCTGTCTGTATTTATAGGTGTTCCTCACTCAAATACCCCATCTGTATTTATAGATGTTCCTCACTCAAACCCCTGTCTGTATTTATAGGTGTTCCTCACTCAAATACCCCATCTGTATTTATAGGTGTTCCTCACTCAAACCCCTGTCTGTATTTATAGATGCTCCTCACTCAAACCCCAGTCTGTATTTATAGGTGTTCCTCACTCAAACCCCTGTCTGTATTTATAGGTGTTCCTTACTCAAATACCCCATCTGTATTTATAGATGTTCCTCATTCAAACCCCTGTCTGTATTTATAGGTGTTATCACTCAAACCCCTGTCTGTATTTATAGATGTTCCTCACTCAAATCCCCTGTCTGTATTTATAGACGTTCCTCACTCAAATCCCCGGTCTGTATTTATAGATGTTCCTCACTCAAACCCCCGTCTGTATTTATAGGTGTTCTTCACTCAAATACCCCATCTGTATTTATAGATGTTCCTCACTCAAACCCCCTGTCTGTATTTATAGATGTTCCTCACTCAAACCCCCAGTCTGTATTTATAGGTGTTCTTCACTCAAATCCCCGTCTGTATTTATAGACGTTCCTCACTCAAACCCCCAGTCTGTATTTATAGATGTTCCTCACTCAAATCCCCAGTCTGTATTTATAGACGTTCCTCACTCAAATCCCCAGTCTGTATTTATAGACATTCCTCACTCAACTCCCCGGTCTGTATTTATAGACGTTCCTCATTCAAATCCCCAGTCTGTATTTCTAGATGTTCCTCACTCAAATCCCTGGTCTGTATTTATAGGCGTTCCTCACTCAAATCCCCAGTCTGTATTTATAGGCGTTCCTCACTCAAATCCCCTGTCTGTATTTATAGATGTTCCTCACTCAAATCCCCCATCTGTATTTATAGACGTTCCTCACTCAAATCCCCGGTCTGTATTTATAGATGTTCCTCACTCAAACCCCCCGTCTGTATTAATAGGTGTTCTTCACTCAAATACCCCATCTGTATTTATTGGTGTTCCTCACTCAAACCCCTGTCTGTATTTATAGATGCTCCTCACTCAAACCCCAGTCTGTATTTATAGGTGTTCCTCACTCAAACCCCTGTCTGTATTTATAGGTGTTCCTTACTCAAATACCCCATCTGTATTTATAGATGTTCCTCACTCAAACCCCTGTCTGTATTTATAGGTGTTATCACTCAAACCCCTGTCTGTATTTATAGATGTTCCTCACTCAAATCCCCTGTCTGTATTTATAGACGTTCCTCACTCAAATCCCCGGTCTGCATTTATAGATGTTCCTCACTCAAACCCCCGTCTGTATTTATAGGTGTTCTTCACTCAAATACCCCATCTGTATTTATAGATGTTCCTCACTCAAACCCCCTGTCTGTATTTATAGATGTTCCTCACTCAAACCCCCCGTCTGTATTTATAGGTGTTCTTCACTCAAATCCCCGTCTGTATTTATAGACGTTCCTCACTCAAACCCCACGTCTGTATTTATAGATGTTCCTCACTCAAATCCCCAGTCTGTATTTATAGATGTTCCTCACTCAAATCCCCGTCTGTATTTATAGATGTTCCTCACTCAAATCCCCGGTCTGTATTTATAGACGTTCCTCACTCAAATCCCTGGTCTGTATTTATAGACGTTCCTCACTCAAATCCCCCGTCTGTATTTATAGACATTCCTCGCTCAAATCCCCGGCCTGTAATTATAGGCGTTCCTCACTCAAACCCCCCCGTCTGTATTTATAGACGTTCCTCACTCAAATCCTCCGTCTGTATTTATAGACATTCCTCGCTCAAATCCCCCGTCAGTATTTATAGACGTTCCTCGCTCAAATCCCCCGTCAGTATTTATAGACGTTCCTCGCTCAAATCCCCCGTCTGTATTTATAGACGTTCCTCGCTCAAATCCCCGGTCTGTAATTATAGGCACTCCTCACTCAAATCCCCCGTCTGTATTTATAAATGTTCCTCACTCAAACCCCCCGGTCTGTATTTATAGGCGCTCCTCACTCAAATCCCCGGTCTGTATGTACTCCTTTCTCAAATCCCCGCTCTGTATTTATAGATGTTCCTCACTCAAATCCCCTGTCTGTATTTATAGATGTTCCTCACTCAAATCCCCAGTCTGTATTTATAGGTGTTCCTCTCTCAAATCCCCTGTCTGTATTTATAGGCGTTCCTCACTCAAACCCCCGGTGTGTATTTATAGGCATTCCTCTCTCAAATCCTCAGTCTGTATTTATAGGTGCTCCTCAGCTCCCCACTGTCTCCTGCAGGTCCGCTCCGACTCCCAGCTAGGTAGGCCTCAGTCGAATCCCCGATCAGTATTTATAGGCACTTCTCATCTCCCGAGTATCTCCCACAGGACCGCTCCACTCCAACTCCCAGCAAGGTAGAGGGACAGAGCCAGTGACTATGGAGTGGAGTTTGTAGCGAGGACTGAAGACAATGGCTTTCATCTTCTCAATATTTAAGTGGAGGAAATTTCTGTTAATCCAGTTCTCCCGGTATCCTTGGGTGCATCTCATTTGGCTCAGGTGACTTCACAACTTTAAAGTAAAAGCAAATTGCAGATCTTGGAATTCTGAAACAAAAGCAGAAAATGCTGGAAAAGCTCAGTAGGTCTAACAGCATCAGTGGAGAGAGAACAAAACAGTGAGTCATACAGACTCGAAACATTAATTTTTTTTCATTCCACAGATGCTGTCAGATCTACTGAGTTTTTCTGGCAGCGACAGAGGAGTGAGTGGGGCTGGATGACCGAATGGGAGCAGCTGCTCCTCCAACCAATCGGAGTGAATGAGGGGCGGGGCCGGATCTCCCTCATTGGCTGAAACTCTGCATCATTCTGAAAGCTGATTTGTCTCAAACTCCAGGAGAAAACTGGACCTTTCTGTTTGTGACTTTAAACAGATGAAACCCTGTGGGTGTGGAGCAGACATTTCAACAGTTGTTACTGAAATGTGCGAACATGATAAAACAATGTACAAACAATTCAAGGGCTCACTTCAAGGAATGACTAGCCAGGCAGGGAAAGTCACCATTGGAACAAATAGAATCCCTGGTTTCAATAAATGAACGGGCAGAAGGGTTAGGACAGGTTAGGGAGAAGGTTAATCCTGTCATCATTCAGAACATCACATGGAAGCCCAGACCTGGGAGAGGGGGATCCACCACAGACATAGGAACAGGGGAACGCAAACAAAAAATCCGGAAAAACACAGCAGGTCTGAAAGCATCTATGGAGAGAGAGAGACAGAGACAATGTTTCGAGTCCGTAAAACAATTTTTCAGATCTAAAAGGAGGTAGCGATTTGGTGAAATATGTACTGATTAAGGGGGGTGAATTTGCCCAATCTCTCTTCATAAGACAGTCCCACCATCCCCGGAACAAGCCCGTGAACTTTCATTGTACTCCCTCTATGGCAATAATATCCTTCTGAGGCAATATGACCAAAACAGCACACACTACTCCAGGTGCAGTCTAAACAAGATTCTAAACAATTAAAGCAAGACTTCGCTCCTCCTGGATTCAAATTCTCTTGTAGCAAAACCTAACATTCCACGAGCCTTCCGAATAGCTTGCTGCATCTACAGGTTATCCTTCAGTGACTTATGGACAAGGACACCCAGGTCCCTTTGCACATCTACACTTTCTCATCTCTTATCATTTAGGAAATACTCTGAACGTCAGTTCCTTCTGCCATTTTTCCACAATATGTTCCATCTGTCATGTTCTTGCCTACTCACTAAGTCAAATCCTCCCTTAGCTGCTTTACATCTACCTCACAACACATTCACACCTCTCTTTTTATCATCTGCGAACTTGAAAGGATTACATTTGGTCCCCACATCCAAATCATTAATATATATTGTGACCAACTGGTACCCAAGTACTGATCCTTGCGGTACCCCACTAATCACAGTCTACCAACTCGAGAATTACCCATTTATTTCCACTCTTTGTTTTCTACCTGTTCGCCAATCCTTAATCCATGCCAGTGTATTGCCACCTATCCCATGTGGGTTTATTTTGCTAATTAGTATGTCAGGTCCCGGTGACTTATCAACTTTCAGTCCCATTCTTACTGATATTAATTTCCTTCAACTCCTTATTCTCCCTACTCCCTTGGATCTCTAAACCTGGGAAATTTCTTGTATCTTCCCCAGTGGAGGCAGACTCAGATTTATCATTTAGCTTCTCTGCCATTTCTCTGTTCCCCGACTCTACATGCAATGGACCCACATTTGCCTAAAGCAGCTTTTAGAGTCTGTTTGTAATATTTTCTCTAGATTGCATTCATATGCTATTCTCCCTTTCTTTACCAGTTTCCTGGTCTTCTTTTGTAGTATTTTAAAAGCCTCCCAATCCTCAGGTTTACTACCACTTCTGGCAACTTTATGAGCCTTATCTTTAAATCTTATACCATCCTTAACTTCCTTTGTCAGCCACTGTTGACTGACTTTTTGGGGGTTCTGCACCTTGAAGGAAGGTGTATGTGCTGTAAGCTATTTAATAATTCTTTGAAGACTATCCATTGCTTCTTTAGATTTTAATGTATTTTCACATTCTATCTCAGCCAATTTCTCCCTCACGACTTCATAATTTCCTTTATTCAACTCTAACACTCTTGCTTCATAGTGAACTACCTCATTTTCAAACACAGTATAAAATATTGTGTTCACTCGCCCCTAAAGGTTCTTTTACAACAAGATTATTAATTAGTCCTTTTTCATTACATAATGCTGGATCTAAAATAGTCTGTCCTCGAGTCAGCTCCTCAACATACTGCTCTAGAAAACCATCCCCAACATACTCCAGAAATTAATCTTCCACAGCATCTGTGCTCAATTGGTTTACCCAGTGTACTTATAAATTGAAGTCATCCATGATCAATGTATAGTCTATGCTATATGTGTCCATCATCTCCTGATTAATACATTACTATTACCATTACTATCTGGTAGGCTATGAATAACTCCAACAAATGTCTGCTGCCTTTTGCTAATTCTTAGCTCCACCCAAACAGATTCCACATTGTTCTTCCAAATTGAGATCCCTTTAACTAATGCACTGATCTCATCCCTTATTATCAGCACAACTCCACCTCCTTGTCTGCCTTTACTAAACTTCGAGTATCCATGAAAATTCAGTTCCCAGTTTCTCTCACCATGCAACCATGTTTCCATAATGGCAATAATATCTTAGCCTTATAATATCTTACTATTTGTGCCTTCTGATCATCGATTGTGAATGCTGTGCGCATTCAGGGAGCGTGCCTTTAATTTTCCCTTTTTAACATAATTCTGCATTTGAAGCAGACTCAATGCTCTGCTTTGTTTCTCCTGCCTTGTAGCCTCACGACTACTTCCTGTTACCCATTTTGCTTCCTTCTAATTTTACACTTAAAGTGAGGAAGATGAGTAGAATAAATTAACAGTAACTTCACTTTGCGACACTTCTCCTAACTTTACCTTACTTTGGTTTACTTTATGACTCTATTTCACTTTGACTTGATTTAATGTTACTTCCCTATTGTTGGTGTTCCTTACTGAAATCCAGGCAGCTAAATCTTTATAAATGTTATGTTTTTTTTTCTAGTTTTAAGCTATTTAAACACAATCCCTAACAGCAACTTCTCACCCACCAAGTTTTCCTGCAATGTCGCTTTGGGTTTATTTTCAAACTCAGCCCACTGCCCGATCGGATGTGTTCCTCACAGGTCTGGTTGTCTCCTCTCCAAGAAGGTGAGACATGTCGGGAAGGACCAGAAGGGAAAGTTTACCTGTGTCGCAGCCACATAGGATCTCACTTGTGGCTTTGATAAGAACTGTTTTCGAACTGATGCAGGGCAGAAACCTGATTGGAGGGATTCAAACATGGAGTTCTTGGAAAAATGGATACAGTTATGGGAGATTACAAAATATTTAAGAATTTTAGAAAGGAAAGAAAGGCTGGAGATGAGGCGGCAACATGCAAAGATGGAAGAGTGAAGGGCTTGTTTTTATTTCAGGACGTTATAATGATGGAAAGTTTAAAGAAGACCGGAACAGTATCTGAAAAGAGAGAACCATTGACAGTGATGGCAAACATGGGGAAGTTGGATGGTCAGTAGTTTAGTGGGAATAGAGTCGATGGAGCAGGCGGTGCACACAGAGGGCATGAGAGGAGATGGGAGAGAAACTGGAAAAAGATGTGTTCACGGCTCAGACATTGGGGGAAATTTAGACACAGTCTTTCCTGGTGGGTTAGTGGAAGGGAGGGAAGCAGCAGAGACAGCTGATCAGATTGTCTCAATCTTAGTGACAAAGAAGTTCCATGAGCTCCTCACAATTGTCGTTGGGGGTGAGAATGGAGGAGACAGGGCAGAGGGAGAGCACTTCAAAAGGAACTAACTTGTGCTAGAGACATCAAAATGACTCAACACACTATTTATCGCAAAGCTGGTTTTTCCAATTTTATACAAAATCTGTAACTGGGCTGGAGTTTATTAACATCAACAGAAACACACACTTATGAATATGCTTCAGACAAGAATATGATTGGGAACTAAATCCAACCACAGCAGTTATTTGTGAACCTGCTGGTGTCTCAGCATTTTGGATAACTGTATGAATCCCTTCCCACACTCTGAGCAGGTAACCGGCCTCTCCCCAGTGTGAACTCTCTGGTGTCTCAGTAGATGGAATAACCGAATGAATCCCTTCCACACTTGGAGCAGGTGAACGATCTCTCCCCAGTGTGAACTCGCTGATGTTCCAGGAGGTTGGATGGATCAGCAAATCCCTTTCCACATGTGGAGCAGGTAAGTGGTCTCTCCCCAGTGTGAACTCTCTGGTGTCTCAGCAGGCTGGATGAATCAGTGAATCCCTTCCCACAATCAGAACAGGTAAATGGTCTTCCCCCAGTATGACATCGTTGGTGTCTAAGCAGATGTGATGACTGAGTGAATCCCTTCCCACAATCAGAACAGGTAAATGGTCTCTCGCCAGTGTGAACTCGTTGGTGTTTCAGTCGGTTGGATGAATCAGCAAATCCCTTTTTACATACAGAGCAGGTAAACAGTCTCTCCCTAGTGTGAACTTGCTGGTGTCTCAGCAGGCTGGATGACTGAGTGAATCCCTTCCCAAACTCCAAGCAGGCGAACGGCCTCTCCCTAGCGTGAACTTGCTGGTGTTTCAGTCGGTTGGATGAATCAGAAAATCCCTTTCCACACACTGAACTTGTGAATGGTCTCTCTCCAGTACCTGTACACTGATGGATTTCCAGCTGGGCTGGGTGATTGAATCCCTTCCCACAGTCCCCACATTTCCATGGATCCTCTCCAGCGTGACTGTGTTTCAACAGGTCAGATGATCGGCTGAAGCCTCGCCCATGCACAGAACATGCGTGTGGTTTCTTCCCACTGCGAACAGGGCTCTTAACTCCCATATTCAAAATCCGATGGTATTTGGGTTACGATAAATTGGACGATCCTGATGTGATGTTGGGTTTGTGATTCTGGACTGCAAACCCTGTGAAAATAGGACAAAACAAGCAAAGATGAGTGAGGGAGAACTCACAAAAACACAAAGGCTGGGTGTGAAATTGAGCTCAACGTGTGGGACTGGCATTAGGAAAAAGTGACCATGAAATCTGCTGGATTGTCATAAAAACCCAACTGGTTCACTAATGTCCTTCAGGGAAGGGAACCTGCCTGCCAGTCTGGGCCTACACAACTCTACCAGAACTTTGACAGAATTTCCCAATCCCTTAGCCTCCAACCTCCATAAGGAGCAGGCTAGCAGGTGAATGTGAACACCATCACCTCCAAGTCACGCTCCACCCTGACTTGTCTGACATACATTACTAGATGGACAGAAACTTCCTCCATTTAAATTTTGGCAAGACTGAAGCCATTGTTTTCATTCCCTGCTACAAACTCCACTCCCCAACCTTCAATGCCTTTCTGACAACTCTGAGGCCAAACCAGACAGTTCACAATCTTGGTGTCATATTTCACCCCAAGCTGAGCTTCTGACTACATACCACTAAGGCCGTCCATTTCCACATCAGTCACTTTGCCGAATTTCATTCCTGCCTCAGCTCAGCTGCTGCTGAAACACATCCATTCCTTTGCTATCTCTAAACTGGAATCTTCCTAGCCTGCCACATAAACAATGGAGTCATTTGAAACTCCACTTCCCGTGTCTTTACTCACACTTTGTCTCGTACATCCAGCGCCCCTGTTCTCATTGAGCGACATAGGCTCCTCGTTAAGCAGCAGCTCAATGTTCAAATTCTCATCCTTGTTTTGAAATCCTTCAGTGACTACGCCCCTCACTATCTCTATCATATTCTCCAATCTACATCCCTCCCAGATATCTGGATTCATTTCATTCAGGCCAATTGAGCATCCCTGGTTTTAACTGACCCACCATTGGTGACCGTGTCCTCAGCTGCTCAGGCTATAAGCTCTAGAATTCCCTATTTAGGCCTCTCTTTCTCATCCTATAAGACTCTCCTTAAAACTTACCCCTTTAACCAAGCTGTTAATCATGTGCCCCAATATCTCCTCATGTGCTTCAGTGTTAAATATTCCTGTATGATATTCCTGTGAAATACTTTGAAACGTTCTGTTCTAATCAGTGTGCTACATAAATGCAACTTGTTATTGTTGATTTGGACATTTATCATCGCTCAGTGAAAATCCTGTAACTCCTTACCAAACAGCATTGTTGGAACACCTTCACCACAGTGACTGCAGTGGTTAAGGAAGAAGGCCCACCAACACCTGACCAACAGACAACTGGGGATTGACAATATCTGCTGGTCTTGTTAGTAACACCAAAGACCAAGAATCGAGTTAACAAAAAATCTCAGAAAAAAAGGCACCATAGAAATACTTGTTACTAAAACAACACTCTTAAATTGAATGGACGTTTGTCACTCTGTTCCCCCCCAGGATCTACCTCCTTTAACAGCCTCACACTGGAAATTGCTGGGCCCGACTGGGTTGCCAAGTCCTTGGGGTTAACTCCAGCAGCTTCTCCTCCAATTCCAACTCCAGCTCCAGCTCAAAACTGATGCAAACAAAAAAGACCCCCATTCAACACCCACCCTAATTAACACCGGCTACTAATTGGTCTGTCTGTGTTTCCAGCCTCGGCTGCATGAAACAATAAAACTAAAGCAAAGCTCTGCAAGACTGGAACTGAAATTAAGAGATAAAATATTTTAAATATCCAGCAGGTCAGGCAGCATGAACAGATTAAGAAACAGAAGTCGGGTCTCAGGTCACTGACCTGTTTTCAGACTGCACGATAACTCTCGGCGACGGCTGCCGACTAATGGTGGTCAATGTTCCCACAATGCTCTGCGCTCCAGAAACCGCTCTATCTAAAAGTTGTTCATTTCCTGATCGGAGGTCGGTTGCCGCAATCGGCAGGTGGCAACTATGGCGGCGCGAGAGTCAAGGAGGTGAAGAGCTGCAGCAAAATACAGGAGGACGTCACCCGCCATTATGACAGAACAATAAGCCGCGCATCTGCGCTTGCGCACACACACACCAGGGGCGGGACTAACAACCGTCCCGCATCCAGAATCAGCGGGACCTGCAGCCTGGAACTGGGAGTGGGAGAAGCGGGAAGACTGAGGAGAAACAATATAACCCAACACTCACAGCAACCTCCAATCCACCTCCATTCCCGGGATAGTGAGGCAGAGTTTAGAAACACTCACCAACACGATTCCAGTGAAACTTCCACTAGGAAAAGGGGAGCAGTGACTGTGCTGCTCTGATATAGCCCCAGACCTGTCACTCAAACCCCCCAACCCCGCCCAGTTCACAGCTCAACCAACCAGCTTGCAGCTTCCTGCACCTTGACCCCGCCCGGCCCAGGTGTGGGACAGTCCAAGGTGAGTCCTTCGTGTAACCAGGACAGTGGGGGAGGGGTGACCTCCTGCCCTGTGCTGTGTCCCAAATGGTTCCATCCTCCCCTCCCCCAAGGCCCTCCACACACTGCATGCAGACGGCTGATGGACCTTGGGGATCCTCACTGACCTGCACACGTACATTATGCTGCTCCCCACCCCCGATACACTTTGTGGACAAGTTGCTTTTCTTTTTTTTCTGCTGCCCCTTCGCGTAAACATCTTGTTTCATACAAGTTTTGTTTAAGACCTGTTCAATCTTGTTTAATTGCAGGGCTATGGGGCAAAGGCAGGGACGTGGCATTAGGTAAATTGTCCCTTCAGGGGGCTAACACAGACACGACTGGCTGAATGGCCTCCTTCTTTTGCTGTAACCAATCTATGATTCTCTGACTTGTCTCTATCCCGCTGCTCCATTCAAAGTGATTCCCACCTTCTGCTTTTGTCCCTGGATCCCTGTTTAACCAAGTAATTACCTCTGCCTCATTTGTTCCTGATTTCTTTGAGTCCTAGTTTTCCATTCTCATTTCTCTCATTTTCGTCACATTGCATTCAGGCTGTTGTTACCATCGTGTCATTCACACCTCATCTAGACACAGATTTGTATTTTTAATAGTCCCATAACCATTCCCTTTGACTTTACCTCATGAAACCTTTTGTCAGTTAATCTCTCCCGCACTGCAGCCTTTCACAGACCTTTCCTTCTGTTCCTCTTCCACCTCCCCCTTTCAATGGCTCACAGACCTGAAACGTTAATTCTGTTTCTCTCTCTACAGATTCTTCGAGAACTGCTGAGTGTTTCTAGTTTTTAATCTTTTCATTTCATGTTTTAAGCATTGCAGTAATTTTCATTTCTCCATTCCAAGCACTCTGCCTGACATTATTAATAATTCAGTTCAGTTATTCATAAATTAATTTATCTGTACTTTATGTCTTGAAATCTGATTATTTATTGAGCTAGTTATCACTTATCAGTGTCTTTAAATGTTACAATTTCACAACTCCTCACGTTTTCCCCACACTTCCTGGCACTAATATTAAATCCTGAGTAATCTTAAATGGAAGGGTCACCCAGCATTGACAGACCAGTCAGTTTAACCTCTGTGTGGGAAAGCATTTAAAAGCAACAATTCAGGTCGAAATTAGGTCACTTGTACAATTTGTTCAGGACAATCATGTTGAACTAAATTTCTTGAGTTTTTGATAAGGCAACAGAGAATGTTGATGAGGGTAACACGGTTGACGTGCACATGAATTGCTAAACGGTATTTGATACAGTGCCAAGTAACAGGTGTGTCAGCAGAGTTAAAATCCATCGGGCAGAGGCAGCATTGGCTGTGTGACAGGCAACAACATGCATGGTGAATGGTTGCTTTTTAAAATTGAGGAAAAGTATACATTGGGATCACAAGGGGTCGGTGGTCAGACCACTGATTTCTTGATATATATTAATGATCTAGACCTGTGTGTGCAGGGCTGCATTTCAAAATTTGCAAATGACACCAAATTTTCAAGTTGTGTTCACAGTGGGGAAGATGGTGATAAACCTAATGAGGACATAGACACGATGGTGGAAAGAACAGATAGGTGGCAGATAAAATTTCATTCAGAGAGGTGTGAAGTGATTCATTTCGGTAGGAAGAACAAGGAGATGTAACATAAAATAAAGGATACAAGTGCAAAAAGGTGCAGGAGCAGCGTGACCTGGGGCTTTATGTGTTCAAATCATTGAAGATGGCAGGGCAGGCTGAGACAGCAGTGAATAAAGCATGTGGAATCTTGGGCTTTATGAATACGGGAATAAAGTACAAAATCAACCAAGTTAGAATAAACCTGAATAAAACACTGCTTTGGACCCAACTGCAGCATTGTGTCCTATTCTGAGCTTTAGGGAGAACGTGAGAGTGTGGAGGAACCACACCCCCCACCTCTCTCTCTCTCTATCTCTCCGCCCCCCACACACACACCTTAAACCAGCTTATATTTCAACTCTTTCTTGGACTCGAAATCAAGTTCTGTCGAAGGGTCATGAGGACTCGAAACGTCAACTCTTTTCTTCTCCGCCGATGCTGCCAGACCTGCTGAGTTTTTCCAGGTAATTCTGTTTTTGTTTTGGATTTCCAACATCCGCAGTTTTTCTGTTTTTATCTCTATATTGATGTGATGATGTTGGTTTGAGTTTCCCGTCTGCAAATCCTTCCCATTCAACATCCTGTAAAAAGGAGATTATTAAAATACTCATCACTGTCAGTCCAGGATAGAAATTGCGAAGAGACAAATACTTCCCTTGGTTTGAGTTTGCTGTGTGTAAATCCTCCCCTTCTAACCTCCTGTAAAAGGAGTTTCCAAACTCCATCCCTGTCAGTCCAGGATAGAAATTCACAACATTCTCTCCTCCTGCTACCTGGACCAGGATGGCCGCGCATGCGCCCTGCTGCACAGCCGCAGCCCCGGGCCGAGCAGAGGGAGAGTCCCAGCCATTTCCGGTCTGTTCGCTGCAAACGCGGGGCCGGTAATTTAATATTAAGGGTGTGCGGCCTGCACCGAGTGTTTCTGAAGCCTGCCTGCCCACTTCACTGGCTCCATTCCTCCCGCCCACCCACTAAATCTGTTATTCTTCCGCAGTCACCATTTTCTCTCCGGCTCCGCTCACAGGACAGCACTGCGCATGCGCAGATACGAGACCGCACTGCGCAGATGCCAATCACACTTAGCTATGCGCATGCCCAAGGCAATGGCGTCCTGGATAGGACACATTCTGTCCCGCTCTGAATGCTGGGTGAAAGGTCCGCCATTGGAGAGTGATATTCTTGCATGTAAAACTATGTTTCATGTTTCAATGATGATCGAACGCTTGGAGAGAAAATTTAAAATTATTAATTCGATTAATAGAACAGTCAAAGTACACGGGCTTCCACCATACTTCTGTCCTGGGTGTAATTAACAATAGAACAAGCCCCAACAGTTCGAGGTGAATTCACTGGATTCTCAGCAGTCTGGGTGAAGAAGTTATTTTTCCTTCCATACGCCGGGCATTTAAACTCTATCTTGTCAGTCAGAACGTGACTGTTGCGACTTAAATCCTTTGAACTTTTAAAGCTGGATTGTTAACAGGTGGCCAAACTGAGGAAATCCCTTCGCAAAGTTTTCTCCATCAGATGTAACTGCTGCTGTATCAACGAATGAGGTGATTGACAGAATCCATTTCCACATTCAGATGGTGAATGATGTTTTTATCATGTGAACCCAGGATTGTCCAGCTCAGATTTGGATCTCTAATCCTTCTGGCAATGAGTTCTACATTCTACTCAAAAAGAGAGGAGAAATGCGATGCTATAACTCTGAAATAAAGCACAATATTTTGGAACTAAAACAGCTCTGGTAGCATCTGTGGAGAGAGAAACATAGTTTTCATATCGGGTCTGTGACTTTTCAGCAGAACTGTATTGAATCAGTGCACAGGCCTGAAAACATAACTCTGGTTCTCAATCCACACAAATTCCCAGATATGCTGAGTATTTCCATCATATTCTGTTTTCATCTCTGGTTAAAGACGTTGCCTCTGCATTGGACATTGGATTTACTGGTGACTAATTTATGTTGATTCTTGTCTATCCACAAGTGGATACATCTTCCAAATCTTTTTCTAAAATTAATGGCTTTGCTGAGGTCATCCCTCACACTTTTCTCCACAGAAAGCCTTTTTAACCTGTTCAATCTCTTTTGAATGATATAAATTTCCAATTTTAGCATAATTCCAGTAAACTTTTCTTATACCTTCTCCAGTGCTTCTAGATCCATCTAATTATATAAAGAGGGAGCTAATCTGAGACTTCAAACTCATCATTTCCCCCAAATGCCTGTATGTTGGAAGGATCAGTATTGCAGTGGGAGAGAGGACTGTGATTTCAAGCTGTTATTCCTCAAACTCTCTTTCAGCCATTTTCCCACGAGCAGAACTTAAGATGAAATTAACACATCCAATGAAAAGATTTAGAAAGTGGCACGTAACTTTTATATGTGACTAACTCACTCTTGCATTCTGTAAATCCTGCTTGGAGGTTTTGTGAATGGGATATCATCTATCTGCGATTTCCTAAGCCTGTGTTTGTGGGAGATTTGGCCCCTGTTGCAGTTTCTACTTCCCAGAGATGGCCAGTAACCTGCTGATTGAAACGGCAATTGCCACTTTCCCCTGCTGGCTGTTTGAGAGCAAATAATTGCTGCTTTCTACTTTTCCCTGTCTCACTCACTGCGGGGCTGAGGAAGAGGAAATAGTTGATGGGTTTGTTTGAATCCAATAACTTTCTAGGTTTCTAATGGGTTAGATGTAAGTACATGGGAGATGTAATTGTTTTCTAATTAGAAGCTAAATGGCAGCAGGGGGACAGATTCATAAATCAATGAGAGTAGCAACACTCCCACTGAATCCTCAATCAGGTAAATGCAGCAATGTGTAAGTGGTAGGAAAATATTTAGTGATAAAAGTGTTATTGAATCAATTTCATGAAAATGTCTAAACAGCATTAGCAACCCCAGCACTGACAGAGTTCAATCAACACAACCATTAAATGCTGAAAAGCTCAGCTCTTCACAGATGCTGCTTTGCCTGCTGAATATTAACAGAAACCTCTGGTTTTATTTTACTATCTTTTCATATACGTAAATAGTCTCCAAAGAGACTATCAAAAATTGCTAATAGCGACTTTGTTACAAGTCACCATAGCAGGGTATTGGGAAAAGTTTTCAATAAGCAATAATCACACCTCAGTTAAACCTCATTGACTACAATACTACCACTGCACAAAGTTAACAGAAGCTCCCTAGGCAAACGGTGGTCTAGCAAACACAAACTGTTCACACTTGTGGTGAACAAAATGAATTGATTTCAGTGCATTGCACACTCTCGCCTGGGATTGAGTTAATCAGATGTAACTTATTTTCGAAAATTATATCAGTACATTAAAACATTATTTATCAGACAGAATGTTGAAATGAGAAGGAAAGGCTTATGGGATGGGAATATGCTAATCCTCCCTATGATACCTTGTGAAGTGAAATGATGCCCTGTCTGCTGGGAGCACGTGTCCAAGCTCCCCAGGGGGTAGTTTAAACGGTTGTGTTAACCCACTCTAACATAACTAATAGTAACACCACTTTGAACGTTGTTTATAAATAATAATTTTAAAAAGCTCTGGACACAGTATTGTGTCCTTGTGCATTGTACCCAGTTCAGACTCAGTGAGTGGGAGTAGGAGCAGGGAGAAGAGAGTTTTCTACTCCATGTTGACACATTGTACCCAGTTCAGACTCAGTGAGCGGCAGTGGGAGCAGGGAGAAGAGAGTTTTCTACTTCATGTTGACACATTGTACCCAGTTCAGACTCCGTGAGTGGGAGTGGGAACAGGGAGAAGAGAGTTTTCTACTTCATGTTGATACATTGTACCCAGTTCAGACTCAGTGAGTGGGAGTGGGAGCAGGGAGAAGAGAGTTTTCTACTGCATGTTGATACATTGTACCCAGTTCAGACTCAGTGAGGGGCAGTGGGAGCAGGGAGAAGAGAGTTTTCTACTGCATGTTGACACATTGTACCCAGTTCAGGCTCAGTGAGCGGCAGTGGGAGCAGGGAGAAGAGAGTTTTCTACTGCATGTTGACACATTGTACCCAGTTCAGGCTCAGTGAGTGGGAGTGGGAGCAGGGAGAAGAGAGTTTTCTACTTCATGTTGGTACATTGTACCCAGTTCAGGCTCAGTGAGTGGCAGTGGGAGCAGGGAGAAGAGAGTTTTCTACTGCATGTTGATACATTGTACCCAGTTCAGACTCAGTGAGTGGGAGTGGGAGCAGGGAGAAGAGAGTTTTCTGCTTCATGTTGATACATTGTACCCAGTTCAGGCTCAGTGAGGGGCAGTGGGAGCAGGGAGAAGAGAGTTTTCTACTGCATGTTGATACATTGTACCCAGTTCAAGCTCAATGAGCGGCAGTGGGAGCAGGGAGAAGAGAGTTTTCTACTTCATGTTGATACATTGTACCCAGTTCAGGCTCAGTGAGGGGCAGTGGGAGCAGGGAGAAGAGAGTTTTCTACTGCATGTTGACACATTGTACCCAGTTCAGACTCCGTGAGGGGCAGTGGGAGCAGGGAGAAGAGAGTTTTCTACTGCATGTTGATACATTGTACCCAGTTCAGGCTCAGTGAGGGGCAGTGGGAGCAGGGAGAAGAGAGTTTTCTACTGCATGTTGACACATTGTACCCAGTTCAGGCTCAGTGAGTGGGAGTGGGAGCAGGGAGAAGAGAGTTTTCTACTGCATGTTGATACATTGTACCCAGTTCAGGCTCAGTGAGTGGGAGTGGGAGCAGGGAGAAGAGAGTTTTCTACTTCATGTTGACACATTGTACCCAGTTCAGACTCCGTGAGTGGGAGTGGGAACAGGGAGAAGAGAGTTTTCTACTTCATGTTGATACATTGTACCCAGTTCAGACTCAGTGAGTGGGAGTGGGAGCAGGGAGAAGAGAGTTTTCTACTGCATGTTGACACATTGTACCCAGTTCAGGCTCAGTGAGCGGCAGTGGGAGCAGGGAGAAGAGAGTTTTCTACTGCATGTTGACACATTGTACCCAGTTCAGGCTCAGTGAGTGGGAGTGGGAGCAGGGAGAAGAGAGTTTTCTACTTCATGTTGATACATTGTACCCAGTTCAGGCTCAGTGAGTGGGAGTGGGAGCAGGGAGAAGAGAGTTTTCTACTTCATGTTGATACATTGTACCCAGTTCAGACTCAGTGAGTGGGAGTGGGAGCAGGGAGAAGAGAGTTTTCTACTGCATGTTGATACATTGTACCCAGTTCAGGCTCAGTGAGTGGGAGTGGGAGCAGGGAGAAGAGAGTTTTCTGCTTCATGTTGATACATTGTACCCAGTTCAGGCTCAGTGAGGGGCAGTGGGAGCAGGGAGAAGAGAGTTTTCTACTGCATGTTGATACATTGTACCCAGTTCAAGCTCAATGAGTGGGAGTGGGAGCAGGGAGAAGAGAGTTTTCTACTGCATGTTGGTACATTGTACCCAGTTCAGACTCAGTGAGTGGGAGTGGGAGCAGGGAGAAGAGAGTTTTCTACTGCATGTTGACACATTGTACCCAGTTCAGACTCCGTGAGGGGCAGTGGGAGCAGGGAGAAGAGAGTTTTCTACTGCATGTTGATACATTGTACCCAGTTCAGGCTCAGTGAGGGGCAGTGGGAGCAGGGAGAAGAGAGTTTTCTACTGCATGTTGACACATTGTACCCAGTTCAGGCTCAGTGAGTGGGAGTGGGAGCAGGGAGAAGAGAGTTTTCTACTGCATGTTGATACATTGTACCCAGTTCAGGCTCAGTGAGTGGGAGTGGGAGCAGGGAGAAGAGAGTTTTCTACTTCATGTTGATACATTGTACCCAGTTCAGACTCAGTGAGTGGGAGTGGGAGCAAGGAGAAGAGAGTTTTCTACTGCATGTTGGTACATTGTTGGGAACTGGACAGGGCAGTTCTGATGAATCATGCACTCCCAGCTGCTTATGCTGATGAATATTTCCAGCTTTGTTTTTTTTTTACTTTTAAATTTCAAGATTCATCTTCTGCAATTATTATTTTTACAGATCTGTATTTCATTTGATCCCAGCCATGTTTTCAATTTGTGATTAGTAGTTTTTCAGTTTTGTGTATCCATGCACAGAGTGTGAGACAGCATTTATTGCCAATCCCTACTTGCCCTTGAGAAGGTGGTAGTGAGCTGCCTTCTTGAACGGCTGCAGTCCTTGTGGTGTAGGTACACCCACAGTGTTGTAATTATGATACAACCTTTCAGAGCCAATAATTAAACTTGGCTCAAATATATTAAGAGGAGAAATGAAAGCAAAATGTTACTTAAAAGGTACTGAAACATGATATTTATTCATGTGCTGATATAATACACTATTTAATTGATTTATTATCCTGTGTGAGCTGCTCCACCTGTGTTTTCCAACTCATCTTTTGAAGACTCCAACCGAACAAAGAAAGCATCAAATTTCAATCAGCAACCTCGAACTTTATATTCACCCCCTTTCAGAGTTAGGTGATTTTTTGTGCTAAGCAGACTTCATACAATCCAAAGGAAGACATTTTATTAAGTGGAAGTGATTTCCATCCCATCTGAACTGGGTATTCTTAATTATTGCACACGTGTCCTCTGAAGGCTGCGGCACATTTGTAACATTTAACTGTTAAACTGGCCTCTGAGTTTAAGATCGCTGCTCTAAATGGAGAAATCCAACTCAGATGATAGTTGTAACTGTTTGTAAATATCAGGCTCCAGGTCAGTTGCTGGAATTGTCTTTTTAAAGATTTTGTATGAGTAACACATTGTGACATTTGTTGTGTGATGTTTGATGTGTAACTTATGGACACTGGCTCATATTTGTAAAGTTAAATGCTGGTCTCTTTTATAATGATTGGTGCAATAACCACATAGTGTTCGTTTTCTTATTTTGAATGCAAATTTGGGGCTGTTTTCAGGATGAGCTGTCTTTCTAAAGCTGAGACATCCATACGAGTAATCCAGAGGCCCACCCTCATGCTCTGAGGTCACAGGTTCAAATCCCACCACAGCAGCTGGTGGAATTTAAATTCAATTAATAAATCTGCAATCACAAGCAATGAGATTATCATCAGCCTTTGTAAAAACACATCTGATTACTCATGTCGTTTAGGGAAGGAAATTTACCATCCTCACCTGGTCTGGCCTACATGTGACTGATAAATAACAATAAGTAAGGTAAGCAAAATAAATAAAATAATAAGAAAAAAGTGCGCCAATTAACTGATTTCCTGGTGGTGATTTAGCCTGGAATCACCATGGGTGATATTAATAATTAACACATTCCCATGACATCTCAGTTTACCAAAGTCTGTCTCAATCCATGTGAGTGATAAATGGGTTCTCATAATAGCGGGAGGTTAATTTATTAGTGAATCTTCATCTACTGTACCCAATATTTCATGCTGCCATTTATCCATTGATGCGTTTTTAACATCCAAAAGTTTCAGAAATATTCCCAAACAGAAACAGACTGTCACTCCAACAAGTCTATGTTTAGATTCCCCAACAGAATTAGTTCTAATCTCACAGACCCGCCAATCCGCCGTGCTCTTTCTCCCCTTGTCATTCCGTCACATTTTTAACATGTTCTATGTTGCCCTGGTCTCTGCTTCAATCATTGACTCTGCTAATACATTTCATAGTCTCCATGGAGAAAGCAACTCATCCAGCTCAGGAATAGAGCCCAAATGTTCAGGTATTTCTCCCGAGCTGTACTTTCACACACGAGGCAGAATGCCACTGACTGAGCTGGATCCTTTCTGTCCCCTCAGCTCCAATCCTACCGTGTGGAGCTGAACAACAATTTTCACTGATTGACATTTAATCCAATAAAACACCGCAAAGCACTTCACAGGAGCATTCCCAAAGACCCACCCAGAAGTACATATTAGGATGGGTGGCCAGTAATGTGGTAGAAGGGGTAAGTTTTAAGGAGCATCTTAAATGAATGGAGAGAGAGTGGACAGAGGTGGAGAGTTTGAGGGAGTGAATTCTATCACTTGCAGCTTGGCAGCTGAAAGTGAATGAAGGATGAAAGTGAGATGAGAGCTTAATAGTGAATTGACTCTAACTTTCTGAAATGGTCTGATCCATTTTTCAGAAGTGAGCCAAATCGTGGAGTGACAGGAAAGTACAACACAGGAGGAGATGGTTTGACCCACTGTGCCTACAAAGGCAGTGCAACCAGTCCCACGTCCCCACCCTTTCCTCACACAGAAGGCGGCATGACCCACAGTGTCTGCAAGAGCTGTGCAACCAGTCCCATTTCCCCACCCTTTCCTCACACAGCAGGAGATGGCTAGACCCACTGTGTCTGCAAGAGCTGTGAAACCAGTCCCACATCCACACCCTTTCCCCACACAGGAGGAGATGGTTTGACAAACTGTGTCTGCAAGAGCTGTGAAACCAGTACCACATCCTCAGACTTTCCCCACACAGGAGGAGATGGTTTGACCCACTGTGTCTGCAAGAACTGTGAAACCAGTCCCACATCCTCACTCTTTCCCCACACAGGAGGAGATGGTTTGACCCACTGTGTCTGCAAGAGCTGTGCAACCAGTCCCACATCCCCACCCTTTCCCCACACAGGAGGAGATGGTTTGACCCACTGTGTCTGCAAGAGCTGTGCAAACAGTCCCACATACACACCCTTTCCCCACACAGGAGGAGATGGTTTGACCCACTGTGTCTGCAAGAGCTGTGAAACCAGTCCCACATCCACACCCTTTCCCCACACAGGAGGAGATGGTTTGACCCACTGTGACTAGAAGAGCTGTGAAACCAGTCCCACATCCCCACGCTTTCCCCACACAGCAGGAGATGGTTTGACCCACTGTGTCAGCAAGAGCTGTGAAACCAGTCCCACATCCACACCGTTTCCCCACACAGGAGGAGATGGTTTGACCCACTGTGTCTGTCAGAGCTGTGAAACCAGTCCCACATCCGCACACTTTCCCCTCACAGGAGGAGATGGTTTGACCCAAAATGTCTGCAAAACCTGTGCAACCAGTCCGCATCCGCACACTTCCCCACACAGGAGGAGATGGTTTGACCCACTGTGACTGTAAGAGCTGTGAAACCAGTCCCACATCCGCACACTTTCCCCACACAGGAGGAGATGGTTTGACCTACTATGTCTGCAAGACCTGTGCAAACAGTCCCACATCCGGACACTTTCCCCACACAGGAGGAGGTGGTTTGACACACTGTGTCTGCAAGAGCTGTGAAACCAGTCCCACATCCACACCCTTTCCCCACACAGGAGGAGATGGTTTGACCCACTGTGTCTGCAAGAGCTGTGAAACCAGTCCCACATCCGCACCCTTTCCCCACACAGGAGGAGATGGTTTGACCCACTGACTGTAAGAGCTGTGGAACCAGTCCCACATCCCCACCCTTTCCCCACACAGGAGGAGATGCTTTGACCCACTGTGACTGCAAGAGCTGTGAAACCAGTCCCACATTGGCACACTTTCCCCACACAGGAGGAGATGGTTTGACCCACTGTGAATGTAAGAGCTGTGAAACCAGTTCCACATCCGCACACTTTCCCCACACAGGAGGAGATGGTTTGACCCACTGTGTCTGCAAGAGCTGTGAAACCAGTCCCACATCCGCACACTTTCCCCACACAGGAGGAGATGGTTTGACACACTGTGTCTGCAACAGCTGTGAAACCAGCCCCAAATCCCCACCCTTTCCCCACACAGGAGGAGATGGTTTGACCCACTGTGTCTGCAAGAGCTGTGCAACCAGTCCCTCTTCCACACCCTTTCCCCACACAGGAGGGGATGGTTTGACCCACTGTGTCTGCAAGAGCTGTGAAACCAGACCACATCCCCAACCTTTCCCCACACAGGAGGGGATGGTTTGACCCACTGTGTCTGCAAGAACTGTGAAACCAGTCCCACATCCACACCCTTTCTCAACACAGGAGGAGATGGTTTGACCCACTGTGTCTCAAGAGCTGTGGAACCAGTCCCACATCCACACACTTTCCCCACACAGGAGGAGATTGTTTGACCCACTGTGAATGTAAGAGCTGTGAAACCAGTCCCACATCCGCGCACTTTCCCCTCACAGGAGGAGATGGTTGGACTAACTGTGTCTGCAAGAGCTGTGAAACCAGTCCCACATCCCCACCCTTTCCCCATGCAGGAGGAGATGGTTTGACCCACTGTGACTGTAAGAGCTGTGAAACCAGTCCCACATCCGCACACTTTCCCCTCACAGGAGGAGATGGTTGGACCCACTATGTCTGCAAGACCTGTGCAACCAGTCCGCATCCGCACACTTCCCCACACAGGAGGAGATGGTTTGACCCACTGTGTCTGAAAGAGCTGTGAAACCATTCCCACATCCCCAACCTTTCCCCACACAGGACGAGATGGTCTGACCCACTGTGTCTGCAAGAGCTGTGCAACCAGTCCCACATCCACACCCTTTCCCCACACAGGAGGAGATGGTTTGACCCACTGTGCCTGCAAGAGCTGTGAAACCAGTCCCACAACCGGACTCTTTCCCCACACAGGAGGAGATGGTTTGACGCACTGACTGTAAGAGCTGTGAAACCAGTCCCACATCCGCATACTTTCCCCACACAGGAGGAGATGTACTGACCCACAGTGACTGTGAGAGCATTGCAAACAGTCCCACATCCCCAACCTTTCCCCACACAGGAGGAGATGCTTTGACCCACTGTGTCTGCAAGAGCTGTGAAACCAGCCCCACATCCGGACCCTTTCCGCACACAGGAGGAGATGGTTTGACACACTGTGTCTGCAAGAGCTGTGAAACCAGTCCCACATCCACAACCTTTCCCCACAGAGGAGGAGATGGTTTGACCCACTGTGTCTGCAAGAACTGTGAAACTAGTCCCACATCCACACTCTTTCCCCACACAGGAGGAGGTGGTTAGACCCGCTGTGTCTGCAAGAGCTGTGAAACCAGTCCCACATCCACACCCTTTCCCCATACAGGAGGAGATGGTTTGACCCACTGTGACTGTAAGAGCTGTGAAACCAGTCCCACATCCGCACACTTTCCCCACATAGGAGGAGATGGTTTGACCCACTGTGTCTGCAAGAGAGGTGAAACCAGTCCCACATCCACACTCATTCCCCACACAGGAGGAGATGGTTTGACCCACTGTGTCTGAAAGAGCTGTGAAACCATTCCCACATCCCCACCCTTTCCCCACACAGGAGGAGATGGTTTGACCAACTGTGTCTGCAAGAGCTGTGCAACCAGTCCCACATCCACACCCTTTCCCCACACAGGAGGACATGGTTTGACACACTGCGTCTGCAAGAGCTGTGAAACGAGACCCACATCCACAACCTTTCCCCACACAGGAGGGGATGGTTTGACCCACTGTGTCTGCAAGAACAGTGAAACCAGTCCCACATCCACACCCTGTCCCCACACAGGAGGAGATGGTTTGACCCACTGTGTCTCAAGAGCTGTGGAACCAGTCCCACATCCGCACACTTTCCCCTCACAGGAGGAGATGGTTGGACCGACTGTGTCTGCAAGAGCTGTGAAACCAGTCCCACATCCAAACCCTTTCCCCTCACAGGAGGAGATGGTTTGACCCACTGTGTCTGCAAGAGCTGTGAAACCAGTCCCACATCCATAACCTTTCCCCATGCAGGAGGAGATGGTTTGACCCACTGTGACTGTAAGAGCTGTGCAACCAGTCCCACATCCGCACACTTTCCCCACACAGGAGGAGATGGTTTAACCCACTGTGACTGTAAGAGCTGTGAAACCAGTCCCACATCCACACCCTTTCTCCACACAGGAGGAGATGGTTTGACCCACTGTGTCTGCAAGACATGTGCAACAAGTTCCACATCCCCACCCTTTCCCCACACAGGAGGAGATGGTTTGACCCACTGTGACTGTAAGAGCTGTGAAACCAGTCCCACATCCACACCCTTTCCCCACACAGGAGGAGATGGTTTGACCCACTGTGTCTGCAAGAGCTGTGAAATCAGTCCCACATCCCCACCCTTTCTCCACACAGGAGGAGATGGTTAGACCCACTGTGTCTGCAAGAGCTGTGAAACCAGTCCCACATCCCCAACCTTTCCCCACACAGGAGGAGATGTTTTGACACACTGTGTCTGCAAGAGCTGTGTAACCAGTCCCACATCCGCACACTTTCCCCACACAGGAGGAGATGGTTTGACCCACTGTGTCTGCAAGAGCTGTGAAACCAGTCCCACATCCACACTCTTTCCCCACACAGGAGGAGATGGTTTGACCCACTGTGACTGCAAGAGCTGTGCAACCAGTCCCACATCCACACCCTTTCCCCACACAGGAGGAGATGGTTTGACCCACTGTGTCTGCAAGAGCTGTGCAACCAGTCCAACATCCCCACCCTTTCCCCACACAGGAGGAGATGCTTTGACCCACTGTGTCTGCAAGAGCTGTGAAACCAGTCCCACATCCACACCCTTTCCCCACACAGGAGGAGATGGTTTGACCCACTGTGTCTGCAAGAGCTGTGCAACAAGTCCCACATCCACACTCTTTCCCCACACAGGAGGAGATGGTTTGACACACTGTGTCTGCAAGAGCTGTGAAACCCAGTCCCACATCCGGACACTTTCCCTACACAGGAGGAGGTGGTTTGACCCACTGTGACTGTAAGAGCTGTGCAACCAGTCCCACATCCACACCCTTTCCCCACACAGGAGGAGATGGTTTGACCCACTGTGCCTGCAAGAGCTGTGAAACCAGTCCCACAACCGGACTCTTTCCCCACACAGGAGGAGATGGTTTGACGCACTGACTGTAAGAGCTGTGAAACCAGTCCCACATCCGCATACTTTCCCCACACAGGAGGAGATGTTTTGACCCACAGTGACTGTGAGAGCATTGCAAACAGTCCCACATCCCCATCCTTTCCCCACACAGGAGGAGATGGTTTGACCCACTGTGTCTGCAGAACTGTGAAACCAGTCCCACATCCACACTCTTTCCCCACACAGGAGGAGATGGTTAGACCCACTGTGTCTGTAAGAGCTGTGAAACCAGTCCCACATCCGCACACTTTCCCCACACAGGAGGAGATGGTTTGACCCACTGTGTCTGCAAGAGCTGTGAAACCAGTCCCACATCCCCAACCTTTCCCCACACAGGAGGGGATGGTTTGACCCACTGTGTCTGCAAGAACAGTGAAACCAGTCCCACATCCACACCCTTTCCCCACACAGGAGGAGATGGTTTGACCCACTGTGTCTCAAGAGCTGTGGAACCAGTCCCACATCCGCACACTTTCCCCTCACAGGAGGAGATGGTTGGACCGACTGTGTCTGCAAGAGCTGTGAAACCAGTCCCACATCCAAACACTTTCCCCTCACAGGAAGAGATGGTTTGACCCACTGTGTCTGCAAGAGCTGTGAAACCAGTCCCACAACCGGACTCTTTCCCCACATAGGAGGAGATGGTTTGACGCACTGTGTCTGAAAGAGCTGTGAAACCAGTCCCACATCCACACCCTTTCCCCACACAGGAGGAGATGGTTTGAGCCACTGTGTCTGAAAGAGCTGTGAAACCATTCCCACATCCCCAACATTTCCCCACACAGGAGGAGATGGTTTGACCCACTGTGTCTGCAAGAGCTGTGAAATCAGTACCACATCCCGACCCTTTCTCCACACAGGAGGAGATGGTTAGACCCACTGTGTCTGCAAGAGCTGTGAAACCAGACCCACATCCACAGCCTTTCCCCACACAGGAGGAGATGGTTTGACCCACTGTGTCTGCAAGAGCTGTGAAACCAGTCCCACATCCCCACCCTTTCCCCACACAGGAGGAGATGGTTTGACCCACTGTGTCTGCAAGAGCTGTGAAACCAGTCCCACATCCACAGCCTTTCCCCACACAGGAGGATATGGTTTGACCCACTGTGTCTGCAAGAGCTGTGAAACCAGTCCCACATCCGGACACTTTCCCCACACAGGAGGAGATGGGTTGACCCATTGTGTCTGCAAGAGCTGAACAACCAGTCCCACATCCGGACACTTTCCCTACACAGGAGGAGATGGTTTGTTCCACTGTGACTGTAAGAGCTGTGACACCAGTCCCACATCCGCACACTTTCCCCTCACAGGAGGAGATGTTTGGACCCACTATGTCTGCAAGACCTGTGCTACCAGTCCGCATCCGCACACTTCCCCACACAGGAGGAGATGGTTTGACCCACTGTGTCTGCAAGAGCTGTGAAACCAGTCCCACATCCGCACCCCTTCCCCACACAGGAGGAGATGGTTTGACCCACTGTGTCTGCAAGAGCTGTGAAACCAGTCCCACATCCGCACCCCTTCCCCACACAGGAGGAGATGGTTTGACCCACTGTGTCTGCAAGAGCTGTGAAACCCAGTCCCACATCCACACCCTTTCCCCACACAGGAGGAGATGGTTTGACCCACCGTGTCTGCAAGAGCTGTGAAACCCAGTCCCACATCCACACCCTTTCCCCACACAGGAGGAGATGGTTTGACCCACTGTGCCTGCAAGAGCTGTGAAACCAGTCGCACAACCGCACCCTTTCCCCACACAGGAGGAGATGGTTTGACACACTGACTGTAAGAGCTGTGAAACCAGTCCCACATCCGCATACTTTCCCCACACAGGAGGAGATGTTTTGACCCACAGTGACTGTAAGAGCATTGCAAACAGTCCCACATCCCCATCCTTTACCCAAACAGGAGGAGATGGTTTGACCCACTGTGTCTGCAAGAGCTGTGAAACCAGTCCCACATCCCCACCCTTTCCCCACACAGGAGGAGATGGTTTGACCCACTGTGTCTGCAAGAGCTGTGAAACCAGCCCCAAATCCCGAACCTTTCCCCACACAGGAGGAGATGCTTTGACCCACTGTGTCTGCAAGAGCTGTGAAACCAGCCCCACATCCGGACCCTTTCCCCACACAGGAGGAGATGGTTTGACACACTGTGTCTGCAAGAGCTGTGAAACCAATCCCACATCCATAACCTTTCCCCATGCAGGAGGAGATGGTTTGACCCACTGTGACTGTAAGAGCTGTGCAACCAGTCCCACATCCGCACACTTTCCCCACACAGGAGGAGATGGTTTAACCCACTGTGACTGTAAGAGCTGTGAAACCAGTCCCACATCCACACCCTTTCTCCACACAGGAGGAGATGGTTTGACCCACTGTGTCTGCAAGACCTGTGCAACAAGTTCCACATCCCCACCCTTTCCCCACACAGGAGGAGATAGTTTGACCCACTGTGACTGTAAGAGCTGTGAAACCAGTCCCACATCCACACCCTTTCCCCACACAGGAGGAGATGGTTTGACCCACTGTGTCTGCAAGAGCTGTGAAATCAGTCCCACATCCCCACCCTTTCTCCACACAGGAGGAGATGGTTTGACCCACTGTGACTGCAAGAGCTGTGAAACCAGTCCCACATCCACACCCTTTCCCCACACAGGAGGAGATGGTTTGACCCACTGTGTCTGCAAGAGCTGTGCAACCAGTCCCACATCCCCACCCTTTCCCCACACAGGAGGAGATGCTTTGACCCACTGTGTCTGCAAGAGCTGTGAAACCAGTCCCACATCCACACCCTTTCCCCACACAGGAGGAGATGGTTTGACCCACTGTGTCTGCAAGAGCTGTGCAACAAGTCCCACATCCACACTCTTTCCCCACACAGGAGGAGATGGTTTGACACACTGTGTCTGCAAGAGCTGTGAAACCCAGTCCCACATCCGGACACTTTCCCTACACAGGAGGAGGTGGTTTGACCCACTGTGACTGTAAGAGCTGTGCAACCAGTTCCACATCCCCAAGCTTTCCCCACACAGGAGGAGATGGTTTGACCCACTGTGACTGTAAGAGCTGTGCAACCAGTCCCACATCAACACCCTTTCCCCACACAGGAGGAGATGGTTTGACCCACTGTGCCTGCAAGAGCTGTGAAACCAGTCCCACAACCGGACTCTTTCCCCACACAGGAGGAGATGGTTTGACGCACTGACTGTAAGAGCTGTGAAACCAGTCCCACATCCGCATACTTTCCCCACACAGGAGGAGATGTTTTGACCCACAGTGACTGTGAGAGCATTGCAAACAGTCCCACATCCCCATCCTTTACCCACACATGAGGAGATGGTTTGACACACTGTGTCTGCAAGAGCTGTGAAACCAGCCCCAAATCCCCAACCTTTCCCCACACAGGAGGAGATGCTTTGACCCACTGTGTCTGCAAGAGCTGTGAAACCAGCCCCACATCCGGACCCTTTCCCCACACAGGAGGAGATGGTTTGACACACTGTGTCTGCAAGAGCTGTGAAACCAGTCCCACATCCGCAACCTTTCCCCACAGAGGAGGAGGTGGTTTGACCCAATGTGTCTGCAAGAACTGTGAAACCAATCCCACATCCCCACCCTTTCCCCACACAGGAGGAGGTGGTTAGACCCACTGTGTCTGCAAGAGCTGTGAAACCAGTCCCACATCCACACCCTTTCCCCACACAGGAGGAGATGGTTTGACCCACTGTGACTGTAAGAGCTGTGAAACCAGTCCCACATCCACACCCTTTCCCCACACAGGAGGAGATGGTTTGACCCACTGTGTCTGCAAGAGCTGTGAAACCAGTCCCACATCCACACTCTTTCCCCACACAGGAGGAGATGGTTAGACCCACTGTGTCTGTAAGAGCTGTGAAACCAGTCCCACATCCGCACACTTTCCCCACACAGGAGGAGATGGTTTGACCCACTGTGTCTGCAAGAGCTGTGAAACCAGTCCCACATCCCCAACCTTTCCCCACACAGGAGGGGATGGTTTGACCCACTGTGTCTGCAAGAACAGTGAAACCAGTCCCACATCCACACCCTTTCCCCACACAGGAGGAGATGGTTTGACCCACTGTGTCTCAAGAGCTGTGGAACCAGTCCCACATCCGCACACTTTCCCCTCACAGGAGGAGATGGTTGGACCGACTGTGTCTGCAAGAGCTGTGAAACCAGTCCCACATCCGCACACTTTCCCCACACAGGAGGAGATGGTTTGACCCACTGTGTCTGCAAGAGCTGTGAAACCAGTCCCACATTCACAACCTTTCCCTATGCAGGAGGAGATGGTTTGACCCACTGTGACTGTAAGAGCTGTGGAACCAGTCCCACATCCGCACACTTTCCCCTCACAGGAGGAGATGGTTGGACCGACTGTGTCTGCAAGAGCTGTGAAACCAGTCCCACATCCGCACACTTTCCCCACACAGGAGGAGATGGTTTGACCCACTGTGTCTGCAAGAGCTGTGAAACCAGTCCCACATCCGCACACTTTCCCCACGCAGGAGGAGATGGTTTGACCCACTGTGACTGTAAGAGCTGTGAAACAAGTCCCACATCCGCACCCTTTCTCCACACAGGAGGAGATGGTTTGACCCACTGTGTCTGCAAGACCTGTGCAACATGTTCCACATCCCCACCCTTTCCCCACACAGGAGGAGATGGTCTGACCCACTGTGACTGTAAGAGCTGTGCAACCAGTCCCACATCCACACCCTTTCCCCACACAGGAGGAGATGGTTTGACCCACTGTGTCTGCAAGAGCTGTGCAACCAGTCCCACATCCCCACCCTTTCCCCACACAGGAGGAGATGCTTTGACCCACTGTGTCTGCAAGAGCTGTGAAACCAGTCCCACATCCACACCGTTTCCCCACACAGGAGGAGATGGTTTGACCCACTGTGTCTGCAAGAGCTGTGCAAGAAGTCCCACATCCACACTCTTTCCCCACACAGGAGGAGATGGTTTGACACACTGTGTCTGCAAGAGCTGTGAAACCAGTCCCACAACCGGACTCTTTCCCCACACAGGAGGAGATGGTTTGACGCACTGACTGTAAGAGCTGTGAAACCAGTCCCACATCCGCATACTTTCCCCACACAGGAGGAGATGTTTTGACCCACAGTGACTGTGAGAGCATTGCAAACAGTCCCACATCCCCATCCTTTACCCACACATGAGGAGATGGTTTGACACACTGTGTCTGCAAGAGCTGTGAAACCAGCCCCAAATCCCCAACCTTTCCCCACACAGGAGGAGATGCTTTGACCCACTGTGTCTGCAAGAGCTGTGAAACCAGCCCCACATCCGGACCCTTTCCCCACACAGGAGGAGATGGTTTGACACACTGTGTCTGCAAGATCTGTGAAACCAGTCCCACATCCGCAACCTTTCCCCACAGAGGAGGAGGTGGTTTGACCCACTGTGTCTGCAAGAACTGTGAAACCAATCCCACATCCCCACCCTTTCCCCACACAGGTGGAGGTGGTTAGACCCACTGTGTCTGCAAGAGCTGTGAAACCAGTCCCACATCCACACCCTTTCCCCACACAGGAGGAGATGGTTTGACCCACTGTGACTGTAAGAGCTGTGAAACCAGTCCCACATCCACACCCTTTCCCCACACAGGAGGAGATGGTTTGACCCACTGTGTCTGCAAGAGCTGTGAAACCAGTCCCACATCCACACTCTTTCCCCACACAGGAGGAGATGGTTAGACCCACTGTGTCTGTAAGAGCTGTGAAACCAGTCCCACATCCGCACACTTTCCCCACACAGGAGGAGATGGTTTGACCCACTGTGTCTGCAAGAGCTGTGAAACCAGTCCCACATCCCCAACCTTTCCCCACACAGGAGGGGATGGTTTGACCCACTGTGTCTGCAAGAACAGTGAAACCAGTCCCACATCCACACCCTTTCCCCACACAGGAGGAGATGGTTTGACCCACTGTGTCTCAAGAGCTGTGGAACCAGTCCCACATCCGCACACTTTCCCCTCACAGGAGGAGATGGTCGGACCGACTGTGTCTGCAAGAGCTGTGAAACCAGTCCCACATCCGCACACTTTCCCCACACAGGAGGAGATGGTTTGACCCACTGTGTCTGCAAGAGCTGTGAAACCAGTCCCACATTCACAACCTTTCCCCATGCAGGAGGAGATGGTTTGACCCACTGTGACTGTAAGAGCTGTGGAACCAGTCCCACATCCGCACACTTTCCCCTCACAGGAGGAGATGGTTGGACCGACTGTGTCTGCAAGAGCTGTGAAACCAGTCCCACATCCGCACACTTTCCCCACACAGGAGGAGATGGTTTGACCCACTGTGTCTGCAAGAGCTGTGAAACCAGTCCCACATCCGCACACTTTCCCCACGCAGGAGGAGATGGTTTGACCCACTGTGACTGTAAGAGCTGTGAAACCAGTCGCACATCCGCACCCTTTCTCCACACAGGAGGAGATGGTTTGACCCACTGTGTCTGCAAGACCTGTGCAACATGTTCCACATCCCCACCCTTTCCCCACACAGGAGGAGATGGTTTGACCCACTGTGACTGTAAGAGCTGTGCAACCAGTCCCACATCCACACCCTTTCCCCACACAGGAGGAGATGGTTTGAACCACTGTGCCTGCAAGAGCTGTGAAACCAGTCCCACAACCGGACTCTTTCCCCACATAGGAGGAGATGGTTTGACGCACTGTGTCTGAAAGAGCTGTGAAAACATTCCCACATCCCCAACCTTTCCCCACACAGGAGGAGATGGTTTGAGCCACTGTGTCTGCAAGAGCTGTGAAACCAGTCCAACATCGCTACCCTTTCCCCACACAGGAGGAGATGTTTTGACCCACTGTGTCTGCAAGAGCTGTGAAACCAGTCCCACATCCACACCCTTTCCCCACACAGGAGGACATGGTTTGACCCACTGTGTCTGCAAGAGCTGTGAAACCAGTCCCACATCCCCACCCTTTCCCCACACAGGAGGAGATGGTTTGACCCACTGTGTCTGCAAGAGCTGTGAAACCAGTCCCACATCCACAGCCTTTCCCCACACAGGAGGATATGGTTTGACCCACTGTGTCTGCAAGAGCTGTGAAACCAGTCCCACATCCGGACACTTTCCCCACACAGGAGGAGATGGGTTGACCCATTGTGTCTGCAAGAGCTGTACAACCAGTCCCACATCCGGACACTTTCCCCACACAGGAGGAGATGGTTTGTTCCACTGTGACTGTAAGAGCTGTGACACCAGTCCCACATCCGCACACTTTCCCCTCACAGGAGGAGATGTTTGGACCCACTATGTCTGCAAGACCTGTGCAACCAGTCCGCATCCGCACACTTCCCCACACAGGAGGAGATGGTTTGACCCACTGTGTCTGCAAGAGCTGTGAAACCAGTCCCACATCCGCACCCCTTCCCCACACAGGAGGAGATGGTTTGACCCACTGTGTCTGCAAGAGCTGTGAAACCCAGTCCCACATGCACACCCTTTCCCCACACAGGAGGAGATGGTTTGACCCACCGTGTCTGCAAGAGCAGTGAAACCCAGTCCCACATCCACACCCTTTCCCCACACAGGAGGAGATGGTTTGACCCACTGTGCCTGCAAGAGCTGTGAAACCAGTCGCACAACCGCACCCTTTCCCCACACAGGAGGAGATGGTTTGACACACTGACTGTAAGAGCTGTGAAACCAGTCCCACATCCGCATACTTTCCCCACACAGGAGGAGATGTTTTGACCCACAGTGACTGTAAGAGCATTGCAAACAGTCCCACATCCCCATCCTTTACCCAAACAGGAGGAGATGGTTTGACCCACTGTGTCTGCAAGAGCTGTGAAACCAGTCCCACATCCGCACCCTTTCCCCACACAGAAGGAGATGGTTTCACCCACTGTGACTAAGAGCCGTGAAACCAGTCCCACTTCCGCACCCTTTCCCCACACAGGAGGAGATGGTTTGACCCACTGTGTCTGCAAGAGCTGTGAAATCAGTCCCACATCCCCACCCTTTCTCCACACAGGAGGAGATGGTTTGACCCACTGTGACTGCAAGAGCTGTGAAACCAGTCCCACATCCACACCCTTTCCCCACACAGGAGGAGATGGTTTGACCCACTGTGTCTGCAAGAGCTGTGCAACCAGTCCCACATCCCCACCCTTTCCCCACACAGGAGGAGATGCTTTGACCCACTGTGTCTGCAAGAGCTGTGAAAGCAGTCCCACATCCACACCCTTTCCCCACACAGGAGGAGATGGTTTGACCCACTGTGTCTGCAAGAGCTGTGCAACAAGTCCCACATCCACACTCTTTCCCCACACAGGAGGAGATGGTTTGACACACTGTGTCTGCAAGAGCTGTGAAACCCAGTCCCACATCCGGACACTTTCCCTACACAGGAGGAGGTGGTTTGGCCCACTGTGACTGTAAGAGCTGTGCAACCAGTTCCACATCCCCAAGCTTTCCCCACACAGGAGGAGATGGTTTGACCCACTGTGACTGTAAGAGCTGTGCAACCAGTCCCACATCAACACCCTTTCCCCACACAGGAGGAGATGGTTTGACCCACTGTGCCTGCAAGAGCTGTGAAACCAGTCCCACAACCGGACTCTTTCCCCACACAGGAGGAGATGGTTTGACGCACTGACTGTAACAGCTGTGAAACCAGTCCCACATCCGCATACTTTCCCCACACAGGAGGAGATGTTTTGACCCACAGTGACTGTGAGAGCATTGCAAACAGTCCCACATCCCCATCCTTTACCCACACATGAGGAGATGGTTTGACACACTGTGTCTGCAAGAGCTGTGAAACCAGCCCCAAATCCCCAACCCTTCCCCACACAGGAGGAGATGCTTTGACCCACTGTGTCTGCAAGAGCTGTGAAACCAGCACCACATCCGGACCCTTTCCCCACACAGGAGGAGATGGTTTGACACACTGTGTCTGCAAGAGCTGTGAAACCAGTCCCACATCCGCAACCTTTCCCCACAGAGGAGGAGGTGGTTTGACCCACTGTATCTGCAAGAACTGTGAAACCAATCCCACATCCCCACCCTTTCCCCACACAGGAGGAGGTGGTTAGACCCACTGTGTCTGCAAGAGCTGTGAAACCAGTCCCACATCCACACCCTTTCCCCACACAGGAGGAGATGGTTTGACCCACTGTGACTGTAAGAGCTGTGAAACCAGTCCCACATCCACACCCTTTCCCCACACAGGAGGAGATGGTTTGACCCACTGTGTCTGCAAGAGCTGTGAAACCAGTCCCACATCCACACTCTTTCCCCACACAGGAGGAGATGGTTAGACCCACTGTGTCTGTAAGAGCTGTGAAACCAGTCCCACATCCGCACACTTTCCCCACACAGGAGGAGATGGTTTGACCCACTGTGTCTGCAAGAGCTGTGAAACCAGTCCCAAATCCCCAACCTTTCCCCACACAGGAGGGGATGGTTTGACCCACTGTGTCTGCAAGAACAGTGAAACCAGTCCCACATCCACACCCTTTCCCCACACAGGAGGAGATGGTTTGACCCACTGTGTCTCAAGAGCTGTGGAACCAGTCCCACATCCGCACACTTTCCCCTCACAGGAGGAGATGGTTGGACCGACTGTGTCTGCAAGAGCTGTGAAACCAGTCCCACATCCGCACACTTTCCCCACACAGGAGGAGATGGTTTGACCCACTGTGTCTGCAAGAGCTGTGAAACCAGTCCCACATTCACAACCTTTCCCTATGCAGGAGGAGATGGTTTGACCCACTGTGACTGTAAGAGCTGTGGAACCAGTCCCACATCCGCACACTTTCCCCTCACAGGAGGAGATGGTTGGACCGACTGTGTCTGCAAGAGCTGTGAAACCAGTCCCACATCCGCACACTTTCCCCACACAGGAGGAGATGGTTTGACCCACTGTGTCTGCAAGAGCTGTGAAACCAGTCCCACATCCGCACACTTTCCCCACGCAGGAAGAGATGGTTTGACCCACTGTGACTGTAAGAGCTGTGAAACAAGTCCCACATCCGCACCCTTTCTCCACACAGGAGGAGATGGTTTGACCCACTGTGTCTGCAAGACCTGTGCAACATGTTCCACATCCCCACCCTTTCCCCACACAGGAGGAGATGGTTTGACCCACTGTGACTGTAAGAGCTGTGCAACCAGTCCCACATCCACACCCTTTCCCCACACAGGAGGAGATGGTTTGACCCACTGTGCCTGCAAGAGCTGTGAAACCAGTCCCACAACCGGACTCTTTCCCCACATAGGAGGAGATGGTTTGAAGCACTGTGTCTGAAAGAGCTGTGAAAACATTCCCACATCCCCAACCTTTCCCCACACAGGAGGAGATGGTTTGAGCCACTGTGTCTGCAAGAGCTGTGAAACCAGTCCCACATCCCCACCCTTTCCCCACACAGGAGGAGATGTTTTGACCCACTGTGTCTGCAAGAGCTGTGAAACCATTCCCACATCCCCAACATTTCCCCACACAGGAGGAGATGGTTTGACCCACTGTGTCTGCAAGAGCTGTGAAATCAGTCCCACATCCCCACCCTTTCTCCACACAGGAGGAGATGGTTAGACCCACTGTGTCTGCAAGAGCTGTGAAACCAGACCCACATCCACAGCCTTTCCCCACACAGCAGGACATGGTTTGACCCACTGTGTCTGCAAGAGCTGTGAAACCAGTCCCACATCCCCACCCTTTCCCCACACAGGAGGAGATGGTTTGACCCACTGTGTCTGCAAGAGCTGTGAAACCAGTCCCACATCCACAGCCTTTCCCCACACAGGAGGATATGGTTTGACCCACTGTGTCTGCAAGAGCTGTGAAACCAGTCCCACATCCGGACACTTTCCCCACACAGGAGGAGATGGGTTGACCCATTGTGTCTGCAAGAGCTGTACAACCAGTCCCACATCCGGACACTTTCCCCACACAGGAGGAGATGGTTTGTTCCACTGTGACTGTAAGAGCTGTGACACCAGTCCCACATCCGCACACTTTCCCCTCACAGGAGGAGATGTTTGGACCCACTATGTCTGCAAGACCTGTGCAACCAGTCCGCATCCGCACACTTCCCCACACAGGAGGAGATGGTTTGACCCACTGTGTCTGCAAGAGCTGTGAAACCAGTCCCACATCCGCACCCCTTCCCCACACAGGAGGAGATGGTTTGACCCACTGTGTCTGCAAGAGCTGTGAAACCCAGTCCCACATCCACACCCTTTCCCCACACAGGAGGAGATGGTTTGACCCACCGTGTCTGCAAGAGCAGTGAAACCCAGTCCCACATCCACACCCTTTCCCCACACAGGAGGAGATGGTTTGACCCACTGTGCCTGCAAGAGCTGTGAAACCAGTCGCACAACCGCACCCTTTCCCCACACAGGAGGAGATGGTTTGACACAATGACTGTAAGAGCTGTGAAACCAGTCCCACATTCGCATACTTTCCCCACACAGGAGGAGATGTTTTGACCCACAGTGACTGTAAGAGCATTGCAAACAGTCCCACATCCCCATCCTTTACCCAAACAGGAGGAGATGGTTTGACCCACTGTGTCTGCAAGAGCTGTGAAACCAGTCCCACATCCCCACCCTTTCCCCACGCAGGAGGAGATGGTTTGACCCACTGTGTCTGCAAGAGCTGTGAAACCAGCCCCAAATCCCGAACCTTTCCCCACACAGGAGGAGATGCTTTGACCCACTGTGTCTGCAAGAGCTGTGAAACCAGCCCCACATCCGGACCCTTTCCCCACACAGGAGGAGATGGTTTGACACACTGTGTCTGCAAGAGCTGTGAAACCAGTCCCACATCCACAACCTTTCCCCACACAGGAGGAGATGGTTTGACCCACTGTGTCTGCAAGAACTGTGAAACCAGTCCCACATCCCCACCCTTTCCCCACACAGGAGGAGGTGGTTAGACCCACTGTGTCTGCAAGAGCTGTGAAACCAGTCCCACATCCACACCCTTTCCCCACACAGGAGGAGATGGTTTGACCCACTGTGACTGTAAGAGTTGTGAAACCAGTCCCACATCCGCACACTTTCCCCACACAGGAGGAGATGGTTTGACCCACTGTGTCTGAAATAGCTGTGAAACCATTCCCACATCCCCAACCTTTCCCCACACAGGAGGAGATGGTTTGACCCACTGTGTCTGCAAGAGCTGTGAAATCAGTCCCACATCCCCACCCTTTCTCCACACAGGAGGAGATGGTTAGACCCACTGTGTCCGCAAGAGCTGTGAAACCAGTCCCACATCCACAGCCTTTCCCCTCACAGGAGGACATGGTTTGACCCACTGAGTCTGCAAGAGCTGTGCAACCAGCCCCACATCCGCACACTTTCCCCACACAGGAGGAGATGGTTTGACCCACTGTGTCTGCAAGAGCTGTGGAACCAGTCCCACATCCCCACCCTTTCCCCACACAGGAGGAGATGGTTTGACCCACTGTGTCTGCAAGAGCTGTGCAACCAGTCCCACATCCGCACCCTTTCCCCACACAGGAGGAGATGGTTTGACCCACTGTGTCTGCAAGAGCTGTGAAACCAGTCCCACATCCCCACCCTTTCCCCACACAGGAGGAGATGGTTTGACCCACTGTGTCTGCAAGAGCTGTGCAACCAGTCCCACATCCACACCCTTTCCCCACACAGGAGGAGATGGTTTGACCCACTGTGTCTGCAAGAGCTGTGAAACCAGTCCCACATCCACACCCGTTCAGCACACAGGAGGAGATGGTTTGACCCACTGTGTCTGCAAGAGCTGTGAAACCAGTCCCACATCCCCACCCTTTCCCCACACAGGAGGAGATGGTTTGACCCACCGTGTCTGCAAGAGCTGTGAAACCAGTCCCACATCCCCACCCTTTCTCCACACAGGAGGAGATGGTTAGACCCACTGTGTCTGCAAGAGATGTGAAACCTGTCCCACATCCGCATACTTTCCCCACACAGGAGGAGATGTTTTGACCCACAGTGACTGTGAGAGCATTACAAACAGTCCCACATCCCCATCCTTTACCCACACATGAGGAGATGGTTTGACACACTGTGTCTGCAAGAGCTGTGAAACCAGCCCCAAATCCCCAACCTTTCCCCACACAGGAGGAGATGCTTTGACCAACTGTGTCTGCAAGAGCTGTGAAACCAGCCCCACATCCGGACCCTTTCCCCACACAGGAGGAGATGGTTTGACACAATGTGTCTGCAAGAGCTGTGAAACCAGTCCCACATCCACAACCTTTCCCCACACAGGAGGAGATGGTTTGACCCACTGTGTCTGCAAGAACTGTGAAACCAGTCCCACATCCCCACCCTTTCCCCACACAGGAGGAGATGGTTTGACCCACTGTGTCTGCAAGAGCTGTGAAACCAGTCCCACATCCATACCCTTTCCCCACACAGGAGGAGATGGTTTGAACCACTGTGACTGTAAGAGCTGTGAAACCAGTCCCACATCCGCACACTTTCCCCACACAGGAGGAGATGGTTTGACCCACTGTGTCTGAAATAGCTGTGAAACCAGTCCCACATCCCCAACCTTTCCCCACACAGGAGGAGATGGTTTGACCCACTGTGTCTGCAAGAGCTGTGAAATCAGTCCCACATCCCCACCCTTTCCCCACACAGGAGGAGATGGTTTGACCCACTGTGTCTGCAAGAGCTGTGAAATCAGTCCCACATCCCCACCCTTTCTCCACACAGGAGGAGATGGTTAGACCCACTGTGTCTGCAAGAGCTGTGAAACCAGTCCCACATCCACAGCCTTTCCCCAAACAGGAGGACATGGTTTGACCCACTGTGTCTGCAAGAGCTGTGCAACCAGCCCCACATCCGCACACTTTCCCCACACAGGAGGAGTTGGTTTGACCCACTGTGTCTGCAAGAGCTGTGGAACCAGTCCCACATCCCCACCCTTTCCCCACACAGGAGGAGATGGTTTGACCCACTGTGTCTGCAAGAGCTGTGCAACCAGTCCCACATCCGCACCTTTCCCCACACAGGAGGAGATGGTTTGACCCACTGTGTCTGCAAGAGCTCTGAAACCAGTCCCACATCCCCACCCTTTCCCCACACAGGAGGAGATGGTTTGACCCACTGTTTCTGCAAGAGCTGTGCAACCAGTCCCACATCGACACCCTATCCCCACACAGGAGGAGATGGTTTGACCCACTGTGTCTGCAAGAGCTGTGAAACCAGTCCCACATCCACACCCGTTCAGCACACAGGAGGAGATGGTTTGACCCACTGTGTCTGCAAGAGCTGTGAAACCAGTCCCACATCCCCATCCTTTCCCCACACAGGAGGATATGGTTTGGCCCACTGTGTCTGCAAGAGCTGTGAAACCAGTCCCACATCCCCACCCTTTCTCCACACAGGAGGAGATGGTTAGACCCACTGTGTCTGCAAGAGATGTGAAACCAGTCCCACATCCCCATCCTTTACCCACACATGAGGAGATGGTTTGACACACTGTGTCTGCAAGAGCTGTGAAACCAGCCCCAAATCCCCAACCTTTCCCCACACAGGAGGAGATGCTTTGACCAATTGTGTCTGCAAGAGCTGTGAAACCAGCCCCACATCCGGACCCTTTCCCCACACAGGAGGAGATGGTTTGACACACTGTGTCTGCAAGAGCTGTGAAACCAGTCCCACATCCACACCCTTTCCCCACACAGGAGGAGATGGTTAGACCCACTGTGTCTGCAAGAGCTGTGAAACCAGTCCCACATCCATACCCTTTCCCCACACAGGAGGAGATGGTTTGATCCACTGTGAATGTAAGAGCTGTGAAACCAGTCCCACATCCGCACACTTTCCCCACACAGGAGGAGATGGTTTGACCCACTGTGTCTGCAAGAGCTGTGAAACCAGTCCCACATCCACACCCTTTCCCCACACAGGAGGAGATGGTTTGACCCACTGTGTCAAAAAGAGCTGTGAAACCATTCCCACATCCCCAACCTTTCCCCACACAGAGGAGATGGTTTGACCCACTGTGTCTGCAAGAGCTGTGAAATCAGTCCCACATCCCCAACCTTTCTCCACACAGGAGGAGATGGTTAGACCCACTGTGTCTGTAAGAGCTGTGAAACCAGTCCCACATCCACAGCCTATCCCCACACAGGAGGACATGGTTTGACCCACTGTGTCTGCAAGAGCTGTGAAACCAGTCCCACATCCCCACCCTTTCCCCACACAGGAGGAGATGGTTTGACCCAATGTGTCTGCAAGAGCTGTGAAACCAGCCCCAAATCCCGAACCTTTCCCCACACAGGAGGAGATGCTTTGACCCACTGTGTCTGCAAGAGCTGTGAAACCAGCCCCACATCCGGACCCATTCCCCACACAGGAGGAGATGGTTTGACACACTGTATCTGCAAGAGCTGTGAAACCAGTCCCACATCCACAACCTTTCCCCACACAGGAGGAGATGGTTTGACCCCCTGTGTCTGCAAGAGCTGTGAAACCAGTCCCACATCCACACCCTTTCACCACACAGGAGGAGATGGTTTGACCCACTGTGACTGTAAGAGCTGTGAAACCAGTCCCACATCCGCACACTTTCCCCACACAGGAGGAGATGGTTTGACCCATTGTGTCTGAAGTAGCTGTGAAACCATTCCCACGAACCCCAACCTTTCCCCACACAGGAGGAGATGGTTTGACCCACTGTGTCTGCAAGAGCTGTGAAATCAGTCCCACATCCCCACCCTTTCCCCACACAGGAGGACATGGTTTGACCCACTGTGACTGCAAGAGCTGTGAAACCAGTCCCACATCCCCACCCTTTCCCCACACAGGAGGAGATGGTTTGACCCACTGTGTCTGCAAGAGCTGTGGAACCAGTCCCACATCCACACACTTTCCCCACACAGGAGGAGATGGTTTGACACACTGTGTCTGCAAGAGCAGTGCAACCAGTCCCACATCCGCACCCTTTCCCCACACAGGAGGAGATGTTTTGACCCACTGTGTCTGCAAGAGCTGTGCAACCAGTCGCACATCCGCACCCTTTCTCCACACAGGAGGAGATGGTTTGACCCACTGTGTCTGCAAGAGCTCTGAAACCAGTCCCACATCCCCACCCTTTCCCCACACAGGAGGAGATGGTTTGACCCACTGTGTCTGCAAGAGCTGTGCAACCAGTCCCACATCCACACCCTTTCCCCACACAGGAGGAGATGGTTTGACCCACTGTGTCTGCAAGAGCTGTGGAACCAGTCCCACATCCCCACCCTTTCCCCACACACGAGGAGATGGTTTGACCCACTGTGTCTGCAAGAGCTGTGCAACCAGTCCCACATCCGCACCCTTTCTCCACACAGGAGGAGATGGTTTGACCCACTGTGTCTGCAAGAGCTCTGAAACCAGTTCCACATCCCCACCCTTTCCCCACACAGGAGGAGATGGTTTGACCCACTGTGTCTGCAAGAGCTGTGCAACCAGTCCCACATCCACACCCTTTCCCCACACAGGAGGAGATGGTTTCACCCACTGTGTCTGCAAGAGCTGTGAAACCAGTCCCACATCCCCACCCTTTCCCCATACAGGAGGAGATGGTTTGACCCACTGTGTCTGCAAGAGCTATGAAACCAGTCCCACATCCCCACCCTTTCTCCACACAGGAGGAGATGGTTAGACCCACTGTGTCTGCAAGAGATGTGAAACCAGTCCCACATCCACACCCTTTCCCCACACAGGAGGAGATGGTTTGACCCACTGTGTCTGCAAGAGCTGTGAAACCAGTCCCACATCCACACTCTTTCCCCACACAGGAGGAGATGGTTTGACACATTGTGTCTGCAAGAGCTGTGAAACCAGTCCCACATCCACACTCTTTCCCCACACAGGAGGAGATGGTTTGACCCACTGTGTCTGCAAGAGCTGTGAAACCAGTCCCACACCCACAGACTTTCCCCACACAGGAGGATATGGTTTGACCCACTGTGTCTGCAAGAGCTGTGAAACCAGTCCCACATCCACACCCTTTCCCACACAGGAGGAGATGGTTAGACCCACTGTGTCTGCAAGAGCTGTGAAACCAGTCCCACATCCGGACACTTTCCCCACACAGGAGGAGATGGGTTGACCCACTGTGTCTGCAATAGCTGTACAACCAGTCCCACATCCGGACACTTTCCCCTCACAGGAGGAGATGGTTTGACCCAAAATGTCTGCAAGACCTGTACAACCAGTCCCACATCCAGACACTTTCCCCACACAGGAGGAGATGGTTTGTTCCACTGAGTCTGCAAGAGCTGTGAAACCTGTCCCGCATCCACACCCGTTCAGCACACAGGAGGAGATGGTTTGACCCACTGTGTCTGCAAGAGCTGTGAAACCAGTCCCAAATCCCCACCCTTTCCCCACACAGGAGGACATGGTTTGACCCACTGTGTCTGCAAGAGCTGTGAAATCAGTCCCACATCCCCACCCTTTCTCCACACAGGAGGAGATGGTTAGACCCACTGTGTCTGCAAGAGATGAGAAACTAGGCCCACATCCACACCCTTTCCCCACACAGGAGGAGATGGTTTGACCCACTGTGTCTGCAAGAGCTGTGGAACCAGTCCCACAACCCCAACCTTTCCCCACACAGGAGGAGATGGTTTGACCCACTGTGTCTGCAAGAGCTGTGAAACCAGTCCCACATCCACACTCTTTCCCCACACAGGAGGAGATGGTTTGACCCACTGTGTCTGCAAGAGCTGTGAAACCAGTCCCAGATCCACACCGTTTCCCCACACAGGAGGAGATGGTTAGACACACTGTGTCTGCAAGAGCTGTGAAACCAGTCCCACATCCGCACCCTTTCCCCACACAGGAGGAGATGGTTTGACACACTGTGTCTGCAAGAGCTGTGAAACCAGTCCCACATCCGGACACTTTCCCCACACAGGAGGAGATGGGTTGACCCACTGTGTCTGCAAGAGCTGTGAAACCAGTCCCACATCCACACTCTTTCCCCACACAGGTGGAGATGGTTTGACCCACTGAGACTGTAAGAGCTGTGAAACCAGTCCCACATCCGCATACTTTCCCCACACAGGAGGAGATGTTTTGACCCACTGTGTCTGCAAGAGCTGAGCAACCAGTCCCACATCCACACCCTTTCCCCACACAGGAGGAGATGGCTTGACCCACTGTGTCTGTAAGAGCTGTGAAACCAGTCCCACATCCACACCCTTTCCCCACACAGGAGGAGATGGTTTGACACACTGTGTCTGCAAGAGCTGTGAAACCAGCCCCAAATCCCCAACCTTTCCCCACACAGGAGGAGATGCTTTGACCCACTGTGTCTGCAAGAGCTGTGAAACCAGCCCCACATCCGGACCCTTTCCCCACACAGGAGGAGATGGTTTGACACACTGTGTCTGCAAGAGCTGTGAAACCAGTCCCACATCCACACCCTTTCCCCACACAGGAGGAGATGGTTTGACCCACTGTGTCTGTAAGAGCTGTGAAACCAGTCCCACATCCGCACACTTTCCCCTCACAGGAGGAGATGGTTAGACCCACGGTGTCTGCAAGAGCTGTGAAACCAGTCCCACATCCACACCCTTTCCCCATGCAGGAGGAGATGGTTTGACCCACTGTGACTGTAAGAGCTGTGCAACCTGTCCCACATCCGCACACTTTCCCCTCACAGGAGGAGATGTTTAGACAAACTGTGTCTGCAAGAGCTGTGAAACCAGTCCCACATCCACACCCTTTCCCCATGCAGGAGGAGATGGTTTGACCCACTGTGACTGTAAGAGCTGTGAAACCAGTCCCAATTCCGCACACTTTCCCCTCACAGGAGGAGATGGTTGGACCCACTATGTCTGCAAGACCTGTGCAACCAGTCCGCATCTGCACACTTACCCACACAGGAGGAGATGTTTTGACCCACTGTGACTGTAAGAGCTGTGAAACCAGTCCCAAATCCCCACCTTTTCCCAACACAGGAGGAGATGGTTTGACACACTGTGTCTGCAAGAGCTGTGTAACCAGTCCCACATACACACCCTTTCCCCACACAGGAGGAGATGGTTTGACACACTGTGTCTGCAAGAGCTGTGAAACCAGTCCCACATCCACAACCTTTCCCCACACAGGAGGAGATGGTTTGACCCACTGTGTCTGCAAGAGGTCTGAAACCAGTCCCACATCCGCACCCTTTCCCCACACAGGAGGAGATGGTTTGACCCACTGTGACTGTAAGAGCTGTGCAACCAGTCCCACATCCACACTCTTTCCCCACACAGGAGGAGATGGTTTGCTCCACTGTGTCTGCAAGAGCTGTGAAACCAGTCCCACAAACCCCAACCTTTCCCCACACAGGAGGAGATGGTTTGACCCACTGTGTCTGCAAGAGCTGTGAAACCAGTCCCACATCCACACTCTTTCCCCACACAGGAGGAGATGGTTAGACCCACTGTGTCTGTAAGAGCTGTGAAACCAGTCCCACATCCGCACACTTTCCCCACACAGGAGGAGATGGTTTGACCCACTGTGTCTGCAAGAGCTGTGAAACCAGTCCCACATCCCCAACCTTTCCCCACACAGGAGGGGATGGTTTGACCCACTGTGTCTGCAAGAACAGTGAAACCAGTCCCACATCCACACCCTTTCCCCACACAGGAGGAGATGGTTTGACCCACTGTGTCTCAAGAGCTGTGGAACCAGTCCCACATCCGCACACTTTCCCCTCACAGGAGGAGATGGTTGGACCGACTGTGTCTGCAAGAGCTGTGAAACCAGTCCCACATCCGCACACTTTCCCAACACAGGAGGAGATGGTTTGACCCACTGTGTCTGCAAGAGCTGTGAAACCAGTCCCACATTCACAACCTTTCCCCATGCAGGAGGAGATGGTTTGACCCACTGTGACTGTAAGAGCTGTGGAACCAGTCCCACATCCGCACACTTTCCCCTCACAGGAGGAGATGGTTGGACCGACTGTGTCTGCAAGAGCTGTGAAACCAGTCCCACATCCGCACACTTTCCCCACACAGGAGGAGATGGTTTGACCCACTGTGTCTGCAAGAGCTGTGAAACCAGTCCCACATCCGCACACTTTCCCCACGCAGGAGGAGATGGTTTGACCCACTGTGACTGTAAGAGCTGTGAAACAAGTCCCACATCCGCACCCTTTCTCCACACAGGAGGAGATGGTTTGACCCACTGTGCCTGCAAGAGCTGTGAAACCAGTCCCACAACCGGACTCTTTCCCCACATAGGAGGAGATGGTTTGACGCACTGTGTCTGAAAGAGCTGTGAAAACATTCCCACATCCCCAACCTTTCCCCACACAGGAGGAGATGGTTTGAGCCACTGTGTCTGCAAGAGCTGTGAAACCAGTCCAACATCGCTACCCTTTCCCCACACAGGAGGAGATGTTTTGACCCACTGTGTCTGAAAGAGCTGTGAAACCATTCCCACATCCCCAACATTTCCCCACACACGAGGAGATGGTTTGACCCACTGTGTCTGCAAGAGCAGTGAAATCAGTCCCACAACCCCACCCTTTCTCCACACAGGAGGAGATGGTTAGACCCACTGTGTCTGCAAGAGCTGTGAAACCAGACCCACATCCACAGCCTTTCCCCACATAGCAGGACATGGTTTGACCCACTGTGTCTGCAAGAGCTGTGAAACCAGTCCCACATCCCCACCCTTTCCCCACACAGGAGGAGATGGTTTGACCCACTGTGTCTGCAAGAGCTGTGAAACCAGTCCCACATCCACAGCCTTTCCCCACACAGGAGGATATGGTTTGACCCACTGTGTCTGCAAGAGCTGTGAAACCAGTCCCACATCCGGACACTTTCCCCACACAGGAGGAGATGGGTTGACCCATTGTGTCTGCAAGAGCTGTACAACCAGTCCCACATCCGGACACTTTCCCCACACAGGAGGAGATGGTTTGTTCCACTTTGACTGTAAGAGCTGTGACACCAGTCCCACATCCGCACACTTTCCCCTCACAGGAGGAGATGTTTGGACCCACTATGTCTGCAAGACCTGTGCAACCAGTCCGCATCCGCACACTTCCCCACACAGGAGGAGATGGTCTGACCCACTGTGTCTGCAAGAGCTGTGAAACCAGTCCCACATCCGCACCCCTTCCCCACACAGGAGGAGATGGTTTGACCCACTGTGTCTGCAAGAGCTGTGAAACCCAGTCCCACATCAACACCCTTTCCCCACACAGGAGGAGATGGTTTGACCCACCGTGTCTGCAAGAGCAGTGAAACCCAGTCCCACATCCACACCCTTTCCCCACACAGGAGGAGATGGTTTGACCCACTGTGCCTGCAAGAGCTGTGAAACCAGTCGCACAACCGCACCCTTTCCCCACACAGGAGGAGATGGTTTGACACAATGACTGTAAGAGCTGTGAAACCAGTCCCACATCCGCATACTTTCCCCACACAGGAGGAGATGTTTTGACCCACAGTGACTGTAAGAGCATTGCAAACAGTCCCACATCCCCATCCTTTACCCAAACAGGAGGAGATGGTTTGACCCACTGTGTCTGCAAGAGCTGTGAAACCAGTCCCACAACCCCAAACTTTCCCCACACAGGAGGAGATGGTTTGACCCACTGTGTCTGCAAGAGCTGTGAAACCAGTCCCACATCCGCACCCTTTCCCCACACAGGAGGAGATGGTTTGACCCACTGTGTCTGTCAGAGCTGTGCAACCAGTCCCACATCCACACCCTTTCCCCACACAGGAGGAGATGGTTTGACCCACTGTGTCTGCAAGAGCTGTGAAACCAGTCCCACATCCAAACCCTTTCCCCACACAGGAGGAGATGGTTAGACCAACTGTGTCTGTAAGAGCTGTGAAACCAGTCCCACATCCACACCCTTTCCCCACACAGGAGGAGATGGTTAGACCCACTGTGTCTGTAAGAGCTGTGCAACCAGTCCCACATCCACACCCTTTCCCCACACAGGAGGAGATGGTTTGACCCACTGTGTCTGTAAGAGCTGTGTAACCAGTCCCACATCCACACCCTTTCCCCACACAGGAGGAGATGGTTTGACCCACTGTGACTGTAAGAGCTGTGAAACCAGTCCCACATCCGCACACTTTCCCCACACAGGAGGAGATGGTTTGACCCACTGTGTCTGCAAGAGCTGTGTAACCAGTCCCACATCCACACCCTTTCCCCACACAGGAGGAGATGGTTAGACCCACTGTGTCTGCTAGAGCTGTGAAACCAGTCCCACATCCCCACCCTTTCCCCACACAGGAGGAGATGGTTTGACACACTGTGTCTGCAAGAGCTGTGAAACCAGTCCCACATCCACACCCTTTCCCCACACAGGAGGAGATGGTTTGACACACTGTGTCTGCAAGAGCTGTGAAACCAGTCCCACATCCGCACCCCTTCCCCACACAGGAGGAGATGGTTTGACCCACTGTGTCTGCAAGAGCTGTGAAACCAGTCCCACATCCACACTCTTTCCCCACACAGGAGGAGATGGTTTTACCCACTGTGTCTGCAAGAGCTGTGAAACCCAGTCCCACATCCGCACCCTTCCCCACACAGGAGGAGATGGTTTGACCCACTGTGTCTGCAAGAGCTGTGAAACCAGTCCCACATCCGCTCCCTTTCTCCACACAGGAGGAGATGGTTTGACCCACTGTGTCTGCAAGAGCTGTGAAACCAGTCCCACATCCACACCCTTTCCCCACACAGGAGGAGATGGTTTGACCCACTGTGTCTGTAAGAGCTGTGTAACCAGTCCCACATCCACACCCTTTCCCCACACAGGAGATGGTTTGACCCACTGTGTCTGCAAGAGCTGTGTAACCAGTCCCACATCCACACACTTTCCCCACACAGGAGGAGATGGTTTGACCCACTGTGTCTGCAAGAGCTGTGAAACCAGTCCCACATCCGCACCCTTTCCCCACACAGGAGGAGATGGTTTGACCCACTGTGTCTGTCAGAGCTCTGCAACCAGTCCCACATCCACACCCTTTCCCCACACAGGAGGAGATGGTTAGACCAACTGTGTCTGTAAGAGCTGTGAAACCAGTCCCACATCCACACCCTTTCCCCACACAGGAGGAGATGGTTAGACCCACTGTGTCTGTAAGAGCTGTGAAACCAGTCCCACATCCCCAGCCTTTCCCCACACAGGAGGAGATGGTTTGACCCACAGTGACTGTAAGAGCTGTGAAACCAGTCCCACATCCGCACACTTTCCCCACACAGGAGGAGATGGTTTGACCCACTGTGTCTGCAAGAGCTGTGTAACCAGTCCCACATCCACACCCTTTCCCCACACAGGAGGAGATGGTTAGACCCACTGTGTCTGCAAGAGCTGTGCAACCAGTCCCACATCCACAGCCTTTCCCCACACAAGAGGAGATGGTTTGACCCACTGTGTCTGCAAGAGCTGTGAAACCAGTCCCACATCCCCACCCTTTCCCCACACAGGAGGAGATGGTTTGACCCACTGTGTCTGCAAGAGCTGTGAAACCAGTCCCACATCCGCACCCTTTCCCCACACAGGAGGAGATGGTTTGACCCACTGTGTCTGCAAGAGCTGTGAAACCAGTCCCACATCCGCACCCTTTCCCCACACAGGAGGAGATGGTTTGACCCACTGTGTCTGCAAGAGCTGTGAAATCAGTCCCACATCCCCACCCTTTCTCCACACAGCAGGAGATGGTTGGACCCACTGTGTCTGCAAGAGCTGTGCAACCAGTCCCACATCCACAGCCTTTCCCCACACAGGAGGAGATGGTTAGACCCACTGTGTCTGCTAGAGCTGTGAAACCAGTCCCACATCCCCACCCTTTCCCCACACAGGAGGAGATGGTTTGACACACTGTGTCTGCAAGAGCTGTGAAACCAGTCCCACATCCACACCCTTTCCCCACACAGGAGGAGATGGTTTGACACACTGTGTCTGCAAGAGCTGTGAAACCAGTCCCACATCCGCACCCCTTCCCCACACAGGAGGAGATGGTTCGACCCACTGTGTCTGCAAGAGCTGTGAAACCAGTCCCACATCCACACTCTTTCCCCAGACAGGAGGAGATGGTTTTACCCACTGTGTCTGCAAGAGCTGTGAAACCCAGTCCCACATCCGCACCCTTCCCCACACAGGAGGAGATGGTTTGACCCACTGTGTCTGCAAGAGCTGTGAAACCAGTTCCACATCCGCACGCTTTCCCCACACAGGAGGAGATGGTTTGACCCACTGTGTCTGAAAGAGCTGTGAAACCATTCCCACATCCCCAACCTTTCCCCACACAGGAGGAGATGCAGACCCACTGTGACTGCAAGAGCTGTGAAACCAGTCCCACATCCGCACACTTTCCCCACACAGGCGGAGATGGTTTGACACACTGTGTCTGCAAGAGCTGTGAAACCAGTCCCACATCCACACCCTTTCCCCACACAGGAGGGGATGGTTTGACCCACAGTGTCTGCAAGAGCTGTGAAACCAGTCCCACATCCACACCCTTTCCCCACACAGGAGGGGATGGTTTGACCCACTGTGTCTGCAAGAGCTGTGAAACCAGTCCCACATCCACACCCTTTCCCCACACAGGAGGAGATGGTTTGACCCACTGTGACTGCAAGAGCTGTGAAACGAGTCCCACATCCACACCCTTTCCCCACACAGGAGGACATGGTTTGACACACTGTGTCTCAAGAGATGTGAAATCGGTCCCACATCCCCAACCTTTCCCCACACAGGAGGAGATAGTTTGACCCACTGTGTCTGCAAGAGCTGTGCAACCAGTCCCACATCCGCACACTTTCCCCACAGAGGAGGAGATGGTTTGACCCACTGTGTCTGTCAGAGCTGTGAAACCGGTCCCACATCCACACCCTTTCCCCACACAGGAGGAGATGGTTTGACCCACTGTGTCTGCAAGAGCTGTGCAACCAGTCCCACATCCGCACCCTTTCCCCACACAGGAGGAGATGGTTTGACCCACTGTGACTGTAAGAGCTGTGAAACCAGTCCCACATCCGCACCCTTTCCCCACACAGGAGGAGATGGTTTGACCCACTGTGCCTGCAAGAGCTGTGTAACCAGTCCCACATCCGCACACTTTCCCCACACAGGAGGAGATGGTTTGACCCACTGTGTCTGCAAGAGCTGTGAAACCAGTCCCACATCCACACCCTTTCCCCACACAGGAGGAGATGGTTTGACCCACTGTGTCTGCAAGAGCTGTGAAACCAGTCCCACATCCGGACCCTTTCTCCACACAGGAGGAGATGGTTTGACCCACTGTGTCTGCAAGAGCTGTGAAACCAGTCCCACATCCACACCCTTTCCCCACACAGGAGGAGATGGTTTGACCCACTGTGTCTGTAAGAGCTGTGTAACCAGTCCCACATCCACACCCTTTCCCCACACAGGAGATGGTTTGACCCACTGTGTCTGCAAGAGCTGTGTAACCAGTCCCACATCCACACACTTTCCCCACACAGGAGGAGATGGTTTGACCCACTGTGTCTGCAAGAGCTGTGAAACCAGTCCGACATCCGCATCCTTTCCCCACACAGGAGGAGATGGTTTGACCCACTGTGTCTGTCAGAGCTGTGCAACCAGTCCCACATCCACACCCTTTCCCCACACAGGAGGAGATGGTTTGACCCACTGTGTCTGCAAGAGCTGTGAAACCAGTCCCACATCCACACCCTTTCCCCACACAGGAGGAGATGGTTAGACCAACTGTGTCTGTAAGAGCTGTGAAACCAGTCCCACATCCACACCCTTTCCCCACACAGGAGGAGATGGTTAGACCCACTGTGTCTGTAAGAGCTGTGCAACCAGTCCCACATCCACACCCTTTCCCCACACAGGAGGAGATGGTTTGACCCACTGTGTCTGTAAGAGCTGTGTAACCAGTCCCACATCCACACCCTTTCCCCACACAGGAGGAGATGGTTTGACCCACTGTGACTGTAAGAGCTGTGAAACCAGTCCCACATCCGCACACTTTCCCCACACAGGAGGAGATGGTTTGACCCACTGTGTCTGCAAGAGCTGTGTAACCAGTCCCACATCCACACCCTTTCCCCACACAGGAGGAGATGGTTAGACCCACTGTGTCTGCTAGAGCTGTGAAACCAGTCCCACATCCCCACCCTTTCCCCACACAGGAGGAGATGGTTTGACACACTGTGTCTGCAAGAGCTGTGAAACCAGTCCCACATCCACACCCTTTCCCCACACAGGAGGAGATGGTTTGACACACTGTGTCTGCAAGAGCTGTGAAACCAGTCCCACATCCGCACCCCTTCCCCACACGGGAGGAGATGGTTTGACCCACTGTGTCTGCAAGAGCTGTGAAACCAGTCCCACATCCACACTCTTTCCCCACACAGGAGGAGATGGTTTTACCCACTGTGTCTGCAAGAGCTGTGAAACCCAGTCCCACATCCGCACCCTTCCCCACACAGGAGGAGATGGTTTGACCCACTGTGTCTGCAAGAGCTGTGAAACCAGTTCCACATCCGCACGCTTTCCCCACACAGGAGGAGATGGTTTGACCCACTGTGTCTGCAAGAGCTGTGAAACCATTCCCACATCCCCAACCTTTCCCCACAGAGGAGGAGATGCAGACCCACTGTGACTGCAAGAGCTGTGAAACCAGTCCCACATCCGCACCCTTTCCCCACACAATAGGAGATGGTTTGACACAATGTGTCTGCAAGAGCTGTGAAACCAGTCCCACAACCGCACACTTTTCCCACACAGGAGGAGATGGTTTGACCCACTGTGTCTGCAAGAGCTGTAAAACCAGTCCCACATCCTCACACTTTCCCCACACAGGAAGAGATGGTTTGACCCACTGTGTCTGCAATGGCTGTAAAACCAGTCCCACATCCGCACCCTTTCCCCACACAGGAGGAGATGGTTTGACCCACTGTGTCTGCAAGAGCTGTGAAACCACTCCCACATCCACAGCCTTTCCCCACACAGGAGGCCATTGTTTGACCCGCTGTGTCTGCAAGAGCTGTGCAACCAGTCCCACATCCGCACCCTTTCCCCTCACCGGAGGAGATGGTTTGACCCACTGTGTCTGCAAGAGCTGTGAAACTAGTCCAACATCCCCACCATTTCCCCACACAGGAGGAGATGGTTTGACCCACTGTGTCTGCAAGAGCTGTGAAACCAGTCCCACATCCACACCCTTTCCCCACACAGGAGGAGATGGTTTGACCGACTGCGTCTGCAAGAGCTGTGCAACCAGTCCCACATCCACAGCCTTTCCCCACACAGGAGGAGATGGTTTGACCCACTGTGTCTGCAAGAGCTGTGAAACCAGTCCCACATCCGCACACTTTTCCCACACAAGAGGAGATGGTTTGACCCACTGTGTCTGCAAGAGCTGTGCAACCAGTCCCACAACCACACACTTTACCCACATAGGAGGAGATGGTTTGACCCACTGTGTCTGCAAGAGATGTGAAACCAGTCCCACATCCACACCCTTTCCCCACACAGGAGGAGATGTTTTGACCCACTGTGTCTGCAACAGCAGTGCAACCAGTCCCACATCCGCACACTTTCCCCACACAGGAGGAGATAGTTTGACACACTGTGTCTGCAAGAGCTGTGAAACCAGTCCCACATCCACACCCTTTCCCCACACAGGAGGAGATGGTTTGACCCACTGTGTCTGCAAGAGCTGTGAAACCAGTCCCACATCCCCACCCTTTCCCCACACAGGAGGAGATGGTTTGACCCACTGTGTCTGCAAGAGCTGTGCAACCAGTCCCACATCCACACCCTTTCCCCACACAGGAGGAGATGGTTAGACACACTGTGTCTGCAAGAGCTGTGAAACCAGTTCCACATCCAGACCCTTTCCCCACACAGGAGGAGATGGTTTGACCCACTGTGTCTGCAAGAGCTGTGAAACCAGTCCCACATCCACACCCTTTCCCCACACAGGAGGAGATGGTTTGACACACTGTGTCTGCAAGAGCTGTGTCACCCAGTCCCACATCCGCACCCTTCCCCACACAGGAGGAGATGGTTTGACCCACTGTGTCTGCAAGAGCTGTGCAACCAGTCCCACATCCGCACACTTTCCCCACACAGAAGGAGATGGTTGGACCCACTGTGTCTGCAAGAGCTGTGAAACCAGTGCCACATCCGCACTCTTTCCCCTCACAGGAGGAGATGGTTAGACCCACTGTGTCTGCAAGAGCTGTGAAACCAGTCCCACATCCCCACCCTTTCCCCATGCAGGAGGAGATGGTTTGACCCACCTTGTCTGCAAGAGCTGTGAAACCAGTCCCACATCCACAGCCTTTCCCCACATAGGAGGAGATGGTTGGACCCACTATGTCTGCAAGAGCTGTGCAACCAGTCCGCATCCGCACACTTCCCCACACAGGAGGAGATGGTTTGACCCACTGTGTCTGCAAGAGCTGTGAAACCAGTCCCACATCCGCACACTTTCCCCACACAGGAGGAGATGGTATGACCCACTATGTCTGCAAGAGCTGTGAAACCAGTCCCACATCCCCACCCTTTCCCCACACAGGAGGAGATGGTTTGACACACTGTGTCTGCAAGAGCTCTGAAACCAGTCACACATCCGCACCCTTTCCCCACACAGGAGGAGATGGTTTGACACACTGTGTCTGCAAGAACTGTGAAACCAGTCCCACATCCGCACCCTTTCCCCACACAGGAGGAGATGGTTTCACACACTGTGACTGCAAGAGCTGTGAAACCAGTCCCAAATCCCCACCCTTTCCCCACACAGGAGGAGATGGTTTGCTCCACTGCGTCTGCAAGAGCTGTGAAACCAGTCCCACAACCCCACCCTTTCCCCACACAGGAGGAGATGGTTTGACCCACTGTGTCTGCAAGAGCTGTGCAACCAGTCCCACATACACACACTTTCCCCACACAGGAGGAGATGGTTTGACCCACTGTGTCTGCAAGAGCAGTGCAACCAGTCCCACATCCGCACACTTTCCCCACACAAGAGGAGATGGTTTGACCCACTGTGTCTGCAAGAGCTGTGAAACCAGTCCCACATCCCCACCCTTTCCCCACACAGGAGGAGATGGTTTTACCCACTGTGTCTGCAAGAGCTGTGAAACCAGTCCCACATCCGCACCCTTTCCCCACACAGGAGGAGATGGTTTGACCCACTGTGTCTGCAAGAGCTGTGAAATCAGTCCCACATACACGCACTTTCCCCACACAGGAGGAGATGGTTTGACCCACTGTGTCTGCAAGAGCTGTGAACCCAGTCCCACATCCACACCCTTTCCCCACACAGGAGGAGATGGTTTGACACACTGTGTCTGCAAGAGCTGTGAAACCAGTCCCACGTCCACACCCTTTCCCCACACAGGAGGAGATGTTTTGACCCGCTGTGACTGTAAGAGCTGTGAAACCAGTCCCACATCCGCACACTTTCCCCTCACAGGGGGAGATGGTTTGACCCACAGTGACTGTAAGAGCTGTGCAACCAGTCCCACATCCACACCCTTTCCCCACACAGGAGGGGATGGTTTGACACACTGTGTCTGCAAGAGCAGTGAAACCAGCCCCACATCCGGACCCTTTCCCCACACAGGAGGAGATGGTTTGACCCACTGTGTCTGCAAGAGCAGTGCAACCAGTCCCACATCCGCACACCTTCCCCACACAAGAGGAGATGGTTTGACCCACTGTGTCTGCAAGAGCTGTGAAACCAGTCCCACATCCCCACCCTTTCCCCACACAGGAGGAGATGGTTTTACCCACTGTGTCTGCAAGAGCTGTGAAACCAGTCCCACATCCCCACCCTTTCCCCACACAGGAGGAGATGGTTTGACCCACTGTGTCTGCAAGAGCTGTGAAATCAGTCCCACATCCACACCCTTTCCCCACACAGGAGGAGATGGTTTGACCCACTGTGTCTGCAAGAGCTGTGAAACCAGTCCCACATCCCCAACCTTTCCCCACACAGGAGGAGATGGTTTGACCCACTGTGTCTGCAAGAGCTGTGAAACCAGTCCCACATCCGCACACTTTCCCCACACAGGAGGAGATGGTTTGACCCACTGTGTCTGCAAGAGCTGTGAGACCAGTCCCACAACCGCACACTTTTCCCACACAGGAGGAGATGGTTTGACCCACTGTGTCTGCAAGAGCTGTGAAACCGGTCCCACATCCGCACACTTTCCCCACACAGGAGGAGATGGTTTGACCCACTGTGTCTGCAACAGCTGTGAAACCGGTCCCACATCCGCACACTTTCCCCACACAGGAGGAGATGGTTTGACCCACTGTGTCTGCAACAGCTGTAAAACCAGTCCCACATCCGCACCCTTTCCCCACACAGGAGGAGATGGTTTGACCCACTGTGTCTGCAAGAGCTGTGAAACCACTCCCACATTCACAGCCTTTCCCCACACAGGAGGAGATGGTTTGACCCACTGTGTCTGCAAGAGCTGTGCAACCAGTCCCACATCCGCACCCTTTCCCCACACAGGAGGCCATTGTTTGACCCACTGTGTCTGCAAGAGCTGTGCAACCAGTCCCACATCCGCACCCTTTCCCCTCACCGGAGGAGATGTTTAGACCCACTGTGTCTGCAAGAGCTGTGAAACCAGTCCCACATCCCCACCCTTTCCCCATGCAGGAGGAGATGGTTTGACCCACTGTGTCTGCAAGAGCTGTGAAACCAGTCCCACATCCACAGCCTTTCCCCACACAGGAGGAGATGGTTGGACCCACTATGTCTGCAAGAGCTGTGCAACCAGTCCGCATCCGCACACTTCCCCACACAGGAGGAGATGGTTTGACCCACTGTGTCTGCAAGAGCTGTGAAACCAGTCCCACATCCGCACACTTTCCCCACACAGGAGGAGATGGTATGACCCACTATGTCTGCAAGAGCTGTGAAACCAGTCCCACATCCCCACCCTTTCCCCACACAGGAGGAGATGGTTTTACCCACTGTGTCTGCAAGAGCTGTGAAACCAGTCCCACATCCGCACCCTTTCCCCACACAGGAGGAGATGGTTTGACCCACTGTGTCTGCAAGAACTGTGAAACCAGTCCCACATCCGCACCCTTTCCCCACACAGGAGGAGATGGTTTGACACACTGTGACTGCAAGAGCTGTGAAACCAGTCCCAAATCCCCACCCTTTCCCCACACAGGAGGAGATGGTTTGCTCCACTGCGTCTGCAAGAGCTGTGAAACCAGTCCCACAACCCCACCCTTTCCCCACACAGGAGGAGATGGTTTGACCCACTGTGTCTGCAAGAGCTGTGCAACCAGTCCCACATACACACACTTTCCCCACACAGGAGGAGATGGTTTGACCCACGGTGTCTGCAAGAGCAGTGCAAACAGTCCCACATCCGCACCCTTTCCCCACACAGGAGGAGATGGTTTGACCCACTGTGTCAGTAAGAGCTGTGCAACCAGTCCCACATCCGCACACTTTCCCCACACAGGAGGAGATGGTTTGACCCACTGTGTCTGCAAGAGCTGTGAAACCAGTGCCACATCCGCACTCTTTCCCCTCACAGGAGGAGATGGTTAGACCCACTGTGTCTGCAAGAGCTGTGAAACCAGTCCCACATCCCCACCCTTTCCCCATGCAGGAGGAGATGGTTTGACCCACTGTGTCTGCAAGAGCTGTGAAACCAGTCCCACATCCACAGCCTTTCCCCACATAGGAGGAGATGGTTGGACCCACTATGTCTGCAAGAGCTGTGCAACCAGTCCGCATCCGCACACTTCCCCACACAGGAGGAGATGGTTTGACGCACTGTGTCTGCAAGAGCTGTGAAACCAGTCCCACATCCGCACACTTTCCCCACACAGGAGGAGATGGTATGACCCACTATGTCTGCAAGAGCTGTGAAACCAGTCCCACATCCCCACCCTTTCCCCACACAGGAGGAGATGGTTTGACACACTGTGTCTGCAAGAGCTCTGAAACCAGTCACACATCCGCACCCTTTCCCCACACAGGAGGAGATGGTTTGACACACTGTGTCTGCAAGAACTGTGAAACCAGTCCCACATCCGCACCCTTTCCCCACACAGGAGGAGATGGTTTCACACACTGTGACTGCAAGAGCTGTGAAACCAGTCCCAAATCCCCACCCTTTCCCCACACAGGAGGAGATGGTGTGCTCCACTGCGTCTGCAAGAGCTGTGAAACCAGTCCCACAACCCCACCCTTTCCCCACACAGGAGGAGATGGTTTGACCCACTGTGTCTGCAAGAGCTGTGCAACCAGTCCCACATACACACACTTTCCCCACACAGGAGGAGATGGTTTGACCCACTGTGGCTGCAAGAGCAGTGCAACCAGTCCCACATCCGCACACTTTCCCCACACAAGAGGAGATGGTTTGACCCACTGTGTCTGCAAGAGCTGTGAAACCAGTCCCACATCCCCACCCTTTCCCCACACAGGAGGAGATGGTTTTACCCACTGTGTCTGCAAGAGCTGTGAAACCAGTCCCACATCCGCACCCTTTCCCCACACAGGAGGAGATGGTTTGACCCACTGTGTCTGCAAGAGCTGTGAAATCAGTCCCACATACACGCACTTTCCCCACACAGGAGGAGATGGTTTGACCCACTGTGTCTGCAAGAGCTGTGAACCCAGTCCCACATCCACACCCTTTCCCCACACAGGAGGAGATGGTTTGACACACTGTGTCTGCAAGAGCTGTGAAACCAGTCCCACATCCACACCCTTTCCCCACACAGGAGGAGATGATTTGACCCGCTGTGACTGTAAGAGCTGTGAAACCAGTCCCACATCCGCACACTTTCCCCTCACAGGGGGAGATGGTTTGACCCACAGTGACTGTAAGAGCTGTGCAACCAGTCCCACATCCACACCCTTTCCCCACACAGGAGGGGATGGTTTGACACACTGTGTCTGCAAGAGCAGTGAAACCAGCCCCACATCCGGACCCTTTCCCCACACAGGAGGAGATGGTTTGACCCACTGTGTCTGCAAGAGCAGTGCAACCAGTCCCACATCCGCACACTTTCCCCACACAAGAGGAGATGGTTTGACCCACTGTGTCTGCAAGAGCTGTGAAACCAGTCCCACATCCCCACCCTTTCCCCACACAGGAGGAGATGGTTTTACCCACTGTGTCTGCAAGAGCTGTGAAACCAGTCCCACATCCCCACCCTTTCCCCACACAGGAGGAGATGGTTTGACCCACTGTGTCTGCAAGAGCTGTGAAATCAGTCCCACATCCACACCCTTTCCCCACACAGGAGGAGATGGTTTGACCCACTGTGTCTGCAAGAGCTGTGAAACCAGTCCCACATCCCCAACCTTTCCCCACACAGGAGGAGATGGTTTGACCCACTGTGTCTGCAAGAGCTGTGAAACCAGTCCCACATCCGCACACTTTCCCCACACAGGAGGAGATGGTTTGACCCACTGTGTCTGCAAGAGCTGTGAGACCAGTCCCACAACCGCACACTTTTCCCACACAGGAGGAGATGGTTTGACCCACTGTGTCTGCAAGAGCTGTGAAACCGGTCCCACATCCGCACACTTTCCCCACACAGGAGGAGATGGTTTGACCCACTGTGTCTGCAACAGCTGTGAAACCGGTCCCACATCCGCACACTTTCCCCACACAGGAGGAGATGGTTTGACCCACTGTGTCTGCAACAGCTGTAAAACCAGTCCCACATCCGCACCCTTTCCCCACACAGGAGGAGATGGTTTGACCCACTGTGTCTGCAAGAGCTGTGAAACCACTCCCACATTCACAGCCTTTCCCCACACAGGAGGAGATGGTTTGACCCACTGTGTCTGCAAGAGCTGTGCAACCAGTCCCACATCCGCACCCTTTCCCCACACAGGAGGCCATTGTTTGACCCACTGTGTCTGCAAGAGCTGTGCAACCAGTCCCACATCCGCACCCTTTCCCCTCACCGGAGGAGATGTTTAGACCCACTGTGTCTGCAAGAGCTGTGAAACCAGTCCCACATCCCCACCCTTTCCCCATGCAGGAGGAGATGGTTTGACCCACTGTGTCTGCAAGAGCTGTGAAACCAGTCCCACATCCACAGCCTTTCCCCACACAGGAGGAGATGGTTGGACCCACTATGTCTGCAAGAGCTGTGCAACCAGTCCGCATCCGCACACTTCCCCACACAGGAGGAGATGGTTTGACCCACTGTGTCTGCAAGAGCTGTGAAACCAGTCCCACATCCGCACCCTTTCCCCACACAGGAGGAGATGGTTTTACCCACTGTGTCTGCAAGAGCTGTGAAACCAGTCCCACATCCGCACCCTTTCCCCACACAGGAGGAGATGGTTTGACCCACTGTGTCTGCAAGAACTGTGAAACCAGTCCCACATCCGCACCCTTTCCCCACACAGGAGGAGATGGTTTGACACACTGTGACTGCAAGAGCTGTGAAACCAGTCCCAAATCCCCACCCTTTCCCCACACAGGAGGAGATGGTTTGCTCCACTGCGTCTGCAAGAGCTGTGAAACCAGTCCCACAACCCCACCCTTTCCCCACACAGGAGGAGATGGTTTGACCCACTGTGTCTGCAAGAGCTGTGCAACCAGTCCCACATACACACACTTTCCCCACACAGGAGGAGATGGTTTGACCCACGGTGTCTGCAAGAGCAGTGCAAACAGTCCCACATCCGCACCCTTTCCCCACACAGGAGGAGATGGTTTGACCCACTGTGTCAGTAAGAGCTGTGCAACCAGTCCCACATCCGCACACTTTCCCCACACAGGAGGAGATGGTTGGACCCACTGTGTCTGCAAGAGCTGTGAAACCAGTGCCACATCCGCACTCTTTCCCCTCACAGGAGGAGATGGTTAGACCCACTGTGTCTGCAAGAGCTGTGAAACCAGTCCCACATCCCCACCCTTTCCCCATGCAGGAGGAGATGGTTTGACCCACTGTGTCTGCAAGAGCTGTGAAACCAGTCCCACATCCACAGCCTTTCCCCACATAGGAGGAGATGGTTGGACCCACTATGTCTGCAAGAGCTGTGCAACCAGTCCGCATCCGCACACTTCCCCACACAGGAGGAGATGGTTTGACGCACTGTGTCTGCAAGAGCTGTGAAACCAGTCCCACATCCGCACACTTTCCCCACACAGGAGGAGATGGTATGACCCACTATGTCTGCAAGAGCTGTGAAACCAGTCCCACATCCCCACCCTTTCCCCACACAGGAGGAGATGGTTTGACACACTGTGTCTGCAAGAGCTCTGAAACCAGTCACACATCCGCACCCTTTCCCCACACAGGAGGAGATGGTTTGACACACTGTGTCTGCAAGAACTGTGAAACCAGTCCCACATCCGCACCCTTTCCCCACACAGGAGGAGATGGTTTCACACACTGTGACTGCAAGAGCTGTGAAACCAGTCCCAAATCCCCACCCTTTCCCCACACAGGAGGAGATGGTGTGCTCCACTGCGTCTGCAAGAGCTGTGAAACCAGTCCCACAACCCCACCCTTTCCCCACACAGGAGGAGATGGTTTGACCCACTGTGTCTGCAAGAGCTGTGCAACCAGTCCCACATACACACACTTTCCCCACACAGGAGGAGATGGTTTGACCCACTGTGGCTGCAAGAGCAGTGCAACCAGTCCCACATCCGCACACTTTCCCCACACAAGAGGAGATGGTTTGACCCACTGTGTCTGCAAGAGCTGTGAAACCAGTCCCACATCCCCACCCTTTCCCCACACAGGAGGAGATGGTTTTACCCACTGTGTCTGCAAGAGCTGTGAAACCAGTCCCACATCCGCACCCTTTCCCCACACAGGAGGAGATGGTTTGACCCACTGTGTCTGCAAGAGCTGTGAAATCAGTCCCACATACACGCACTTTCCCCACACAGGAGGAGATGGTTTGACCCACTGTGTCTGCAAGAGCTGTGAACCCAGTCCCACATCCACACCCTTTCCCCACACAGGAGGAGATGGTTTGACACACTGTGTCTGCAAGAGCTGTGAAACCAGTCCCACATCCACACCCTTTCCCCACACAGGAGGAGATGATTTGACCCGCTGTGACTGTAAGAGCTGTGAAACCAGTCCCACATCCGCACACTTTCCCCTCACAGGGGGAGATGGTTTGACCCACAGTGACTGTAAGAGCTGTGCAACCAGTCCCACATCCACACCCTTTCCCCACACAGGAGGGGATGGTTTGACACACTGTGTCTGCAAGAGCAGTGAAACCAGCCCCACATCCGGACCCTTTCCCCACACAGGAGGAGATGGTTTGACCCACTGTGTCTGCAAGAGCAGTGCAACCAGTCCCACATCCGCACACTTTCCCCACACAAGAGGAGATGGTTTGACCCACTGTGTCTGCAAGAGCTGTGAAACCAGTCCCACATCCCCACCCTTTCCCCACACAGGAGGAGATGGTTTTACCCACTGTGTCTGCAAGAGCTGTGAAACCAGTCCCACATCCCCACCCTTTCCCCACACAGGAGGAGATGGTTTGACCCACTGTGTCTGCAAGAGCTGTGAAATCAGTCCCACATCCACACCCTTTCCCCACACAGGAGGAGATGGTTTGACCCACTGTGTCTGCAAGAGCTGTGAAACCAGTCCCACATCCCCAACCTTTCCCCACACAGGAGGAGATGGTTTGACCCACTGTGTCTGCAAGAGCTGTGAAACCAGTCCCACATCCGCACACTTTCCCCACACAGGAGGAGATGGTTTGACCCACTGTGTCTGCAAGAGCTGTGAGACCAGTCCCACAACCGCACACTTTTCCCACACAGGAGGAGATGGTTTGACCCACTGTGTCTGCAAGAGCTGTGAAACCGGTCCCACATCCGCACACTTTCCCCACACAGGAGGAGATGGTTTGACCCACTGTGTCTGCAACAGCTGTGAAACCGGTCCCACATCCGCACACTTTCCCCACACAGGAGGAGATGGTTTGACCCACTGTGTCTGCAACAGCTGTAAAACCAGTCCCACATCCGCACCCTTTCCCCACACAGGAGGAGATGGTTTGACCCACTGTGTCTGCAAGAGCTGTGAAACCACTCCCACATTCACAGCCTTTCCCCACACAGGAGGAGATGGTTTGACCCACTGTGTCTGCAAGAGCTGTGCAACCAGTCCCACATCCGCACCCTTTCCCCACACAGGAGGCCATTGTTTGACCCACTGTGTCTGCAAGAGCTGTGCAACCAGTCCCACATCCGCACCCTTTCCCCTCACCGGAGGAGATGTTTAGACCCACTGTGTCTGCAAGAGCTGTGAAACCAGTCCCACATCCCCACCCTTTCCCCATGCAGGAGGAGATGGTTTGACCCACTGTGTCTGCAAGAGCTGTGAAACCAGTCCCACATCCACAGCCTTTCCCCACACAGGAGGAGATGGTTGGACCCACTATGTCTGCAAGAGCTGTGCAACCAGTCCGCATCCGCACACTTCCCCACACAGGAGGAGATGGTTTGACCCACTGTGTCTGCAAGAGCTGTGAAACCAGTCCCACATCCGCACACTTTCCCCACACAGGAGGAGATGGTATGACCCACTATGTCTGCAAGAGCTGTGAAACCAGTCCCACATCCCCACCCTTTCCCCACACAGGAGGAGATGGTTTTACCCACTGTGTCTGCAAGAGCTGTGAAACCAGTCCCACATCCGCACCCTTTCCCCACACAGGAGGAGATGGTTTGACCCACTGTGTCTGCAAGAACTGTGAAACCAGTCCCACATCCGCACCCTTTCCCCACACAGGAGGAGATGGTTTGACACACTGTGACTGCAAGAGCTGTGAAACCAGTCCCAAATCCCCACCCTTTCCCCACACAGGAGGAGATGGTTTGCTCCACTGCGTCTGCAAGAGCTGTGAAACCAGTCCCACAACCCCACCCTTTCCCCACACAGGAGGAGATGGTTTGACCCACTGTGTCTGCAAGAGCTGTGCAACCAGTCCCACATACACACACTTTCCCCACACAGGAGGAGATGGTTTGACCCACGGTGTCTGCAAGAGCAGTGCAAACAGTCCCACATCCGCACCCTTTCCCCACACAGGAGGAGATGGTTTGACCCACTGTGTCAGTAAGAGCTGTGCAACCAGTCCCACATCCGCACACTTTCCCCACACAGGAGGAGATGGTTGGACCCACTGTGTCTGCAAGAGCTGTGAAACCAGTGCCACATCCGCACTCTTTCCCCTCACAGGAGGAGATGGTTAGACCCACTGTGTCTGCAAGAGCTGTGAAACCAGTCCCACATCCCCACCCTTTCCCCATGCAGGAGGAGATGGTTTGACCCACTGTGTCTGCAAGAGCTGTGAAACCAGTCCCACATCCACAGCCTTTCCCCACATAGGAGGAGATGGTTGGACCCACTATGTCTGCAAGAGCTGTGCAACCAGTCCGCATCCGCACACTTCCCCACACAGGAGGAGATGGTTTGACGCACTGTGTCTGCAAGAGCTGTGAAACCAGTCCCACATCCGCACACTTTCCCCACACAGGAGGAGATGGTATGACCCACTATGTCTGCAAGAGCTGTGAAACCAGTCCCACATCCCCACCCTTTCCCCACACAGGAGGAGATGGTTTGACACACTGTGTCTGCAAGAGCTCTGAAACCAGTCACACATCCGCACCCTTTCCCCACACAGGAGGAGATGGTTTGACACACTGTGTCTGCAAGAACTGTGAAACCAGTCCCACATCCGCACCCTTTCCCCACACAGGAGGAGATGGTTTCACACACTGTGACTGCAAGAGCTGTGAAACCAGTCCCAAATCCCCACCCTTTCCCCACACAGGAGGAGATGGTGTGCTCCACTGCGTCTGCAAGAGCTGTGAAACCAGTCCCACAACCCCACCCTTTCCCCACACAGGAGGAGATGGTTTGACCCACTGTGTCTGCAAGAGCTGTGCAACCAGTCCCACATACACACACTTTCCCCACACAGGAGGAGATGGTTTGACCCACTGTGGCTGCAAGAGCAGTGCAACCAGTCCCACATCCGCACACTTTCCCCACACAAGAGGAGATGGTTTGACCCACTGTGTCTGCAAGAGCTGTGAAACCAGTCCCACATCCCCACCCTTTCCCCACACAGGAGGAGATGGTTTTACCCACTGTGTCTGCAAGAGCTGTGAAACCAGTCCCACATCCGCACCCTTTCCCCACACAGGAGGAGATGGTTTGACCCACTGTGTCTGCAAGAGCTGTGAAATCAGTCCCACATACACGCACTTTCCCCACACAGGAGGAGATGGTTTGACCCACTGTGTCTGCAAGAGCTGTGAACCCAGTCCCACATCCACACCCTTTCCCCACACAGGAGGAGATGGTTTGACACACTGTGTCTGCAAGAGCTGTGAAACCAGTCCCACATCCACACCCTTTCCCCACACAGGAGGAGATGATTTGACCCGCTGTGACTGTAAGAGCTGTGAAACCAGTCCCACATCCGCACACTTTCCCCTCACAGGGGGAGATGGTTTGACCCACAGTGACTGTAAGAGCTGTGCAACCAGTCCCACATCCACACCCTTTCCCCACACAGGAGGGGATGGTTTGACACACTGTGTCTGCAAGAGCAGTGAAACCAGCCCCACATCCGGACCCTTTCCCCACACAGGAGGAGATGGTTTGACCCACTGTGTCTGCAAGAGCAGTGCAACCAGTCCCACATCCGCACACTTTCCCCACACAAGAGGAGATGGTTTGACCCACTGTGTCTGCAAGAGCTGTGAAACCAGTCCCACATCCCCACCCTTTCCCCACACAGGAGGAGATTGTTTTACCCACTGTGTCTGCAAGAGCTGTGAAACCAGTCCCACATCCCCACCCTTTCCCCACACAGGAGGAGATGGTTTGACCCACTGTGTCTGCAAGAGCTGTGAAATCAGTCCCACATCCACACCCTTTCCCCACACAGGAGGAGATGGTTTGACCCACTGTGTCTGCAAGAGCTGTGAAACCAGTCCCACATCCCCAACCTTTCCCCACACAGGAGGAGATGGTTTGACCCACTGTGTCTGCAAGAGCTGTGAAACCAGTCCCACATCCGCACACTTTCCCCACACAGGAGGAGATGGTTTGACCCACTGTGTCTGCAAGAGCTGTGAGACCAGTCCCACAACCGCACACTTTTCCCACACAGGAGGAGATGGTTTGACCCACTGTGTCTGCAAGAGCTGTGAAACCGGTCCCACATCCGCACACTTTCCCCACACAGGAGGAGATGGTTTGACCCACTGTGTCTGCAACAGCTGTAAAACCAGTCCCACATCCGCACCCTTTCCCAACACAGGAGGAGATGGTTTGACCCACTGTGTCTGCAAGAGCTGTGAAACCACTCCCACATTCACAGCCTTTCCCCACACAGGAGGAGATGGTTTGACCCACTGTGTCTGCAAGAGCTGTGCAACCAGTCCCACATCCGCACCCTTTCCCCACACAGGAGGCCATTGTTTGACCCACTGTGTCTGCAAGAGCTGTGCAACCAGTCCCACATCCGCACCCTTTCCCCTCACCGGAGGAGATGTTTAGACCCACTGTGTCTGCAAGAGCTGTGAAACCAGTCCCACATCCCCACCCTTTCCCCATGCAGGAGGAGATGGTTTGACCCACTGTGTCTGCAAGAGCTGTGAAACCAGTCCCACATCCACAGCCTTTCCCCACACAGGAGGAGATGGTTGGACCCACTATGTCTGCAAGAGCTGTGCAACCAGTCCGCATCCGCACACTTCCCCACACAGGAGGAGATGGTTTGACCCACTGTGTCTGCAAGAGCTGTGAAACCAGTCCCACATCCGCACACTTTCCCCACACAGGAGGAGATGGTATGACCCACTATGTCTGCAAGAGCTGTGAAACCAGTCCCACATCCCCACCCTTTCCCCACACAGGAGGAGATGGTTTTACCCACTGTGTCTGCAAGAGCTGTGAAACCAGTCCCACATCCGCACCCTTTCCCCACACAGGAGGAGATGGTTTGACCCACTGTGTCTGCAAGAACTGTGAAACCAGTCCCACATCCGCACCCTTTCCCCACACAGGAGGAGATGGTTTGACACACTGTGACTGCAAGAGCTGTGAAACCAGTCCCAAATCCCCACCCTTTCCCCACACAGGAGGAGATGGTTTGCTCCACTGCGTCTGCAAGAGCTGTGAAACCAGTCCCACAACCCCACCCTTTCCCCACACAGGAGGAGATGGTTTGACCCACTGTGTCTGCAAGAGCTGTGCAACCAGTCCCACATACACACACTTTCCCCACACAGGAGGAGATGGTTTGACCCACTGTGTCTGCAAGAGCAGTGCAAACAGTCCCACATCCGCACCCTTTCCCCACACAGGAGGAGATGGTTTGACCCACTGTGTCTGCAAGAGCTGTGTAACCAGTCCCACATCCGCACACTTTCCCCACACAGGAGGAGATGGTTTGACACACTGTGTCTGCAAGAGCTGTGAAACCAGTCCCACATCCACACCCTTTCCCCACACAGGAGGAGATGGTTTGACCCACTGTGTCTGCAAGAGCTGTGAAACCAGTCCCACATCCGGACCCTTTCTCCACACAGGAGGAGATGGTTTGACCCACTGTGTCTGCAAGAGCTGTGAAACCAGTCCCACATCCACACCCTTTCCCCACACAGGAATAGATGGTTTGACCCACTGTGTCTGTAAGAGCTGTGTAACCAGTCCCACATCCACACCCTTTCCCCACACAGGAGATGGTTTGACCCACTGTGTCTGCAAGAGCTGTGTAACCAGTCCCACATCCACACACTTTCCCCACACAGGAGGAGATGGTTTGACCCACTGTGTCTGCAAGAGCTGTGAAACCAGTCCCACATCCGCACCCTTTCCCCACACAGGAGGAGATGGTTTGACCCACTGTGTCTGTCAGAGCTGTGCAACCAGTCCCACATCCACACCCTTTCCCCACACAGGAGGAGATGGTTTGACCCACTGTGTCTGCAAGAGCTGTGAAACCAGTCCCACATCCACGCCCTTTCCCCACACAGGAGGAGATGGTTAGACCAACTGTGTCTGTAAGAGCTGTGAAACCAGTCCCACATCCACACCCTTTCCCCACACAGGAGGAGATGGTTAGACCCACTGTGTCTGTAAGAGCTGTGCAACCAGTCCCACATCCACACCCTTTCCCCACACAGGAGGAGATGGTTTGACCCACTGTGTCTGTAAGAGCTGTGTAACCAGTCCCACATCCACACCCTTTCCCCACACAGGAGGAGATGGTTTGACCCACTGTGACTGTAAGAGCTGTGAAACCAGTCCCACATCTGCACACTTTCCCCACACAGGAGGAGATGGTTTGACCCACTGTGTCTGCAAGAGCTGTGTAACCAGTCCCACATCCACACCCTTTCCCCACACAGGAGGAGATGGTTAGACCCACTGTGTCTGCTAGAGCTGTGAAACCAGTCCCACATCCCCACCCTTTCCCCACACAGGAGGAGATGGTTTGACACACTGTGTCTGCAAGAGCTGTGAAACCAGTCCCACATCCACACCCTTTCCCCACACAGGAGGAGATGGTTTGACACACTGTGTCTGCAAGAGCTGTGAAACCAGTCCCACATCCGCACCCCTTCCCCACACAGGAGGAGATGGTTTGACCCACTGTGTCTGCAAGAGCTGTGAAACCAGTCCCACATCCACACTCTTTCCCCACACAGGAGGAGATGGTTTTACCCACTGTGTCTGCAAGAGCTGTGAAACCCAGTCCCACATCCGCACCCTTCCCCACACAGGAGGAGATGGTTTGACCCACTGTGTCTGCAAGAGCTGTGAAACCAGTTCCACATCCGCACGCTTTCCCCACACAGGAGGAGATGGTTTGACCCACTGTGTCTGAAAGAGCTGTGAAACCATTCCCACATCCCCAACCTTTCCCCACACAGGAGGAGATGCAGACCCACTGTGACTGCAAGAGCTGTGAAACCAGTCCCACATCCGCACCCTTTCCCCACACAATAGGAGATGGTTTGACACAATGTGTCTGCAAGAGCTGTGAAACCAGTCCCACAACCGCACACTTTTCCCACACAGGAGGAGATGGTTTGACCCACTGTGTCTGCAAGAGCTGTAAAACCAGTCCCACATCCTCACACTTTCCCCACACAGGAAGAGATGGTTTGACCCACTGTGTCTGCAATGGCTGTAAAACCAGTCCCACATCCGCACCCTTTCCCCACACAGGAGGAGATGGTTTGACCCACTGTGTCTGCAAGAGCTGTGAAACCACTCCCACATCCACAGCCTTTCCCCACACAGGAGGCCATTGTTTGACCCACTGTGTCTGCAAGAGCTGTGCAACCAGTCCCACATCCGAACCCTTTCCCCTCACCGGAGGAGATGGTTTGACCCACTGTGTCTGCAAGAGCTGTGAAACTAGTCCAACATCCCCACCATTTCCCCACACAGGAGGAGATGGTTTGACCCACTGTGTCTGCAAGAGCTGTGAAACCAGTCCCACATCCACACCCTTTCCCCACACAGGAGGAGATGGTTTGACCGACTGCGTCTGCAAGAGCTGTGCAACCAGTCCCACATCCACAGCCTTTCCCCACACAGGAGGAGATGGTTTGACCCACTGTGTCTGCAAGAGCTGTGAAACCAGTCCCACATCCGCACACTTTTCCCACACAAGAGGAGATGGTTTGACCCACTGTGTCTGCAAGAGCTGTGCAACCAGTCCCACAACCACACACTTTACCCACATAGGAGGAGATGGTTTGACCCACTGTGTCTGCAAGAGATGTGAAACCAGTCCCACATCCACACCCTTTTCCCACACAGGAGGAGATGTTTTGACCCACTGTGTCTGCAAGAGCAGTGCAACCAGTCCCACATCCGCACACTTTCCCCACACAGGAGGAGATAGTTTGACACACTGTGTCTGCAAGAGCTGTGAAACCAGTCCCACATCCACACCCTTTCCCCACACAGGAGGAGATGGTTTGACCCACTGTGTCTGCAAGAGCTGTGAAACCAGTCCCACATCCCCACCCTTTCCCCACACAGGAGGAGATGGTTTGACCCACTGTGTCTGCAAGAGCTGTGAAACCAGTTCCACATCCAGACCCTTTCCCCACACAGGAGGAGATGGTTTGACCCACTGTGTCTGCAAGAGCTGTGAAACCAGTCCCACATCCACACCCTTTCCCCACACAGGAGGAGATGGTTTGACACACTGTGTCTGCAAGAGCTGTGTCACCCAGTCCCACATCCGCACCCTTCCCCACACAGGAGGAGATGGTTTGACCCACTGTGTCTGCAAGAGCTGTGCAACCAGTCCCACATCCGCACACTTTCCCCACACAGGAGGAGATGGTTGGACCCACTGTGTCTGCAAGAGCTGTGAAACCAGTGCCACATCCGCACTCTTTCCCCTCACAGGAGGAGATGGTTAGACCCACTGTGTCTGCAAGAGCTGTGAAACCAGTCCCACATCCCCACCCTTTCCCCATGCAGGAGGAGATGGTTTGACCCACTGTGTCTGCAAGAGCTGTGAAACCAGTCCCACATCCACAGCCTTTCCCCACATAGGAGGAGATGGTTGGACCCACTATGTCTGCAAGAGCTGTGCAACCAGTCCGCATCCGCACACTTCCCCACACAGGAGGAGATGGTTTGACCCACTGTGTCTGCAAGAGCTGTGAAACCAGTCCCACATCCGCACACTTTCCCCACACAGGAGGAGATGGTATGACCCACTATGTCTGCAAGAGCTGTGAAACCAGTCCCACATCCCCACCCTTTCCCCACACAGGAGGAGATGGTTTGACACACTGTGTCTGCAAGAGCTCTGAAACCAGTCACACATCCGCACCCTTTCCCCACACAGGAGGAGATGGTTTGACACACTGTGTCTGCAAGAACTGTGAAACCAGTCCCACATCCGCACCCTTTCCCCACACAGGAGGAGATGGTTTCACACACTGTGACTGCAAGAGCTGTGAAACCAGTCCCAAATCCCCACCCTTTCCCCACGCAGGAGGAGATGGTTTGCTCCACTGCGTCTGCAAGAGCTGTGAAACCAGTCCCACAACCCCACCCTTTCCCCACACAGGAGGAGATGGTTTGACCCACTGTGTCTGCAAGAGCTGTGCAACCAGTCCCACATACACACACTTTCCCCACACAGGAGGAGATGGTTTGACCCACTGTGTCTGCAAGAGCAGTGCAACCAGTCCCACATTCGCACACTTTCCCCACACAAGAGGAGATGGTTTGACCCACTGTGTCTGCAAGAGCTGTGAAACCAGTCCCACATCCCCACCCTTTCCCCACACAGGAGGAGATGGTTTTACCCACTGTGTCTGCAAGAGCTGTGAAACCAGTCCCACATCCGCACCCTTTCCCCACACAGGAGGAGATGGTTTGACCCACTGTGTCTGCAAGAGCTGTGAAATCAGTCCCACATACACGCACTTTCCCCACACAGGAGGAGATGGTTTGACCCACTGTGTCTGCAAGAGCTGTGAACCCAGTCCCACATCCACACCCTTTCCCCACACAGGAGGAGATGGTATGACACACTGTGTCTGCAAGAGCTGTGAAACCAGTCCCACATCCACACCCTTTCCCCACACAGGAGGAGATGTTTTGACCCGCTGTGACTGTAAGAGCTGTGAAACCAGTCCCACATCCGCACACTTTCCCCTCACAGGGGGAGATGGTTTGACCCACAGTGACTGTAAGAGCTGTGCAACCAGTCCCACATCCACACCCTTTCCCCACACAGGAGGGGATGGTTTGACACACTGTGTCTGCAAGAGCAGTGAAACCAGCCCCACATCCGGACCCTTTCCCCACACAGGAGGAGATGGTTTGACCCACTGTGTCTGCAAGAGCAGTGCAACCAGTCCCACATCCGCACACTTTCCCCACACAAGAGGAGATGGTTTGACCCACTGTGTCTGCAAGAGCTGTGAAACCAGTCCCACATCCCCACCCTTTCCCCACACAGGAGGAGATGGTTTTACCCACTGTGTCTGCAAGAGCTGTGAAACCAGTCCCACATCCCCACCCTTTCCCCACACAGGAGGAGATGGTTTGACCCACTGTGTCTGCAAGAGCTGTGAAATCAGTCCCACATCCACACCCTTTCCCCACACAGGAGGAGATGGTTTGACCCACTGTGTCTGCAAGAGCTGTGAAACCAGTCCCACATCCCCAACCTTTCCCCACACAGGAGGAGATGGTTTGACCCACTGTGTCTGCAAGAGCTGTGAAACCAGTCCCACATCCGCACACTTTCCCCACACAGGAGGAGATGGTTTGACCCACTGTGTCTGCAAGAGCTGTGAAACCAGTCCCACAACCGCACACTTTTCCCACACAGGAGGAGATGGTTTGACCCACTGTGTCTGCAAGAGCTGTGAAACCGGTCCCACATCCGCACACTTTCCCCACACAGGAGGAGATGGTTTGAACCACTGTGTCTGCAACAGCTGTAAAACCAGTCCCACATCCGCACCCTTTCCCCACACAGGAGGAGATGGTTTGACCCACTGTGTCTGCAAGAGCTGTGAAACCACTCCCACATTCACAGCCTTTCCCCACACAGGAGGAGATGGTTTGACCCACTGTGTCTGCAAGAGCTGTGCAACCAGTCCCACATCCGCACCCTTTCCCCACACAGGAGGCCATTGTTTGACCCACTGTGTCTGCAAGAGCTGTGCAACCAGTCCCACATCCGCACCCTTTCCCCTCACCGGAGGAGATGGTTAGGCCCACTGTGTCTGCAAGAGCTGTGAAACCAGTCCCACATCCCCACCCTTTCCCCATGCAGGAGGAGATGGTTTGACCCACTGTGTCTGCAAGAGCTGTGAAACCAGTCCCACATCCACAGCCTTTCCCCACACAGGAGGAGATGGTTGGACCCACTATGTCTGCAAGAGCTGTGCAACCAGTCCGCATCCGCACACTTCCCCACACAGGAGGAGATGGTTTGACCCACTGTGTCTGCAAGAGCTGTGAAACCAGTCCCACATCCGCACACTTTCCCCACACAGGAGGAGATGGTATGACCCACTATGTCTGCAAGAGCTGTGAAACCAGTCCCACATCCCCACCCTTTCCCCACACAGGAGGAGATGGTTTTACCCACTGTGTCTGCAAGAGCTGTGAAACCAGTCCCACATCCGCACCCTTTCCCCACACAGGAGGAGATGGTTTGACCCACTGTGTCTGCAAGAACTGTGAAACCAGTCCCACATCCGCACCCTTTCCCCACACAGGAGGAGATGGTTTGACACACTGTGACTGCAAGAGCTGTGAAACCAGTCCCAAATCCCCACCCTTTCCCCACACAGGAGGAGATGGTTTGCTCCACTGCGTCTGCAAGAGCTGTGAAACCAGTCCCACAACCCCACCCTTTCCCCACACAGGAGGAGATGGTTTGACCCACTGTGTCTGCAAGAGCTGTGCAACCAGTCCCACATACACACACTTTCCCCACACAGGAGGAGATGGTTTGACCCACTGTGTCTGCAAGAGCAGTGCAACCAGTCCCACATCCACACCCTTTCCCCACACAGGAGGGGATGGTTTGACACACTGTGTCTGCAAGAGCAGTGAAACCAGCCCCACATCCGGACCCTTTCCCCACACAGGAGGAGATGGTTTGACCCACTGTGTCTGCAAGAGCAGTGCAACCAGTCCCACATCCGCACACTTTCCCCACACAAGAGGAGATGGTTTGACCCACTGTGTCTGCAAGAGCTGTGAAACCAGTCCCACATCCCCACCCTTTCCCCACACAGGAGGAGATGGTTTTACCCACTGTGTCTGCAAGAGCTGTGAAACCAGTCCCACATCCGCACCCTTTCCCCACACAGGAGGAGATGGTTTGACCCACTGTGTCTGCAAGAGCTGTGAAATCAGTCCCACATCCCCACCCTTTCTCCACACAGGAGGAGATGGTTAGACCCATTGTGTCTGCAAGAGCTGTGCAACCAGTCCCACATCCACAGCCTTTCCCCACACATGAGGAGATGGTTTCACCCACTGTGTCTGCAAGAGCTGTGAAACCAGTCCCACATCCCCAACCTTTCCCCACACAGGAGGAGATGGTTTGACCCACTGTGTCTGCAAGAGCTGTGAAACCAGTCCCACATCCGCACACTTTCCCCACACAGGAGGAGATGGTTTGACCCACTGTGTCTGCAAGAGCTGTGAAACCAGTCCCACAACCGCACACTTTTCCCACACAGGAGGAGATGGTTTGACCCACTGTGTCTGCAAGAGCTGTGAAAACGGTCCCACATCCGCACACTTTCCCCACACAGGAGGAGATGGTTTGACCCACTGTGTCTGCAACAGCTGTAAAACCAGTCCCACATCCGCACCCTTTCCCCACACAGGAGGAGATGGTTTGACCCACTCTGTCTGCAAGAGCTGTGAAACCACTCCCACATTCACAGCCTTTCCCCACACAGGAGGAGATGGTTTGACCCACTGTGTCTGCAAGAGCTGTGCAACCAGTCCCACATCCGCACCCTTTCCCCACACAGGAGGCCATTGTTTGACCCACTGTGTCTGCAAGAGCTGTGCAACCAGTCCCACATCCGCACCCTTTCCCCTCACCGGAGGAGATGGTTTGACCCACTGTGTCTGCAAGAGCTGTGAAACCAGTCCCACATCCGGACCCTTTCCCCACACAAGAGGAGATGGTTTGACACAATGTGTCTGCAAGAGCTGTGAAATCAGTCCCACATCCGCACACTTTCCCCACACAAGAGGAGATGGTTTGACCCACTGTTTCTGCAAGAGCTGTGCAACCAGTCCCACATCCGCACCCTTTCCCCACACAGGAGGAGATGGTTTGACCCACTGTGTCTGCCAGAACTGTGAATCCAGCCGCACATCCCCATCCTTTCCCCACATAGGAGGAGATGGTTTGACACACTGTGTCTGCAAGAGCTGTGAAACCAGTCCCACATCCACACCCTTTCCCCACACAGGAGGAGATGGTTTGACACACTGTGTCTGCAAGAGCTGTGCAACCAGTCCCACATCCACACCCTTTCCCCACACAGGAGGAGATGGTTTGACCCACTGTGCCTGCAAGAGCTGTGCAACCAGTCCCACAACCGCACACTTTCCCCACACAGGAGGAGATGGTTTGACACACTGTTTCTGCAAGAGCTGTGCAACCAGTCCCACATCCACACCCTTTCCCCACACAGGAGGAGATGGTTTGACCCACTGTGCCTGCAAGAGCTGTGCAACCAGTCCCACAACCGCACACTTTCCCCACACAGGAGGAGATGGTTTGACCCACTGTGTCTGCAAGAGCTGTGAAACCAGTGCCACATCCACACCCTTTCCCCACACAGGAGGAAATGGTTTGACCCACAGTGTCTGGAAGAGCTGTGAAACCAGTCCCACATCCACACACTTTCCCCACACAGGAGATGGTTTGACCCACTGTGTCTGCAAGAGCTGTGAAACCAGTCCCACATCCACACCCTTTCCCCACACAGGAGGAGATGGTTTGACCCACTGTGTCTGCAAGAACAGTGAAACCAGTCCCACATCCGCACCCTTTCCCCACACAGGAGGAGATGGTTTGACCCACTGTGTCTCAAGAGATGTGAAACCAGTCCCACATCCACACCCTTTCCCCACACAGGAGGAGATGGTTTGACCCACTGTGTCTCAAGAGATGTGAAACCAGTCCCACATCCCCAACCTTTCCCCACACAGGAGGAGATGGTTTGACACACTGTGTCTGCAAGAGCTGTGAAACCGGTCCCACATCCACACTCTTTCTCCACACAGGAGGAGATGGTTTGACCCACTGTGTCTCAAGAGCTGTGAAACCAGTCCCACATCCGCAGCCTTTTCCCACACAGGAGAAGATGGTTTGACCCACTGTGTCTGCAAGAGCTGTGTAACCAGTCCCACATCCGCAGCCTTTTCCCACACAGGAGAAGATGGTTTGACCCACTGTGTCTGCAAGAGCTGTGAAACCAGTCCCACATCCACACCCTTTCCCCATGCAGGAGGAGATGGTTTGACCCACTGTGACTGTAAGAGCTGTGAAACCAGTCCCACATCCACAGCCTTTCCCCACACAGGAGGAGATGGTATGACCCACTATGTCTGCAAGAGCTGTGAAACCAGTCCCACATCCCCACCCTTTCCCCGCACAGGAGGAGATGGTTTGACACACTGTGTCTGCAATAGCTGTGAAACCAGTCCCACATCCACAACCTTTCCCCACACAGGAGGAGATGGTTTGACACACTGTGTCTGCAAGAGCTCTGAAACCAGTCCCACATCCGCACCCTTTCCCCACACAGGAGGAGATGGTTTGACGCACTCACTGTAAGAGCTGTGAAACCAGTCCCACATCCGCACCCTTTCCCCACACAGCAGGAGTTGGTTTGACAATCTGTGTCTGCAAGAACTGTGAAACCAGTCCCACATCCGCACCCTTTCCCCACACAGGAGGAGATGGTTTGACACACTGTGTCTGCGAGAGCTGTGCAACCAGTCCCACATCCGCACACTTTCCCCACACAAGAGGAGATGGTTTGACCCACTGTGTCTGCTAGAGCTGTGAAACCAGTCCCACATCCCCAACCTTTCCCCACACAGGAGGAGATGGTTTGACACACTGTGTCTGCAAGAGCTGTGAAACCAGTCCCACATCCACACCCTTTCCCCACACAGGAGGAGATGGTTTGACACACTGTGTCTGCAAGAGCTGTGAAACCAGTCCCACATCCGCACCCCTTCCCCACACAGGAGGAGATGGTTTGACCCACTGTGTCTGCAAGAGCTGTGAAACCAGTCCCACATCCACACTCTTTCCCCACACAGGAGGAGATGGTTTTACCCACTGTGTCTGCAAGAGCTGTGAAACCCAGTCCCACATCCGCACCCTTCCCCACACAGGAGGAGATGGTTTGACCCACTGTGTCTGCAAGAGCTGTGAAACCAGTTCCACATCCGCACGCTTTCCCCACACAGGAGGAGATGGTTTGACCCACTGTGTCTGAAAGAGCTGTGAAACCATTCCCACATCCAGAACCTTTCCCCACACAGGAGGAGATGCAGACCCACTGTGACTGCAAGAGCTGTGAAACCAGTCCCACATCCGCACCCTTTCCCCACACAATAGGAGATGGTTTGACACAATGTGTCTGCAAGAGCTGTGAAACCAGTCCCACATCCGCACTCTTTCCCCACACAGGAGGAGATGGTTTCACCCACTGTGTCTGCAAGAGCTGTAAAACCAGTCCCACATCCGCACACTTTCCCCACACAGGAGGAGATGGTTTGACCCACTGTGTCTGCAATAGCTGTAAAACCAGTCCCACATCCGCACCCTTTCCCCACACAGGAGGAGATGGTTTGACCCACTGTGTCTGCAAGAGCTGTGAAACCACTCCCACATCCACAGCCTTTCCCCACACAGGAGGAGATGGTTTGACCCACTGTGTCTGCAAGAGCTGTGCAACCAGTCCCACATCCGCACCCTTTCCCCACACAGGAGGCCATTGTTTGACCCACTGTGTCTGCAAGAGCTGTGCAACCAGTCCCACATCCGCACCCTTTCCCCTCACCGGAGGAGATGGTTTGACCCACTGTGTCTGCAAGAGCTGTGAAACTAGTCCAACATCCCCACCATTTCCCCACACAGGAGGAGATGGTTTGACCCACTGTGTCTGCAAGAGCTGTGAAACCAGTCCCACATCCACACCCTTTCCCCACACAGGAGGAGATGGTTTGACCGACTGCGTCTGCAAGAGCTGTGCAACCAGTCCCACATCCGCACACTTTCCCCACACAAGAGGAGATGGTTTGACCCACTGTGTCTGCAAGAGCTGTGCAACCAGTCCCACAACCACACACTTTACCCACACAGGAGGAGATGGTTTGACCCACTGTGTCTGCAAGAGATGTGAAACCAGTCCCACATCCACACCCTTTCCCCACACAGGAGGAGATGGTTTGACCCACTGTGTCTGCAAGAGCTGTGCAACCAGTCCCACATCCGCACCCTTTCCCCACATAGGAGGCCATTGTTTCACCCACTGTGTCTGCAAGAGCTGTGCAACCAGTCCCACATCCGCACCCTTTCCCCTCACCGGAGGAGATGGTTTGACCCACTGTGTCTGCAAGAGCTGTGAAACTAGTCCAACATCCCCACCATTTCCCCACACAGGAGGAGATGGTTTGACCCACTGTGTCTGCAAGAGCTGTGAAACCAGTCCCACATCCACACCATTTCCCCACACAGGAGGAGATGGTTTGACCGACTGCGTCTGCAAGAGCTGTGCAACCAGTCCCACATCCGCACACTTTCCCCACACAAGAGGAGATGGTTTGACCCACTGTGTCTGCAAGAGCTGTGCAACCAGTCCCACAACCACACACTTTACCCACACAGGAGGAGATGGTTTGACCCACTGTGTCTGCAAGAGATGTGAAACCAGTCCCACATCCACACACTTTCCCCACACAGGAGGAGATGGTTTGACCCACTGTGTCTGCAAGAGCAGTGCAACCAGTCCCACATCCGCACACTTTCCCCACACAGGAGGAGATAGTTTGACACACTGTGTCTGCAAGAGATGTGAAACCAGTCCCACATCCACACCCTTTCCCCACACAGGAGGAGATGGTTTGACCCACTGTGTCTGCAAGAGCTGTGAAACCAGTTCCACATCCACACCCTTTCCCCACACAGGAGGAGATGGTTTGACCCACTGTGTCTGCAAGAGCTGTGAAACCAGTCCCACATCCCCACCCTTTCCCCACACAGGAGGAGATGGTTTTACCCACTGTGTCTGCAAGAGCTGTGAAACCAGTCCCACATCCGCACCCTTTCCCCACACAGGAGGAGATGGGTTGACCCACTGTGTCTGCAAGAGCTGTGAAATCAGTCCCACATACACACACTTTCCCCACACCGGAGGAGATGGTTTGACCCACTGTGTCTGCAAGAGCTGTGAAACCAGTCCCACATCCACACCCTTTCCCCACACAGGAGGAGATGTTTTGACCCGCTGTGACTGTAAGAGCTGTGAAACCAGTCCCACATCCGCACACTTTCCCCTCACAGGGGGAGATGGTTTGACCCACAGTGACTGTAAGAGCTGTGCAACCAGTCCCACATCCACACCCTTTCCCCACACAGGAGGGGATGGTTTGACACACTGTGTCTGCAAGAGCAGTGAAACCAGCCCCACATCCGGACCCTTTCCCCACACAGGAGGAGATGGTTTGACCCACTGTGTCTGCAAGAGCAGTGCAACCAGTCCCACATCCGCACACTTTCCCCACACAAGAGGAGATGGTTTGACCCACTGTGTCTGCAAGAGCTGTGAAACCAGTCCCACATCCCCACCCTTTCCCCACACAGGAGGAGATGGTTTTACCCACTGTGTCTGCAAGAGCTGTGAAACCAGTCCCACGTCCGCACCCTTTCCCCACACAGGAGGAGATGGTTTGACCCACTGTGTCTGCAAGAGCTGTGAAATCAGTCCCACATCCCCACCCTTTCTCCACACAGGAGGAGATGGTTAGACCCACTGTGTCTGCAAGAGCTGTGCAACCAGGCCCACATCCACAGCCTTTCCCCACACAGGAGGAGATGGTTTGACCCACTGTGTCTGCAAGAGCTGTGAAACCAGTCCCACATCCCCAACCTTTCCCCACACAGGAGGAGATGGTTTGACCCACTGTGTCTGCAAGAGCTGTGAAACCAGTCCCACAACCGCACACTTTTCCCACACAGGAGGAGATGGTTTGACCCACTGTGTCTGCAAGAGCTGTGAAACCGGTCCCACATCCGCACACTTTCCCCACACAGGAGGAGATGGTTTGACCCACTGTGTCTGCAACAGCTGTAAAACCAGTCCCACATCCGCACCCTTTCCCCACACAGGAGGAGATGGTTTGACCCACTCTGTCTGCAAGAGCTGTGAAACCACTCCCACATTCACAGCCTTTCCCCACACAGGAGGAGATGGTTTGACCCACTGTGTCTGCAAGAGCTGTGCAACCAGTCCCACATCCGCACCCTTTCCCCACACAGGAGGCCATTGTTTGACCCACTGTGTCTGCAAGAGCTGTGCAACCAGTCCCACATCCGCACCCTTTCCCCTCACCGGAGGAGATGGTTTGACCCACTGTGTCTGCAAGAGCTGTGAAACCAGTCCCACATCCGGACCCTTTCCCCACACAAGAGGAGATGGTTTGACACAATGTGTCTGCAAGAGCTGTGAAATCAGTCCCACATCCGCACACTTTCCCCACACAGGAGGAGATGGTTTGACCCACTGTTTCTGCAAGAGCTGTGCAACCAGTCCCACATCCGCACCCTTTCCCCACACAGGAGGAGATGGTTTCACCCACTGTGTCTGCAAGAGCTGTGAAACCAGTCCCACATCCGCACCCTATCCCCACACAGGAGGAGATGGTTTGACCCACTGTGTCTGCAAGAGCTGTGAAACCAGTCCCACATCCACACCCTTTCCCCACACAGGAGGAGATGGTTTGACACACTGTGTCTGCAAGAGCTGTGCAACCAGTCCCACAATCGCACACTTTCCCCAACACAAGAGGAGATGGTTTGTCCCACTGTGTCTGCAAGAGCTGTGAAACCAGTTCCATATCCGCACCCTTTCCCCACACAGGAGGAGATGGTTTGACCCACTGTGTCTGCAAGAGCTGTGAAACCAGTCCCACATCCCCACACTTTCCCCACACAGGAGATGGTTTGACCCACTGTGTCTGCAAGAGCTGTGCAACCAGTCCCACATCCACAACCTTTCCCCACACAGGATGAGATGGTTTGACCCACTGTGTCTGCCAGAACTGTTAAACCAGCCGCACATCCCCATCCTTTCCCCACATAGGAGGAGATGGTTTGACACACTGTGTCTGCAAGAGCTGTGAAACCAGTCCCACATCCACACCCTTTCCCCACACAGGAGGAGATGGTTTGACACACTGTGTCTGCAAGAGCTATGCAACCAGTCCCACATCCACACCCTTTCCCCACACAGGAGGAGATGGTTTGACCCACTGTGCCTGCAAGAGCTGTGCAACCAGTCCCACAACCGCACACTTTCCCCACACAGGAGGAGATGGTTTGACACACTGTGTCTGCAAGAGCTGTGCAACCAGTCCCACATCCACACCCTTTCCCCACACAGGAGGAGATGGTTTGACCCACTGTGCCTGCAAGAGCTGTGCAACCAGTCCCACAACCGCACACTTTCCCCACACAGGAGGAGATGGTTTGACCCACTGTGTCTGCAAGAGCTGTGAAACCAGTGCCACATCCACACCCTTTCCCCACACAGGAGGAAATGGTTTGACCCACAGTGTCTGGAAGAGCTGTGAAACCAGTCCCACATCCACACCCTTTCCCCACACAGGAGGAGATGGTTTGACCCACTGTGTCTGCAAGAACAGTGAAACCAGTCCCACATCCGCACCCTTTCCCCACACAGGAGGAGATGGTTTGACCCACTGTGTCTCAAGAGATGTGAAACCAGTCCCACATCCACACCCTTTCCCCACACAGGAGGAGATGGTTTGACCCACTGTGTCTCAAGAGATGTGAAACCAGTCCCACATCCCCAACCTTTCCCCACACAGGAGGAGATGGTTTGACACACTGTGCCTGCAAGAGCTGTGAAACCGGTCCCACATCCACACTCTTTCTCCACACAGGAGGAGATGGTTTGACCCACTGTGTCTCAAGAGCTGTGAAACCAGTCCCACATCCGCAGCCTTTTCCCACACAGGAGAAGATGGTTTGACCCACTGTGTCTGCAAGAGCTGTGAAACCAGTGCCACATCCGCACACTTTCCCCTCACAGAAGGAGATGGTTTGACCCACTGTGTCTGTAAGAGCTGTGAAACCAGTCCCACATCCACACCCTTTCCCCATGCAGGAGGAGATGGTTTGACCCACTGTGACTGTAAGAGCTGTGAAACCAGTCCCACATCCACAGCCTTTCCCCACACAGGAGGAGATGGTATGACCCACTATGTCTGCAAGAGCTGTGAAACCAGTCCCACATCCCCACCCTTTCCCCGCACAGGAGGAGATGGTTTGACACACTGTGTCTGCAATAGCTGTGAAACCAGTCCCACATCCACAATCTTTCCCCACACAGGAGGAGATGGTTTGACACACTGTGTCTGCAAGAGCTCTGAAACCAGTCCCACATCCGCACCCTTTCCCCACACAGGAGGAGATGGTTTGACGCACTGACTGTAAGAGCTGTGAAACCAGTCCCACATCCGCACCCTTTCCCCACACAGCAGGAGATGGTTTGACAATCTGTGTCTGCAAGAACTGTGAAACCAGTCCCACATCCGCACCCTTTCCCCACACAGGAGGAGATGGTTTGACACACTGTGTCTGCGAGAGCTGTGCAACCAGTCCCACATCCGCACACTTTCCCCACACAAGAGGAGATGGTTTGACCCACTGTGTCTGCTAGAGCTGTGAAACCAGTCCCACATCCCCAACCTTTCCCCACACAGGAGGAGATGGTTTGACACACTGTGTCTGCAAGAGCTGTGAAACCAGTCCCACATCCGCACCCCTTCCCCACACAGGAGGAGATGGTTTGACCCACTGTGTCTGCAAGAGCTGTGAAACCAGTCCCACATCCACACTCTTTCCCCACACAGGAGGAGATGGTTTTACCCACTGTGTCTGCAAGAGCTGTGAAACCCAGTCCCACATCCGCACCCTTCCCCACAGAGGAGGAGATGGTTTGACCCACTGTGTCTGCAAGAGCTGTGAAACCAGTTCCACATCCGCACGCTTTCCCCACACAGGAGGAGATGGTTTGACCCACTGTGTCTGAAAGAGCTGTGAAACCATCCCACATCCAGAACCTTTCCCCACACAGGAGGAGATGCAGACCCACTGTGACTGCAAGAGCTGTGAAACCAGTCCCACATCCGCACCCTTTCCCCACACAGGAGGAGATGGTTTGACACAATGTGTCTGCAAGAGCTGTGAAACCAGTCCCACATCCGCACTCTTTCCCCACACAGGAGGAGATGGTTTCACCCACTGTGTCTGCAAGAGCTGTAAAACCAGTCCCACATCTGCACACTTTCCCCACACAGGAGGAGATGGTTTGACCCACTGTGTCTGCAATAGCTGTAAAACCAGTCCCACATCCGCACCCTTTCCCCACACAGGAGGAGATGGTTTGACCCACTGTGTCTGCAAGAGCTGTGAAACCACTCCCACATCCACAGCCTTTCCCCACACAGGAGGAGATGGTTTGACCCACTGTGTCTGCAAGAGCTGTGCAACCAGTCCCACATCCGCACCCTTTCCCCACACAGGAGGCCATTGTTTGACCCACTGTGTCTGCAAGAGCTGTGCAACCAGTCCCACATCCGCACCCTTTCCCCTCACCGGAGGAGATGGTTTGACCCACTGTGTCTGCAAGAGCTGTGAAACTAGTCCAACATCCCCACCATTTCCCCACACAGGAGGAGATGGTTTGACCCACTGTGTCTGCAAGAGCTGTGAAACCAGTCCCACATCCACACCCTTTCCCCACACAGGAGGAGATGGTTTGACCGACTGCGTCTGCAAGAGCTGTGCAACCAGTCCCACATCCGCACACTTTCCCCACACAAGAGGAGATGGTTTGACCCACTGTGTCTGCAAGAGCTGTGCAACCAGTCCCACAACCACACACTTTACCCACACAGGAGGAGATGGTTTGACCCACTGTGTCTGCAAGAGATGTGAAACCAGTCCCACATCCACACCCTTTCCCCACACAGGAGGAGATGGTTTGACCCACTGTGTCTGCAAGAGCTGTGCAACCAGTCCCACATCCGCACCCTTTCCCCACACAGGAGGCCATTGTTTCACCCACTGTGTCTGCAAGAGCTGTGCAACCAGTCCCACATCCGCACCCTTTCCCCTCACCGGAGGAGATGGTTTGACCCACTGTGTCTGCAAGAGCTGTGAAACTAGTCTAACATCCCCACCATTTCCCCACACAGGAGGAGATGGTTTGACCCACTGTGTCTGCAAGAGCTGTGAAACCAGTCCCACATCCACACCCTTTCCCCACACAGGAGGAGATGGTTTGACCGACTGCATCTGCAAGAGCTGTGCAACCAGTCCCACATCCGCACACTTTCCCCACACAAGAGGAGATGGTTTGACCCACTGTGTCTGCAAGAGCTGTGCAACCAGTCCCACAACCACACACTTTACCCACACAGGAGGAGATGGTTTGACCCACAGTGTCTGCAAGAGATGTGAAACCAGTCCCACATCCACACACTTTCCCCACGCAGGAGGAAATGGTTTGACCCACTGTGTCTGCAAGAGCTGTGAAACCAGTCCCACATCCACACCCTTTCCCCACACAGGAGGAGATAGTTTGACACACTGTGTCTGCAAGAGATGTGAAACCAGTCCCACATCCACACCCTTTCCCCACACAGGAGGAGATGGTTTGACCCACTGTGTCTGCAAGAGCTGTGAAACCAGTTCCACATCCACACCCTTTCCCCACACAGGAGGAGATGGTTTGACCCACTGTGTCTGCAAGAGCTGTGAAACCAGTCCCACATCCACACCCTTTCCCCACACAGGAGGAGATGGTTTGACACACTGTGTCTGCAAGAGCTGTGTAACCCAGTCCCACATCCGCACCCTTCCCCACACAGGAGGAGATGGTTTGACCCACTGTGTCTGCAAGAGCTGTGCAACCAGTCCCACATCCGCACACTTTCCCCACACAGGAGGAGATGGTTTGACCCACTGTGTCTGCAAGAGCAGTGAGACCAGTGCCACATCCACACCCTTTCCCCACACAGGAGGAGATGGTTGGACCCACTATGTCTGCAAGACCTTTGCAACCAGTCCGCATCCGCACACTTCCCCAGGCAGGAGGAGATGGTTTGACCCACTGTGACTGTAAGAGCTGTGCAACCAGTCCCACATACACACCCTTTCCCCACGCAGGAGGAGATGGTTTGACCCACTGTGTCTGCAAGTGCTCTGAAACCAGTCCCCCATCCGCACCCTTTCCCCACACAGGAGGAGATGGTTTGACCCACTGTGTCTGCAAGAGCTGTGAAACCAGTCCCTCATCCACACCCGTTCCCCACACAGGAGGAGATGGTTTGCTCCACTGTGTCTGCAAGAGCAGTGAAACCAGTCCCACAACCCCAAACTTTCCCCACACAGGAGGAGATGGTTTGACACACTGTGTCTGCGAGAGCTGTGCAACCAGTCCCACATCCGCACACTTTCCCCACACAAGAGGAGATGGTTTGACCCACTGTGTCTGCTAGAGCTGTGAAACCAGTCCCACATCCCCAACCTTTCCCCACACAGGAGGAGATGGTTTGACACACTGTGTCTGCAAGAGCTGTGAAACCAGTCCCACATCCGCACCCCTTCCCCACACAGGAGGAGATGGTTTGACCCACTGTGTCTGCAAGAGCTGTGAAACCAGTCCCACATCCACACTCTTTCCCCACACAGGAGGAGATGGTTTTACCCACTGTGTCTGCAAGAGCTGTGAAACCCAGTCCCACATCCGCACCCTTCCCCACAGAGGAGGAGATGGTTTGACCCACTGTGTCTGCAAGAGCTGTGAAACCAGTTCCACATCCGCACGCTTTCCCCACACAGGAGGAGATGGTTTGACCCACTGTGTCTGAAAGAGCTGTGAAACCATCCCACATCCAGAACCTTTCCCCACACAGGAGGAGATGCAGACCCACTGTGACTGCAAGAGCTGTGAAACCAGTCCCACATCCGCACCCTTTCCCCACACAATAGGAGATGGTTTGACACAATGTGTCTGCAAGAGCTGTGAAACCAGTCCCACATCCGCACTCTTTCCCCACACAGGAGGAGATGGTTTCACCCACTGTGTCTGCAAGAGCTGTAAAACCAGTCCCACATCTGCACACTTTCCCCACACAGGAGGAGATGGTTTGACCCACTGTGTCTGCAATAGCTGTAAAACCAGTCCCACATCCGCACCCTTTCCCCACACAGGAGGAGATGGTTTGACCCACTGTGTCTGCAAGAGCTGTGAAACCACTCCCACATCCACAGCCTTTCCCCACACAGGAGGAGATGGTTTGACCCACTGTGTCTGCAAGAGCTGTGCAACCAGTCCCACATCCGCACCCTTTCCCCACACAGGAGGCCATTGTTTGACCCACTGTGTCTGCAAGAGCTGTGCAACCAGTCCCACATCCGCACCCTTTCCCCTCACCGGAGGAGATGGTTTGACCCACTGTGTCTGCAAGAGCTGTGAAACTAGTCCAACATCCCCACCATTTCCCCACACAGGAGGAGATGGTTTGACCCACTGTGTCTGCAAGAGCTGTGAAACCAGTCCCACATCCACACCCTTTCCCCACACAGGAGGAGATGGTTTGACCGACTGCGTCTGCAAGAGCTGTGCAACCAGTCCCACATCCGCACACTTTCCCCACACAAGAGGAGATGGTTTGACCCACTGTGTCTGCAAGAGCTGTGCAACCAGTCCCACAACCACACACTTTACCCACACAGGAGGAGATGGTTTGACCCACTGTGTCTGCAAGAGATGTGAAACCAGTCCCACATCCACACCCTTTCCCCACACAGGAGGAGATGGTTTGACCCTCTGTGTCTGCAAGAGCTGTGCAACCAGTCCCACATCCGCACCCTTTCCCCACACAGGAGGCCATTGTTTCACCCACTGTGTCTGCAAGAGCTGTGCAACCAGTCCCACATCCGCACCCTTTCCCCTCACCGGAGGAGATGGTTTGACCCACTGTGTCTGCAAGAGCTGTGAAACTAGTCTAACATCCCCACCATTTCCCCACACAGGAGGAGATGGTTTGACCCACTGTGTCTGCAAGAGCTGTGAAACCAGTCCCACATCCACACCCTTTCCCCACACAGGAGGAGATGGTTTGACCGACTGCATCTGCAAGAGCTGTGCAACCAGTCCCACATCCGCACACTTTCCCCACACAAGAGGAGATGGTTTGACCCACTGTGTCTGCAAGAGCTGTGCAACCAGTCCCACAACCACACACTTTACCCACACAGGAGGAGATGGTTTGACCCACAGTGTCTGCAAGAGATGTGAAACCAGTCCCACATCCACACACTTTCCCCACGCAGGAGGAAATGGTTTGACCCACTGTGTCTGCAAGAGCTGTGAAACCAGTCCCACATCCACACCCTTTCCCCACACAGGAGGAGATAGTTTGACACACTGTGTCTGCAAGAGATGTGAAACCAGTCCCACATCCACACCCTTTCCCCACACAGGAGGAGATGGTTTGACCCACTGTGTCTGCAAGAGCTGTGAAACCAGTTCCACATCCACACCCTTTCCCCACACAGGAGGAGATGGTTTGACCCACTGTGTCTGCAAGAGCTGTGAAACCAGTCCCACATCCACACCCTTTCCCCACACAGGAGGAGATGGTTTGACACACTGTGTCTGCAAGAGCTGTGTAACCCAGTCCCACATCCGCACCCTTCCCCACACAGGAGGAGATGGTTTGACCCACTGTGTCTGCAAGAGCTGTGCAACCAGTCCCACATCCGCACACTTTCCCCACACAGGAGGAGATGGTTTGACCCACTGTGTCTGCAAGAGCAGTGAGACCAGTGCCACATCCACACCCTTTCCCCACACAGGAGGAGATGGTTGGACCCACTATGTCTGCAAGACCTTTGCAACCAGTCCGCATCCGCACACTTCCCCAGGCAGGAGGAGATGGTTTGACCCACTGTGACTGTAAGAGCTGTGCAACCAGTCCCACATACACACCCTTTCCCCACGCAGGAGGAGATGGTTTGACCCACTGTGTCTGCAAGTGCTCTGAAACCAGTCCCCCATCCGCACCCTTTCCCCACACAGGAGGAGATGGTTTGACCCACTGTGTCTGCAAGAGCTGTGAAACCAGTCCCTCATCCACACCCGTTCCCCACACAGGAGGAGATGGTTTGCTCCACTGTGTCTGCAAGAGCAGTGAAACCAGTCCCACAACCCCAAACTTTCCCCACACAGGAGGAGATGGTTTGACACACTGTGTCTGCAAGAGCTGTGCAACGAGTCCCAAATCCACATCTTTTCCCTACACAGGAGGAGATGTTTTGACCCACTGTGTCTGCAAGAGCTGTGAAACCAGCCCCACATCCACACCCTTTCCCCACACAGGAGGAGATGTTTTGTCCCACTGTGACTGTAAGAGCTGTGAAACCAGTCCCACATCTGCACACTTTCCCCTCACAGGGGGAGATGGTTTGACCCACAGTGACTGTAAGAGCTGTGCAACGAGTCCCACATCCACACCCTTTCCCCACACAGGAGGGGATGGTTTGACACACTGTGTCTGCAAGAGCAGTGAAACCAGCCCCACATCGGGACCCTTTCCCCACAGAGGAGGACATGGTTTGACCCACTGTGTCTGCAAGAGCTGTGCAACCAGTCCCACATCCGCACCCTTTCCCCACACAGGAGGAGATGGTTTGACCCACTGTGTCTGCAAGAGCTGTGACTTCTGTCCCACATCCCCACCCTTTCTCCACACCGGAGGAGATGGTTAGACCCACTGTGTCTGCAAGAGCTGTGCACCCAGTCCCACATCCACAGCCTTTCCCCACACAGGAGGAGATGGTTTGACCCACTGTGTCTGCAAGAACTGTGAAACCAGTCCCACATCCGCACACTTTCCCCACACAGGAGGAGATGGGTTGACCCACTATGTCTGCAAGAGCTGTGAAACCAGTCCCACATCCCCACCCTTTCCCCACACAGGAGGAGATGGTTAGACCCACTGTGTCTGCAAGAGCTGTGCAACCAGTCCCACATCCGCACACTTTCCCCACACAGGAGGAGATGGTTTGACACACTGTGTCTGCAAGAGCTGTGCAACCAGTCCCACATCCGCACACTTTCCCCACACAGGAGGAGATGGTTTGACCCACTGTGTCTGCAAGAGCTGTGAAACCAGTCCCACATCCACACCCTTTCCCCACACAGGAGGGGATGGTTTGACCCACAGTGTCTGCAAGAGCTGTGAAACCAGTCCCACATCCACACCCTTTCCCCACACAGGAGGGGATTGTTTGACCCATTGTGTCTGCAAGAGCTGTGAAACCAGTCCCACATCCACACCCTTTCCCCACACAGGAGGAGATGGTTCGACCCACTGTGACTGCAAGAGCTGTGAAACGAGTCCCACATCCACACCCTTTCCCCACACAGGAGGACATGGTTTGACACACTGTGTCTCAAGAGATGTGAAACCAGTCCCACATCCCCAACCTTTCCCCACACAGGAGGAGATAGTTTGACCCACTGTGTCTGCAAGAGCTGTGCAACCAGTCCCACATCCGCACACTTTCCCCACACAGGAGGAGATGGTTTGACCCACTGTGTCTGTCAGAGCTGTGAAACCGGTCCCACATCCACACCCTTTCCCCACACAGGAGGAGATGGTTTGACCCACTGTGTCTGCAAGAGCTGTGCAACCAGTCCCACATCCGCACCCTTTCCCCACACAGGAGGAGATGGTTTGACCCACTGTGACTGTAAGAGCTGTGAAACGAGTCCCACATCCGCACCCTTTCCCCACACAGGAGGAGATGGTTTGACCCACTGTGTCTGCAAGAGCTGTGTAACCAGTCCCACATCCGCACACTTTCCCCACACAGGAGGAGATGGTTTGACCCACTGTGTCTGCAAGAGCTGTGAAACCAGTCCCACATCCACACCCTTTCCCCACACAGGAGGAGATGGTTTGACCCACTGTGTCTGCAAGAGCTGTGAAACCAGTCCCACATCCGCACCCTTTCTCCACACAGGAGGAGATGGTTTGACCCACTGTGTCTGCAAGAGCTGTGAAACCAGTCCCACATCCACACCCTTTCCCCACACAGGAGGAGATGGTTTGACCCACTGTGTCTGTAAGAGCTGTGTAACCAGTCCCACATCCACACCCTTTCCCCACACAGGAGATGGTTTGACCCACTGTGTCTGCAAGAGCTGTGTAACCCAGTCCCACATCCACACACTTTCCCCACACAGGAGGAGATGGTTTGACCCACTGTGTCTGCAAGAGCTGTGCAACCAGGCCCACATCCGCACACTTTCCCCACACAGGAGGAGATGGTTTGACCCACTGTGTCTGCAAGAGCAGTGAGACCAGTGCGACATCCACACCCTTTCCCCACACAGGAGGAGATGGTTGGACCCACTATGTCTGCAAGACCTGTGCAACCAGTCCGCATCAACACACTTCCCCACGCAGGAGGAGATGGTTTGACCCACTGTGACTGTAAGAGCTGTGCAACCAGTCCCACATCCACACCCTTTCCCCACAGAGGAGGAGATGGTTTGACACACTGTGTCTGCAATAGCTGTGAAACCAGTCCCACATCCACAACCTTTCCCCACACAGGAGGAGATGGTTTGACCCACTGTGTCTGCAAGAGCTGTGAAACCAGTCCCACATCCGCTCCCTTTCTCCACACAGGAGGAGATGGTTTGACCCACTGTGTCTGCAAGAGCTGTGAAACCAGTCCCACATCCGCACCCTTTCCCCACACAGGAGGAGATGGTTTGACCCACTGTGTCTGCAAGAGCTGTGTAACCAGTCCCACATCCACACCCTTTCCCCACACAGGAGGAGATGGTTTGCTCCACTGTGTCTGCAAGAGCTGTGAAACCAGTCCCACAACCCCAAACTTTCCCCACACAGGAGGAGATGTTTTGACACACTGTGTCTGCAAGAGCTGTGCAACGAGTCCCAAATCCACACCTTTTCCCTACACAGGAGGAGATGTTTTGACCCACTGTGTCTGCAAGAGCTGTGAAACCAGTCCCACATCCGCTCCCTTTCTCCACACAGGAGGAGATGGTTTGACCCACTGTGTCTGCAAGAGCTGTGAAACCAGTCCCACATCCACACCCTTTCCCCACACAGGAGGAGATGGTTTGACCCACTGTGTCTGTAAGAGCTGTGTAACCAGTCCCACATCCACACCCTTTCCCCACACAGGAGATGGTTTGACCCACAGTGTCTGTCAGAGCTGTGCAACCAGTCCCACATCCACACCCTTTCCCCACACAGGAGGAGATGGTTAGACCAACTGTGTCTGTAAGAGCTGTGAAACCAGTCCCACATCCACACCCTTTCCCCACACAGGAGGAGATGGTTAGACCCACTGTGTCTGTAAGAGCTGTGAAACCAGTCCCACATCCCCACCCTTTCCCCACACAGGAGGAGATGGTTTGACCCACTGTGACTGTAAGAGCTGTGAAACCAGTCCCACATCCGCACACTTTCCCCACACAGGAGGAGATGGTTTGACCCACTGTGTCTGTAAGAGCTGTGCAACCAGTCCCACATCCACACCCTTTCCCCACACAGGAGGAGATGGTTAGACCCACTGTGTCTGCAAGAGCTGTGCAACCAGTCCCACATCCACATCCTTTCCCCACACAAGAGGAGATGGTTTGACCCACTGTGTCTGCAAGAGCTGTGAAACCAGTCCCACATCCCCACCCTTTCCCCACACAGGAGGAGATGGTTTGACCCACTGTGTCTGCAAGAGCTGTGAAACCAGTCCCACATCCGCACCCTTTCCCCACACAGGAGGAGATGGTTTGACCCACTGTGTCTGCAAGAGCTGTGAAACCAGTCCCACATCCGCACCCTTTCCCCACACAGGAGGAGATGGTTTGACCCACTGTGTCTGCAAGAGCTGTGAAATCAGTCCCACATCCCCACCCTTTCTCCACACAGCAGGAGATGGTTGGACCCACTGTGTCTGCAAGAGCTGTGCAACCAGTCCCACATCCACAGCCTTTCCCCACACAGGAGGAGATGGTTAGACCCACTGTGTCTGCTAGAGCTGTGAAACCAGTCCCACATCCCCACCCTTTCCCCACACAGGAGGAGATGGTTTGACACACTGTGTCTGCAAGAGCTGTGAAACCAGTCCCACATCCACACCCTTTCCCCACACAGGAGGAGATGGTTTGACACACTGTGTCTGCAAGAGCTGTGAAACCAGTCCCACATCCGCACCCCTTCCCCACACAGGAGGAGATGGTTTGACCCACTGTGTCTGCAAGAGCTGTGAAACCAGTCCCACATCCACACTCTTTCCCCACACAGGAGGAGATGGTTTTACCCACTGTGTCTGCAAGAGCTGTGAAACCCAGTCCCACATCCGCACCCTTCCCCACACAGGAGGAGATGGTTTGACCCACTGTGTCTGCAAGAGCTGTGAAACCAGTTCCACATCCGCACGCTTTCCCCACACAGGAGGAGATGGTTTGACCCACTGTGTCTGAAAGAGCTGTGAAACCATTCCCACATCCCCAACCTTTCCCCACACAGGAGGAGATGCAGACCCACTGTGACTGCAAGAGCCGTGAAACCAGTCCCACATCCGCACACTTTCCCCACACAGGAGGAGATGGTTTGACACACTGTGTCTGCAAGAGCTGTGAAACCAGTCCCACATCCACACCCTTTCCCCACACAGGAGGGGATGGTTTGACCCACAGTGTCTGCAAGAGCTGAGAAACCAGTCCCACATCCACACCCTTTCCCCACACAGGAGGGGATGGTTTGACCCACTGTGTCTGCAAGAGCTGTGAAACCAGTCCCACATCCACACCCTTTCCCCACACAGGAGGAGATGGTTTGACCCACTGTGACTGCAAGAGCTGTGAAACGAGTCCCACATCCACACCCTTTCCCCACACAGGAGGACATGGTTTGACACACTGTGTCTCAAGAGACGTGAAACCAGTCCCACATCCCCAACCTTTCCCCACACAGGAGGAGATAGTTTGACCCACTGTGTCTGCAAGAGCTGTGCAACCAGTCCCACATCCGCACACTTTCCCCACAGAGGAGGAGATGGTTTGACCCACTGTGTCTGTCAGAGCTGTGAAACCGGTCCCACATCCACACCCTTTCCCCACACAGGAGGAGATGGTTTGACCCACTGTGTCTGCAAGAGCTGTGCAACCAGTCCCACATCCGCACCCTTTCCCCACACAGGAGGAGATGGTTTGACCCACTGTGACTGTAAGAGCTGTGAAACCAGTCCCACATCCGCACCCTTTCCCCACACAGGAGGAGATGGTTTGACCCACTGTGTCTGCAAGAGCTGTGTAACCAGTCCCACATCCGCACACTTTCCCCACACAGGAGGAGATGGTTTGACCCACTGTGTCTGCAAGAGCTGTGAAACCAGTCCCACATCCACACCCTTTCCCCACACAGGAGGAGATGGTTTGACCCACTGTGTCTGCAAGAGCTGTGAAACCAGTCCCACATCCGGACCCTTTCTCCACACAGGAGGAGATGGTTTGACCCACTGTGTCTGCAAGAGCTGTGAAACCAGTCCCACATCCACACCCTTTCCCCACACAGGAGGAGATGGTTTGACCCACTGTGTCTGTAAGAGCTGTGTAACCAGTCCCACATCCACACCCTTTCCCCACACAGGAGATGGTTTGACCCACTGTGTCTGCAAGAGCTGTGTAACCAGTCCCACATCCACACACTTTCCCCACACAGGAGGAGATGGTTTGACCCACTGTGTCTGCAAGAGCTGTGAAACCAGTCCCACATCCGCACCCTTTCCCCACACAGGAGGAGATGGTTTGACCCACTGTGTCTGTCAGAGCTGTGCAACCAGTCCCACATCCACACCCTTTCCCCACACAGGAGGAGATGGTTTGACCCACTGTGTCTGCAAGAGCTGTGAAACCAGTCCCACATCCACACCCTTTCCCCACACAGGAGGAGATGGTTAGACCAACTGTGTCTGTAAGAGCTGTGAAACCAGTCCCACATCCACACCCTTTCCCCACACAGGAGGAGATGGTTAGACCCACTGTGTCTGTAAGAGCTGTGCAACCAGTCCCACATCCACACCCTTTCCCCACACAGGAGGAGATGGTTTGACCCACTGTGTCTGTAAGAGCTGTGTAACCAGTCCCACATCCCCACCCTTTCCCCACACAGGAGGAGATGGTTTGACCCACTGTGACTGTACGAGCTGTGAAACCAGTCCCACATCCGCACACTTTCCCCACACAGGAGGAGATGGTTTGACCCACTGTGTCTGTAAGAGCTGTGTAACCAGTCCCACATCCACACCCTTTCCCCACACAGGAGGAGATGGTTAGACCCACTGTGTCTGCAAGAGCTGTGCAACCAGTCCCACATCCACAGCCTTTCCCCACACAGGAGGAGATGGTTAGACCCACTGTGTCTGCAAGAGCTGTGCAACCAGTCCCACATCCACAGCCTTTCCCCACACAGGAGGAGATGGTTAGACCCACTGTGTCTGCAAGAGCTGTGCAACCAGTCCCACATCCACAGCCTTTCCCCACACAGGAGGAGATGGTTTGACCCACTGTGTCTGCAAGAGCTGTGAAATCAGTCCCACATCCCCACCCTTTCTCCACACAGCAGGAGATGGTTGGACCCACTGTGTCTGCAAGAGCTGTGCAACCAGTCCCACATCCACAGCCTTTCCCCACACAGGAGGAGATGGTTAGACCCACTGTGTCTGCTAGAGCTGTGAAACCAGTCCCACATCCCCACCCTTTCCCCACACAGGAGGAGATGGTTTGACACAGTGTCTGCAAGAGCTGTGAAACCAGTCCCACATCCACACCCTTTCCCCACACAGGAGGAGATGGTTTGACACACTGTGTCTGCAAGAGCTGTGAAACCAGTCCCACATCCGCACCCCTTCCCCACACAGGAGGAGATGGTTTGACCCACTGTGTCTGCAAGAGCTGTGAAACCAGTCCCACCTCCACACTCTTTCCCCACACAGGAGGAGATGGTTTTACCCACTGTGTCTGCAAGAGCTGTGAAACCCAGTCCCACATCCGCACCCTTCCCCACACAGGAGGAGATGGTTTGACCCACTGTGTCTGCAAGAGCTGTGAAACCAGTTCCACATCCGCACGCTTTCCCCACACAGGAGGAGATGGTTTGACCCACTGTGTCTGAAAGGGCTGTGAAACCATTCCCACATCCCCAACCTTTCCCCACACAGGAGGAGATGCAGACCCACTGTGACTGCAAGAGCTGTGAAACCAGTCCCACATCCGCACCCTTTCCCCACACAATAGGAGATGGTTTGACCCACTGTGTCTGCAAGAGCTGTGAAACCAGTCCCACAACCGGACTCTTTCCCCACACAGGAGGAGATGGTTTGACCCACTGTGTCTGCAAGAGCTGTGAAACCAGTCCCACATCCGCACCCTTTCCCCACACAGGAGGAGATGGTTTGACCGACTGCGTCTGCAAGAGCTGTGCAACCAGTCCCACATCCGCACACTTTCCCCACACAAGAGGAGATGGTTTGACCCACTGTGTCTGCAAGAGCTGTGAAACCAGTCCCACATCCACACTCTTTCCCCACACAGGAGGAGATGGTTTTACCCACTGTGTCTGCAAGAGCTGTGAAACCCAGTCCCACATCCGCACCCTTCCCCACACAGGAGGAGATGGTTTGACCCACTGTGTCTGAAAGAGCTGTGAAACCATTCCCACATCCCCAACCTTTCCCCACACAGGAGGAGATGCAGACCCACTGTGACTGCAAGAGCTGTGAAACCAGTCCCACATCCGCACCCTTTCCCCACACAATAGGAGATGGTTTGACCCACTGTGTCTGCAAGAGCTGTAAAACCAGTCCCACATCCGCACACTTTCCCCACACAGGAGGAGATGGTTTGACCCACTGTGTCTGCAAGAGCTGTGAAACCACTCCCACATCCACAGCCTTTCCCCACACAGGAGGAGATGGTTTGACCCACTGTGTCTGCAAGAGCTGTGCAACCAGTCCCACATCCGCACCCCTTCCCCACACAGGAGGCCATTGTTTGACCCACTGTGTCTGCAAGAGCTGTGCAACCAGTCCCACATCCGCACCCTTTCCCCTCACCGGAGGAGATGGTTTGACCCACTGTGTCTGCAAGAGCTGTGAAACTAGTCCAACATCCCCACCATTTCCCTACACAGGAGGAGATGTTTTGACCCACTGCGTCTGCAAGAGCTGTGAAACCAGTCCCACATCCGCACACTTTCCCCTCACAGGGGGAGATGGTTTGACCCACAGTGACTGTAAGAGCTGTGCAACCAGTCCCACATCCACACCCTTTCCCCACACAGGAGGGGATGGTTTGGCACACTTTGTCTGCTAGAGCTGTGAAACCAGTCCCACATCCGGACCCTTTCCCCACACAGGAGGAGATGGTTTGACCCACTGTGTCTGCAAGAGCTGTGAAACCAGTCCCACATCCCCACCCTTTATCCACACCGGAGGAGATGGTTAGACTCACTGTGTCTGCAAGAGCTGTGAAACCAGTCCCACATCCACACCCTTTCCCCACACAGGAGGAGATGGTTTGACACACTGTGTCTGCAAGAGCTGTGAAACCAGTCCCACATCCGCACACTTTCCCCACACAGGAGGAGATGGTTTGCCCCACTGTGTCTGCAAGAGCTGTGAAACCAGTCCCACATCCACACCCTTTCCCCACACAGGAGGAGATGGTTTGACCCACTGTGTCTGCAAGAGCTGTGAAACCAGTCCCACATCCGCACCCTTTCCCCACACAGGAGGAGATGGTTTGACCCACTGTGTCTGCAAGAGCTGTGAAACCCAGTCCCACATCCACACCCTTTCCCCACACAGGAGGAGATGTTTTGACCCACTGTGTCTGAAAGTGCTGTGAAACCAGCCCCACATCCGCACCCTTTACCCACACAGGAGGAGATGGTTTGACCCACTGTGTCTGCAAGAACTGTGAAACCAGTCCCACATCCGCACACTTTCCCCACACAGGAGGAGATGGGTTGACCCACTATGTCTGCAAGAGCTGTGAAACCAGTCCCACATCCCCACCCTTTCCCCTCACAGGAGGAGATGTTTTGACCCAATATGTCTGCAAGAGCTGTGAAACCAGTTCCACATCCACACCCTTTCCCCACACAGGAGGAGATGGTTTGACCCACTGTGTCTGCAAGAGCTGTGAAACCAGTCCCACATCCACTCCCTTTCCCCACACAGGAGGAGATGGTTTGACCCACTGTGACTGCAAGAGCTGTGAAACCAGTCCCACATCCACACCCTTTCCCCACACAGGAGGAGATGGTTTGACCCACTGTGTCTGCAAGACCTGTGAAACCAGTCCCACATCCGCACACTTTCCCCACACAGGAGGACATGGTTTGACACACTGCGTCTGCAAGAGCTGTGAAACCAGACCCACATCCCCAACCTTTCCCCACACAGGAGGGGATGGTTTGACCCACTGTGTCTGCAAGAACAGTGAAACCAGTCCCACATCCACACCCTTTCCCCACACAGGAGGAGATGGTTTGACCCACTGTGTCTCAAGAGCTGTGGAAGCAGTCCCACATCCGCACACTTTCCCCTCACAGGAGGAGATGGTTGGACCGACTGTGTCTGCAAGAGCTGTGAAACCAGTCCCACATCCAAACCCTTTCCACTCACAGGAGGAGATGGTTTGACCCACTGTGTCTGCAAGAGCTGTGAAACCAGTCCCACATCCATAACCTTTCCCCATGCAGGAGGAGATGGTTTGACCCACTGTGACTGTAAGAGCTGTGCAACCAGTCCCACATCCGCACACTTTCCCCACACAGGAGGAGATGGTTTGACCCACTGTGACTGTAAGAGCTGTGAAACCAGTCCCACATCCGCACCCTTTCTCCACACAGGAGGAGATGGTTTGACCCACTGTGTCTGCAAGACCTGTGCAACAAGTTCCACATCCCCACCCTTTCCCCACACAGGAGGAGATGGTTTCACCCACTGTGACTGTAAGAGCTGTGAAACCAGTCCCACATCCACACCCTTTCCCCACACAGGAGGAGATGGTTTGACCCACTGTGTCTGCAAGAGCTGTGAAACCAGTCCCACATCCCCAACCTTTCCCCACACAGGAGGAGATGTTTTGACACACTGTGTCTGCAAGAGCTGTGTAACCAGTCCCACATCCGCACACTTTCCCCACACAGGAGGAGATGGTTTGACCCACTGTGTCTGCAAGAGCTGTGAAACCAGTCCCACATCCACACTCTTTCCCCACACAGAAGGAGATGGTTTGACCCACTGTGACTGCAAGAGCTGTGAAACCAGTCCCACATCCAAACCCTTTCCCCACACAGGAGGAGATGGTTTGACCCACTGTGTCTGCAAGAGCTGTGCAAACAGTCCCACATCCCCACCCTTTCCCCACACAGGAGGAGATGCTTTGACCCACTGTGTCTGCAAGAGCTGTGAAACCAGTCCCACATCCACACCCTTTCCCCACACAGGAGGAGATGCTTTGACCCACTGTGACTGCAAGAGCTGTGCAACCAGTCCCACATCCACACCCTTTCCCCACACAGGAGGAGATGCTTTGACCCACTGCGTCTGCAAGAGCTGTGAAACCAGACGCACATCCCCAACCTTTCCCCACACAGGAGGGGATGGTTTGACCCACTGTGTCTGCAAGAGCTGTGAAACCAGACCCACATCCCCAACCTTTCCCCACACAGGAGGGGATGGTTTGACCCACTGTGTCTGCAAGAACAGTGAAACCAGTCCCACATCCACACTCTTTCCCCACACAGGAGGAGATGGTTTGACCCACTGTGTCTGCAAGAGCTGGGAAACCAGTGCCACATCCACACCCTTTCCCCTCACAGGAGGAGATGGTTTGACCCACTGTGTCTGCAAGAGCTGTGAAACCAGTCCCACATCCACAAAATTTCCCCATGCAGGAGGAGATGGTTTGACCCACTGTGTCTGCAAGAGCTGTGCAACCAGTCCCACATCCGCACACTTTCCCCACACAGGAGGAGATGGTTTGACCCACTGTGACTGTAAGAGCTGTGAAACCAGTCCCACATCCGCACCCTTTCTCCACACAGGAGGAGATGGTTTGACCCACTGTGACTGTAAGAGCTGTGCAACCAGTCCCACATCCACACCCTTTCCCCACACAGGAGGAGATGGTTTGACCCACTGTGCCTGCAAGAGCTGTGAAACCAGTCCCACAACCGGACTCTTTCCCCACACAGGAGGAGATGGTTTGACGCACTGACTGTAAGAGCTGTGAAACCAGTCCCACATCCGCATACTTTCCCCACACAGGAGGAGATGATTTGACCCACAGTGACTGTGAGAGCATTGCAAACAGTCCCACATCCCCATCCTTTACCCACACATGAGGAGATGGTTTGACACACTGTGTCTGCAAGAGCTGTGAAACCAGCCCCAAATCCCCAACCTTTCCCCACACAGGAGGAGATGCTTTGACCCACTGTGTCTGCAAGAGCTGTGAAACCAGCCCCACATCCGGACCCTTTCCCCACACAGGAGGAGGTGGTTTGACCCGCTGTGTCTGAAAGAGCTGTGAAACCATTCCCACATCCCCAACCTTTCCCCACACAGGAGGAGATGGTTTGACCCACTGTGTTTGCAAGAGCTGTGAAACCAGTCCCACATCCACACCCTTTCCCCACACAGGACGAGATGGTTTGACCCACTGTGTCTGCAAGAGCTGTGAAACCAGTCCCACATCCGCACACTTTCCCCACACAGGAGGAGATGGTTTGACCCACTGTGTCTGCAAGAGCTGTGAAACCAATCCCACATCCACACCCTATCCCCACACAGGAGGAGATGGTTTGACCCACTGTGTCTGCAAGAGCTGTGAAACCAGTCCCACATCCACACCCTTTCCCCACACAGGAGGACATGGTTTGACACACTGCGTCTGCAAGAGCTGTGAAACCAGACCCACATCCCCAACTTTTCACCACACAGGAGGGGATGGTTTGACCCACTGTGTCTGCAAGAACAGTGAAACCAGTCCCACATCCACACCCTTTCCCCACACAGGAGGAGATGGTTTGGCCCACTGTGTCTGCAAGAGCTGTGAAACCAGTCCCACATCCCCACCCTGTCTCCACACAGGAGGAGATGGTTAGACCCACTGTGTCTGCAAGAGATGTGAAACCAGTCCCACATCCCCATCCTTTCCCCACACATGAGGAGATGGTTTGACACACTGTGTCTGCAAGAGCTGTGAAACCAGCCCCAAATCCCCAACCTTTCTCCACACAGGAGGAGATGCTTTGACCAACTGTGTCTGCAAGAGCTGTGAAACCAGCACCACATCCGGACCCTTTCCCCACACAGGAGGAGATGGTTTGACACACTGTGTCTGCAAGAGCTGTGAAACCAGTCCCACATCCACACCCTTTCCCCACACAGGAGGAGATGGTTAGACCCACTGTGTCTGCAAGAGCTGTGAAACCAGTCCCACATCCATACCCTTTCCCCACACAGGAGGAGATGGTTTGAACCACTGTGACTGTAAGAGCTGTGAAACGAGTCCCACATCCGCACACTTTCCCCACACAGGAGGAGATGGTTTGACCCACTGTGTCTGCAAGAGCTGTGAAACCAGTCCCACATCCACACTCTTTCCCCACACAGGAGGAGATGGTTTGACCCACTGTGTCTGCAAGAGCTGTGAAACCATTCCCACATCCCCAACCTTTCCCCACACAGGAGGAGATGGTTTGACCCACTGTGTCTGCAAGAGCTGTGAAACCAGTCCAACATCGCAACCCTTTCCCCACACAGGAGGAGATGGTTTGACCCACTGTGTCTGAAAGAGCTGTGAAACCATTCCCACATCCCCAACCTTTCCCCACACAGGAGGAGATGGTTTGACCCACTGTGTCTGCAAGAGCTGTGAAATCAGTCCCACATCCCCAACCTTTCTCCACACAGGAGGAGATGGTTAGACCCACTGTGTCTGTAAGAGCTGTGAAACCAGTCCCAAATCCACAGCCTTTCCCCACACAGGAGGACATGGTTTGACCCACTGTGTCTGCAAGAGCTGTGAAACCAGCCCCAAATCCTGAACCTTTCCCCACACAGGAGGAGATGGTTTGACCCACTGTGTCTGCAAGAGCTGTGAAATCAGTCCCTCATCCCCACCCTTTCCCCACTCAGGAGGAGATGGGTTGACCCACTGTGTCTGCAAGAGCTGTGAAACCAGTCCCACATCCACAGCCTTTCCCCACACAGGAGGACATGGTTTGACCCACTGTGACTGCAAGAGCTGTGAAACCAGACCCACATCCCCACCCTTTCCCCACACAGGAGGAGATGGTTTGACCCACTGTGTCTGCAAGAGCTGTGGAACCAATCCCACATCCACACACTTTCCCCACACAGGAGGAGATGGTTTGACCCACTGTGTCTGCAAGAGCTGTGCAACCAGTCCCACATCCGCACCCTTTCTCCACACAGGAGGAGATGGTTTGACCCACTGTGTCTGCAAGAGCTCTGAAACCAGTTGCACATCCCCACCCTTTCCCCACACAGGAGGAGATGGTTTGACCCACTGTGTCTGCAAGAGCTGTGCAACCATTCCCACATCCACACCCTTTCCCCACACAGGAGGAGATGGTTTGACCCACTGTGTCTGCAAGAGCTGTGAAACCAGTCCCACATGCCCACCCTTTCCCCACACAGGAGGAGATGGTTTGACCCACTGTGTCTGCAAGAGCTGTGAAACCAGTCCCACATCCCCACCCTTTCTCCACACAGGAGGAGATGGTTAGACCCACTGTGTCTGCAAGAGATGTGAAACCAGTTCCACATCCACACTCTTTGTCCACACAGGAGGAGATGGTTTGACACATTGTGTCTGCAAGAGCTGTGAAACCAGTCCCACATCCACACTCTTTCCCCACACAGGAGGAGATGGTTTAACCCACTGTGTCTGCAAGAGCTGTGAAACCAGTCCCACACCCACAGACTTTCCCCACACAGGAGGATATGGTTTGACCCACTGTGTCTGCAAGAGCTGTGAAACCAGTCCCACATCCACACCCTTTCCCACACAGGAGGAGATGATTAGACCCACTGTGTCTGCAAGAGCTGTGAAACCAGTCCCACATCCGGACACTTTCCCCACACAGGAGGAGATGGTTTGACCCACTGTGTCTGCAAGAGCTGTACAACCAGTCCCACATCCGGACACTTTCCCCTCACAGGAGGAGATGGTTTCACCCAAAATGTCTGCAAGAGCTGTGCAACCAGTCCCACATCCAGACACTTTCCCCACACAGGAGGAGATGATTTGTTCCACTGAGTCTGCAAGAGCTGTGAAACCAGTCCCACATCCGGACACTTTCCCCACACAGGAGGAGATGCGTTGACCCACTGTGTCTGCAAGAGCTGTGAAACCAGTCCCACATCCACACTCTTTCCCCACACAGGTGGAGATGGTTTGACCCACTGAGACTGTAAGAGCTGTGAAACCAGTCCCACATCCGCATACTTTCCCCACACAGGAGGAGATGTTTTGACCCACTGTGTCTGCAAGAGCTGTGCAACCAGTCCCACATCCACACCCTTTCCCCACACAGGAGGAGATGTTTTGACCGACAGTGTCTGCAAGAGCTGTGAAACCAGTCCCACATCCCCACCCTTTCCCCACATAGGAGGAGATGGTTTGACCCACTGTGTCTGCAAGAGCTGTGAAACCAGCCCCAAATCCCTAACCTTTCCCCACACAGGAGGAGATGCTTTGACCCACTGTGTCTGCAAGAGCTGTGAGACCAGCCCCACATCCGGACCCTTTCCCCACACAGGAGGAGATGGTTTGACACACTGTGTCTGCAAGAGCTGTGAAACCAGTCCCACATCCACACCCTTTCCCCACACAGGAGGAGATGGTTTGACCCACTGTGTCTGTAAGAGCTGTGAAACCAGTCCCACATCCGCACACTTTCCCCTCACAGGAGGAGATGGTTAGACCCACGGTGTCTGCAAGAGCTGTGAAACCAGTCCCACATCCACACCCTTTCCCCATGCAGGAGGAGATGGTTTGACCCACTGTGACTGTAAGAGCTGTGCAACCTGTCCCACATCCGCACACTTTCCCCTCACAGGAGGAGATGTTTAGACAAATTGTGTCAGCAAGAGCTGTGAAACCAGTCCCGCATCCACACCCTTTCCCCATGCAGGAGGAGATGGTTTGACCCACTGTGACTGTAAGAGCTGTGCAACCAGTCCCAATTCCGCACACTTTCCCCTCACAGGAGGAGATGGTTGGACCCACTATGTCTGCAAGACCTGTGCAACCAGTCCGCATCCGCACCCTTTCCCCACACAGGAGGAGATGGTTAGACCCACTGTGTCTGTAAGAGCTGTGAAACCAGCCCCACATCCGCACCCTTTCCCCACACAGGAGGAGATGGTTTGACCCACTGTGTCTGCAAGAGCTGTGCAACGAGTCCCAAATCCACACCCTTTCCCCACACAGGAGGAGATGGTTTGACCCACTGTGTCTGCAAGAGCTGTGAAACCAGTCCCACATCCACACCCTTTCCCCACACAGGAGGAGATGTTTTGACCCACTGTGACTGTAAGAGCTGTGAAAAAAGTCCCAATCCGCACACTTTCCCCACACAGGGGGAGATGGTTTGACCCACAGTGACTGTAAGAGCTGTGCACCCAGTCCCACATCCACACCCTTTCCCCACACAGGAGGAGATGGTTTGACACACTGTGTCTGCAACAGCAGTGAAACCAGCCCCACATCCGGACCCTTTCCCCACACAGGAGGAGATGGTTTAACCCACTGTGTCTGCAAGAGCTGTGCAACCAGTCCCACATCCGCACACTTTCCCCACACAAGAGGAGATGTTATGACCCACTGTGTCTGCAAGAGCTGTGAAACCAGTCCCACATCCCCACCCTTTCCCCACACAGGAGGAGATGGTTTGACCCACTGTGTCTGCAAGAGCTGTGAAACCAGCCCCAAATCCCCAACCTTTCCCCACACAGGAGGAGATGCTTTGACACACTGTGCCTGCAAGAGCTGTGAAAGCTGTCGCACAACCGCACCCTTTCCCCACACAGGAGGAGATGGTTTGACGCACTGTCTGTCAGAGCTGTGAAACCAGTCCCACATCCGCATACTTTCCCCACACAGGAGGAGAAGTTTTGACCGACAGTGTCTGCAAGAGCTGTGAAACCAGTCCCACATCCCCACCCTTTCCCCACACAGGAGGAGATGGTTTGACCCACTGTGTCTGCAAGAGCTGTGAAACCAGTCCCACATCCCCACCCTTTCCCCACATAGGAGGAGATGGTTTGACCCACTGTGTCTGCAAGAGCTGTGAAACCAGTCCCACATCCACACTCTTTCCCCACACAGGAGGAGATGGTTTAACCCACTGTGTCTGCAAGAGCTGTGAAACCAGTCCCACACCCACAGACTTTCCCCACACAGGAGGATATGGTTTGACCCACTGTGTCTGCAAGAGCTGTGAAACCAGTCCCACATCCACACCCTTTCCCACACAGGAGGAGATGATTAGACCCACTGTGTCTGCAAGAGCTGTGAAACCAGTCCCACATCCGGACACTTTCCCCACACAGGAGGAGATGGTTTGACCCACTGTGTCTGCAAGAGCTGTACAACCAGTCCCACATCCGGACACTTTCCCCTCACAGGAGGAGATGGTTTCACCCAAAATGTCTGCAAGACCTGTGCAACCAGTCCCACATCCAGACACTTTCCCCACACAGGAGGAGATGATTTGTTCCACTGAGTCTGCAAGAGCTGTGAAACCAGTCCCACATCCGGACACTTTCCCCACACAGGAGGAGATGCGTTGACCCACTGTGTCTGCAAGAGCTGTGAAACCAGTCCCACATCCACACTCTTTCCCCACACAGGTGGAGATGGTTTGACCCACTGAGACTGTAAGAGCTGTGAAACCAGTCCCACATCCGCATACTTTCCCCACACAGGAGGAGATGTTTTGACCCACTGTGTCTGCAAGAGCTGTGCAACCAGTCCCACATCCACACCCTTTCCCCACACAGGAGGAGATGTTTTGACCGACAGTGTCTGCAAGAGCTGTGAAACCAGTCCCACATCCCCACCCTTTCCCCACATAGGAGGAGATGGTTTGACCCACTGTGTCTGCAAGAGCTGTGAAACCAGCCCCAAATCCCTAACCTTTCCCCACACAGGAGGAGATGCTTTGACCCACTGTGTCTGCAAGAGCTGTGAGACCAGCCCCACATCCGGACCCTTTCCCCACACAGGAGGAGATGGTTTGACACACTGTGTCTGCAAGAGCTGTGAAACCAGTCCCACATCCACACCCTTTCCCCACACAGGAGGAGATGGTTTGACCCACTGTGTCTGTAAGAGCTGTGAAACCAGTCCCACATCCGCACACTTTCCCCTCACAGGAGGAGATGGTTAGACCCACGGTGTCTGCAAGAGCTGTGAAACCAGTCCCACATCCACACCCTTTCCCCATGCAGGAGGAGATGGTTTGACCCACTGTGACTGTAAGAGCTGTGCAACCTGTCCCACATCCGCACACTTTCCCCTCACAGGAGGAGATGTTTAGACAAATTGTGTCAGCAAGAGCTGTGAAACCAGTCCCGCATCCACACCCTTTCCCCATGCAGGAGGAGATGGTTTGACCCACTGTGACTGTAAGAGCTGTGCAACCAGTCCCAATTCCGCACACTTTCCCCTCACAGGAGGAGATGGTTGGACCCACTATGTCTGCAAGACCTGTGCAACCAGTCCGCATCCGCACCCTTTCCCCACACAGGAGGAGATGGTTTGACCCACTGTGTCTGCAAGAGCAGTGAAACCAGTCCCACATCCCCACCCTTTCCCCACACAGGAGGAGATGGTTTGACACACTGTGTCTGCAGGAGCTTTGCAACGAGTCCCAAATCCACACCCTTTCCCCACACAGGAGGAGATGGTTAGACCCACTGTGTCTGTAAGAGCTGTGAAACCAGCCCCACATCCGCACCCTTTCCCCACACAGGAGGAGATGGTTTGACCCACTGTGTCTGCAAGAGCTGTGAAACCAGTCCCACATCCACACCCTTTCCCCACACAGGAGGAGATGTTTTGACCCACTGTGACTGTAAGAGCTGTGAAAAAAGTCCCAATCCGCACACTTTCCCCACACAGGGGGAGATGGTTTGACCCACAGTGACTGTAAGAGCTGTGCACCCAGTCCCACATCCACACCCTTTCCCCACACAGGAGGAGATGGTTTGACACACTGTGTCTGCAACAGCAGTGAAACCAGCCCCACATCCGGACCCTTTCCCCACACAGGAGGAGATGGTTTAACCCACTGTGTCTGCAAGAGCTGTGCAACCAGTCCCACATCCGCACACTTTCCCCACACAAGAGGAGATGTTATGACCCACTGTGTCTGCAAGAGCTGTGAAACCAGTCCCACATCCCCACCCTTTCCCCACACAGGAGGAGATGGTTTGACCCACTGTGTCTGCAAGAGCTGTGAAACCAGCCCCAAATCCCCAACCTTTCCCCACACAGGAGGAGATGCTTTGACACACTGTGCCTGCAAGAGCTGTGAAAGCTGTCGCACAACCGCACCCTTTCCCCACACAGGAGGAGATGGTTTGACGCACTGTCTGTCAGAGCTGTGAAACCAGTCCCACATCCGCATACTTTCCCCACACAGGAGGAGAAGTTTTGACCGACAGTGTCTGCAAGAGCTGTGAAACCAGTCCCACATCCCCACCCTTTCCCCACACAGGAGGAGATGGTTTGACCCACTGTGTCTGCAAGAGCTGTGAAACCAGTCCCACATCCCCACCCTTTCCCCACATAGGAGGAGATGGTTTGACCCACTGTGTCTGCAAGAGCTGTGAAACCAGCCCCAAATCCCGAACCTTTCCCCACACAGGAGGAGATGGTTTGACCCACTGTGTCTGCAAGAGCTGTGAGACCAGCCCCACATCCGGACCCTTTCCCCACACAGGAGGAGATGGTTTGACACACTGTGTCTGCAAGAGCTGTGAAACCAGTCCCACATCCACACCCTTTCCCCACACAGGAGGAGATGGTTTGACCCACTGTGTCTGTAAGAGCTGTGAAACCAGTCCCACATCCGCACACTTTCCCCTCACAGGAGGAGATGGTTAGACCCACGGTGTCTGCAAGAGCTGTGAAACCAGTCCCACATCCACACCCTTTCCGCATGCAGGAGGAGATGGTTTGACCCACTGTGACTGTAAGAGCTGTGCAACCTGTCCCACATCCGCACACTTTCCCCTCACAGGAGGAGATGTTTAGACAAACTGTGTCTGCAAGAGCTGTGAAACCAGTCCCACATCCACACCCTTTCCCCATGCAGGAGGAGATGGTTTGACCCACTGTGACTGTAAGAGCTGTGAAACCAGTCCCAATTCCGCACACTTTCCCCTCACAGGAGGAGATGGTTGGACCCACTATGTCTGCAAGACCTGTGCAACCAGTCCGCATCCGCACACTTCCCCACACAGGAGGAGATGTTTTGACCCACTGTGAATGTAAGAGCTGTGAAACCAGTCCCAAATCCCCACCTTTTCCCAACACAGGAGGAGATGGTTTGACCCACTGTGACTGTAAGAGCTGTGCAACCAGTCCCACATACACACCCTTTCCCCACACAGGAGGAGATGGTTTGACACACTGTGTCTGCAATAGCTGTGAAACCAGTCCCACATCCACACCCTTTCCCCACACAGGAGGAGATGGTTTGCTCCACTGTGTCTGCAAGAGCTGTGAAACCAGTCCCACAAACCCCAACCTTTCCCCACACAGGAGGAGATGGTTGGACCCACTGTGTCTGCAAGAGCTGTGCAACCAGTCCCACATCCGCACCCTTTCCCCACACAGGAGGAGATGGTTTGACCCACTGTGTCTGCAAGAGCTGTGAAACCAGTCCCACATCCCCACCCTTTCCCCACACAGGAGGAGATGGTTTGACACACTGTGTCTGCAAGAGCTTTGCAACGAGTCCCAAATCCACACCCTTTCCCCACACAGGAGGAGATGCTTAGACCCACTGTGTCTGTAAGAGCTGTGAAACCAGCCCCACATCCGCACCCTTTCCCCACACAGGAGGAGATGGTTTGACCCACTGTGTCTGCAAGAGCTGTGCAACGAGTCCCAAATCCACACCCTTTCCCCACACAGGAGGAGATGGTTTGACCCACTGTGTCTGCAAGAGCTGTGAAACCAGTCCCACATCCACACCCTTTCCCCACACAGGAGGAGATGTTTTGACCCACTGTGACTGTAAGAGCTGTGAAAAAAGTCCCAATCCGCACACTTTCCCCACACAGGGGGAGATGGTTTGACCCACAGTGACTGTAAGAGCTGTGCAACCAGAAGCACATCCACACCCTTTCCCCACACAGGAGGAGATGGTTTGACACACTGTGTCTGCAACAGCAGTGAAACCAGCCCCACATCCGGACCCTTTCCCCACACAGGAGGAGATGGTTTAACCCACTGTGTCTGCAAGAGCTGTGCAACCAGTCCCACATCCGCACACTTTCCACACACAAGAGGAGATGTTATGACCCACTGTGTCTGCAAGAGCTGTGAAACCAGTCCCACATCCCCACCCTTTCCCCACACAGGAGGAGATGGTTTGACCCACTGTGTCTGCAAGAGCTGTGAAACCAATCCCACATCCACACCCTTTCCCCACACAGGAGGAGATGGTTTGACCCACTGTGTCTGCAAGAGCTGTGAAACCAGTCCCACATACCCACCCTTTCCCCACACAGGAGGAGATGGTTAGACCCACTGTTTCTGAAAGAGCTGTGAAACCAGTCCCACATCCGCATCCTTTCCCCACACAGGAGGAGATGGTTTGACCCACTGTGTCTGCAAGAGCTGTGAAATCAGTCCCACATCCCCACCCTTTCTCCACACAGGAGGAGATGGTTAGACCCACTGTGTCTGCAAGAGCTGTGCAACCAGTCCCACATCCACACCCTTTCCCCACACAGGAGGAGATGTTTTGACACACTGTGTCTGCAAGAGCTGTGAAACCAGTCCCACATCCGCACACTTTCCCCACACAGGAGGAGATGGTTTGACCCACTGTGTCTGCAAGAGCTGTGAAACAAGTCCAACATCCACACCATTTCCCCACACAGGAGGAGATGGTTTGACCCACTGTGTCTGTAAGAGCTGTGCAACCAGTCCCACATCCGCACACTTTCCCCACACAGGAGGAGATGGTTTGACCCACTGTGTCTGTAAGAGCTGTGCAACCAGTCCCACATCCGCACACTTTCCCCACACAGGAGGAGATGGTTTGACCCACTGTGTCTGCAAGAGCTGTGAAATCAGTCCCACATCCACACTCTTTCCCCACACAGGAGGAGATGCTTTGACACACTGTGTCTGCAAGAGCTGTGAAACCAGTCCCACATCCGCACACTTTCCCCACACAGGAGGAGATGGTTTGACCCACTGTGTCTGCAAGAGCAGTGAAACCAGTCCCACATCCGGACACTTTCCCCACACAGGAGGAAATGGTTTGACCCACTGTGTCTGCCAGAGCTGTGAAACCAGTTCCACATCCGCACGCTTTCCCCACACAGGAGGAGATGGTTTGACCCATTGTGTCTGAAAGAGCTGTGAAACCATTCCCACATCCCCAACTTTTCCCCACACAGGAGGAGATGGTTTGACCCATTGTGTCTGCAAGAGCTGTGCAACCAGTCCCACATCCCCACGCTTTCCCCACACAGGAGGAGATGGTTTGACCCACTGTGTCTGAAAGAGCTGTGAAACCATTCCCACATCCCCAACCTTTCCCCACACAGGAGGAGATGTTTTGACTCACTGTGTCTGCAAGAGCCGTGAAATCAGTCCCACATCCCCACCCTTTCTCCACACAGGAGGAGATGGTTAGACCCACCGTGTCTGCAAGAGCTGTGAAACCAGTCCCACATCCCCACCCTTTCCCCACACAGGAGGAGATGGTTTGACCCACTGTGTCTGTAAGAGCTGTGCAACCAGTCCCACATCCGCACCCTTTCCCCACACAGGAGGAGATGGTTTGACCCACTGCGTCTGCAAGAGCTGTGAAACCAGTCCCACATCCCCACCCTTTCCCCACACAGGAGGAGATGGTTTGACCCACTGTGTCTGCAAGAGCTGTGCAACCAGGCCCACATCCACACCCTTTCCCCACACAGGAGGAGATGGTTTGACCCACTGTGTCTGCAAGAGCTGTGAAACCAGTCCCACGTCCCAAACCTTTCCCCACACAGGAGGAGATGGTTTGACACACTGTGTCTGCAAGAGCTGTGCAACCAGTCCCACATCCACACATTTTCCCCACACAGGAGGAGATGGTTAGACCCACTGTGTCTGCAAGAGCTGTGAAACCAGTCCCACTTCCTCACACTTTCGCCACACAGGAGCAGATGGTTTCACCCACTGTGTCTGCAAGACCTGTGAAACCAGTCCCACATCCACACCCTTTCCGCACACAGGAGGAGATGGTTTGACCCACTGTGTCTGCAAGAGCTGTGAAACCAGTCCCACATCCGCACGCTTTCCCCACACAGGAGGAGATGGTTTGACCCACTGTGTCTGCAAGAGCTGTGCAACCAGTCGCACATCCGCACACTTTCCCCACACAAGAGGAGATGTTATGACCCACTGTGTCTGCAAGAGCTGTGAAACCAGTCCCACATCCACACCCTTTCCCCACACAGGAGGAGATGGTTTGACCCACTGTGTCTGTAAGAGCTGTGCAACCAGTCCCACATCCGCACACTTTCCCCACACAGGAGGAGATGGTTTGACCCACTGTGTCTGTAAGAGCTGTGAAACCAGTCCCACATCCCCACCCTTTCCCCACACAGGAGGAGATGGTTTGACCCACTGTGTCTGTAAGAGCTGTGCAACCAGTCCCACATCCGCACACTTTCCCCACACAGGAGGAGATGGTTTGACCTACTGTGTCTGCAAGAGCTGTGAAATCAGTCCCACATCCACACTCTTTCCCCACACAGGAGGAGATGGTTTGACCCACTGTGTCTGCAAGAGCTGTGAAACCAGTCCCACATCCGCACCCTTTCCCCACACAGGAGGAGATGGTTTGACCCACAGTGTCTGTAAGAGCTGTGCAACCAGTCCCACATCCGCACACTTTCCCCACACAGGAGGAGATGGTTTGACCCACTGTGTCTGTAAGAGCTGTGCAACCAGTCCCACATCCGCACACTTTCCCCACACAGGAGGAGATGGTTTGACCCACTGTGTCTGCAAGAGCTGTGAAATCAGTCCCACATCCACACTCTTTCCCCACACAGGAGGAGATGCTTTGACACACTGTGTCTGCAAGAGCTGTGAAACCAGTCCCACATCCGCACACTTTCCCCACACAGGAGGAGATGGTTTGACCCACTGTGTCTGCCAGAGCTGTGAAACCAGTTCCACATCCGCACGCTTTCCCCACACAGGAGGAGATGGTTTGACCCATTGTGTCTGAAAGAGCTGTGAAACCATTCCCACATCCCCAACTTTTCCCCACACAGGAGGAGATGGTTTGACCCATTGTGTCTGCAAGAGCTGTGCAACCAGTCCCACATCCCCACCCTTTCCCCACACAGGAGGAGATGGTTTGACCCACTGTGTCTGCAAGAGCTCTGAAACCAGTCCCACATCCCCACCCTTTCCCCACACAGGAGGAGATGGTTTGACCCACTGTGTCTGCAAGAGCTGTGCAACCAGTCCCACATCCACACCCTTTCCCCACACAGGAGGAGATGGTTTGACACACTGTGTCTGCAAGAGCTGTGCAACCAGTCCCACATCCGCACACTTTCCCCACACAGGAGGAGATGGTTTGACCCACTGTGTCTGCAAGAGCTGTGCAACCAGTCCCACATCCCCACCCTTTCCCTACACAAGAGGAGATGGTTTGACCCACTGTGTCTGCAAGAGCTGTGCAACCAGTCCCACATTCACACCCTTTCCCCACACAGGAGGAGATGGTTTGACCCACTGTGTCTGCAAGAGCTGTGAAACCAGTCCCACATCCACACCCGTTCAGCACACAGGAGGAGATGGTTTGACCCACTGTGTCTGCAAGAGCTGTGAAACCATTCCCACATCCCCAACCTTTCCCCACACAGGAGGAGATGGTTTGACCCACTGTGTCTGCAAGAGCTGTGAAATCAGTCCCACATCCCCACCCTTTCTCCACACAGGAGGAGATGGTTAGACCCACCGTGTCTGCAAGAGCTGTGAAACCAGTCCCACATCCCCACCCTTTCCCCACACAGGAGGAGATGATGTGACCCACTGTGTCTGTAAGAGCTGTGCAACCAGTCCCACATCCGCACCCTTTCCCCACACAGGAGGAGATGGTTTGACCCACTGTGTCTGCAAGAGCTGTGAAACCAGTCCCACATCCACACCCTTTCCCCACACAGGAGGAGATGGTTTGACCCACTGCGTCTGCAAGAGCTGTGAAACCAGTCCCACATCCCCACCCTTTCCCCACACAGGAGGAGATGGTTTGACCCACTGTGTCTGCAAGAGCTGTGCAACCAGGCCCACATCCACACCCTTTCCCCACACAGGAGGAGATGGTTTGACCCACTGTGTCTGCAAGAGCTGTGAAACCAGTCCCACGTCCCAAACCTTTCCCCACACAGGAGGAGATGCTTTGACACACTGTGTCTGCAAGAGCTGTGCAACCAGTCCCACATCCACACATTTTCCCCACACAGGAGGAGATGGTTAGACCCACTGTGTCTGCAAGAGCTGTGAAACCAGTCCCACTTCCTCACCCTTTCGCCACACAGGAGCAGATGGTTTCACCCACTGTGTCTGCAAGACCTGTGAAACCAGTCCCACATCCACACCCTTTCCGCACACAGGAGGAGATGGTTTGACACACTGTGTCTGCAAGAGCTGTGAAACCAGTCCCACATCCGCACGCTTTCCCCACACAGGAGGAGATGTTTTGACCCACTGTGTCTGCAAGAGCTGTGCAACCAGTCCCACATCCGCACACTTTCCCCACACAAGAGGAGATGTTATGACCCACTGTGTCTGCAAGAGCTGTGAAACCAGTCCCACATCCACACCCTTTCCCCACACAGGAGGAGATGGTTTGACCCACTGTGTCTGCAAGAGCTGTGAAACCAGTCCCACATCCGCACCCTTTCCCCACACAGGAGGAGATGGTTTGACCCACTGTGTCTGCAAGAGCTGTGAAATCAGTCCCACATCCCCACCCTTTCTCCACACAGGATGAGATGGTTAGACCCACCGTGTCTGCAAGAGCTGTGAAACCAGTCCCACATCCCCACCCTTTCCCCACACAGGAGGAGATGGTTTGACCCACTGTGTCTGTAAGAGCTGTGCAACCAGTCCCACATCCGCACACTTTCCCCACACAGGAGGAGATGGTTTGACCCACTGTGTCTGCAAGAGCTGTGAAACCAGTCCCACATCCACACCCTTTCCCCACACAGGAGGAGATGGTTTGACCCACTGCGTCTGCAAGAGCTGTGAAACCAGTCCCACATCCCCACCCTTTCCCCACACAGGAGGAGATGGTTTGACCCACTGTGTCTGTAAGAGCTGTGCAACCAGTCCCACATCCGCACACTTTCCCCACACAGGAGGAGATGGTTTGACCCACTGTGTCTGCAAGAGCTGTGAAACCAGTCCCACATCCACACCCTTTCCCCACACAGGAGGAGATGGTTTGACCCACTGCGTCTGCAAGAGCTGTGAAACCAGTCCCACATCCCCACCCTTTCCCCACACAGGAGGAGATGGTTTGACACACTGTGTCTGCAAGAGCTGTGAAACCAGTCCCACGTCCACACTCTTGCCCCACACAGTAGGAGATGCTTTGACACACTGTGTCTGCAAGAGCTGTGCAACCAGTCCCACATCCGCACCCTTTCCCCACACAGGAGGAGATGGTTTGACCCACTGTGTCTGCAAGAGCTGTGAAATCAGTCCCACATCCCCACCCTTTCTCCACACAGGAGCAGATGGTTAGACCCACTGTGTCTGCAAGAGCTGTGCAACCAGTCCCACATCCACACCCTTTCCCCACACAGGAGGAGATGGTTTGACCCACTGTGTCTGCAAGAGCTGTGAAATCAGTCCCACATCCACACTCTTTCCCCACACAGGAGGAGATGGTTTGACCCACTGTGTCTGCAAGAGCTGTGCAACCAGTCCCACATCCGCACCCTTTCCCCACACAGGAGGAGATGGTTTGACCCACTGTGTCTGCAAGAGCTCTGAAACCAGTCCCACATCCCCACCCTTTCCCCACACAGGAGGAGATGGTTTGACCCACTGTGTCTGCAAGAGCTGTGCAACCAGTCCCACATCCACACCCTTTCCCCACACAGGAGGAGATGGTTTGACCCACTGTGTCTGCAAGAGCTGTGAAACCAGTCCCACATCCACACCCGTTCAGCACACAGGAGGAGATGGTTTGACCCACTGTGTCTGCAAGACCTGTGAAACCAGTCCCACATCCCCACCCTTTCCCCACACAGGAGGAGATGGTTTGACCCACTGTGTCTGCAAGAGCTGTGAAACCAGTCCCACATCCCCACCCTTGCTCCACACAGGAGGAGATGGTTAGACCCACTGTGTCTGCAAGAGATGTGAAACCAGTCCCACATCCCCATCCTTTACCCACACATGAGGAGATGGTTTGACACACTGTGTCTGCAAGAGCTGTGAAACCAGCCCCAAATCCCCAACCTTTCCCCACACAGGAGGAGATGGTTTGACCAAGTGTGTCTGCATGTGCTGTGAAACCAGCCCCACATCCACACCCTTTCCCCACACAGGAGGAGATGGTTAGACCCACTTTGTCTGCAAGAACTGTGAAACCAGTCCCACATCCATACCCTTTCCCCACACAGGAGGAGATGGTTTGAACCACTGTGACTGTAAGAGCTGTGAAACCAGTCCCACATCCGCACACTTTCCCCACACAGGAGGAGATGTTTTGACCCACTGTGTCTGCAAGAGCTGTGAAACCAGTCCCACATCCACACCCTTTCCCCACGCAGGAGGAGATGGTTTGACCCACTGTGATTGTAAGAGCTGTGAAACCAGTCCCAATTCCGCACACTTTCCCCTCACAGGAGGAGATGGTTGGACCCACTATGTCTGCAAGACCTGTGCAACCAGTCCGCATCCGCACCCTTTCCCCACACAGGAGGAGATGGCTGACCCACTGTGTCTGCAAGAGCTGTGAAACCAGTCCCACATCCCCACCCTTTCCCCACACAGGAGGAGATGGTTTGACACACTGTGTCTGCAAGAGCTTTGCAACGAGTCCCAAATCCACACCCTTTCCCCACACAGGAGGAGATGGTTAGAGCCACTGTGTCTGTAAGAGCTGTCAAACCAGCCCCACATCCGCACCCTTTCCCCACACAGGAGGAGATGGTTTGACCCACTGTGTCTGCAAGAGCTGTGAAACCAGTCCCACATCCACACCCTTTCCCCACACAGGAGGAGATGTTTTGCCCCACTGTGACTGTAAGAGCTGTGAAAAAAGTCCCAATCCGCACACTTTCCCCACACAGGGGGAGATGGTTTGACCCACAGTGACTGTAAGAGCTGTGCAACCAGTCCCACATCCACACCCTTTCCCCACACAGGAGGAGATGGTTTGACACACTGTGTCTGCAACAGCAGTGAAACCAGCCCCACATCCGGACCCTTTCCCCACACAGGAGGAGATGGTTTAACCCACTGTGTCCGCAAGAGCTGTGCAACTAGTCCCACATCCGCACACTTTCCCCACACAAGAGGAGATGTTATGACCCACTGTGTCTGCAAGAGCTGTGAAACCAGTCCCACATCCCCACCCTTTCCCCACACAGGAGGAGATGGTTTGACCCACTGTGTCTGCAAGAGCTGTGAAACCAGTCCCACATCCCCACCCTTTCCCCACACAGGAGGAGATGGTTTGACGCACTGACTGTCAGAGCTGTGAAACCAGTCCCACATCCGCATACTTTCACCACACAGGAGGAGATGTTTTGACCGACAGTGTCTGCAAGAGCTGTGAAACCAGTCCCACATCCCCACCCTTTCCCCACATAGGAGGAGATGGTTTGACCCACTGTGTCTGCAAGAGCTGTGAAACCAGCCCCAAATCCCGAACCTTTCCCCACAGAGGAGGAGATGCTTTGACCCAAAGTGTCTGCAAGAGCTGTGAGACCAGCCCCACATCCGGACCCTTTCCCCACACAGGAGGAGATGGTTTGACACACTGTGTCTGCAAGAGCTGTGAAACCAGTCCCACATCCACACCCTTTCCCCACACAGGAGGAGATGTTTTGACGCACTGTGTCTGTAAGAGCTGTGAAACCAGTCCCACATCCGCACACTTTCCCCTCACAGGAGGAGATGGTTAGACCCACGGTGTCTGCAAGAGCTGTGATACCAGTCCCGCATCCACACCCTTTCCCCCTGCAGGAGGAGATGGTTTGACCCACTGTGACTGTAACAGCTGTGCAACCTGTCCCACATCCGCACACTTTCCCCTCACAGGAGGAGATGTTTAGACAAACTGTGTCTGCAAGAGCTGTGAAACCAGTCCCACATCCACACCCTTTCCCCATGCAGGAGGAGATGTTTTGACCCACTGTGACTGTAAGAGCTGTGAAACCAGTCCCAATTCCGCACACTTTCCCCTCACAGGAGGAGATGGTTGGACCCACTATGTCTGCAAGACCTGTGCAACCAGTCCGCATCCGCACACTTCCCCACACAGGAGGAGATATTTTGACCCACTGTGACTGTAAGAGCTGTGAAACCAGTCCCAAATCCCCACCTTTTCCCAACACAGGAGGAGATGGTTTGACCCACTGTGACTGTAAGAGCTGTGCAACCAGTCCCACATACACACCCTTTCCCCACACAGGAGGAGAAGGTTTGACCCACTGTGTCTGCAAGAGCTCTGAAACCAGTCCCACATCCCCACCATTTCCCCACACAGGAGGAGATGGTTTGACCCACTGTGTCTGCAAGAGCTGTGCAACCAGTCCCACATCCACACCCTTTCCCCACACAGGAGGAGATGGTTTGACACACTGTGTCTGCAAGAGCTGTGCAACCAGTCCCACATCCGCACACTTTCCCCACACAGGAGGAGATGGTTTGACCCACTGTGTCTGCAAGAGCTGTGCAACCAGTCCCACATCCCCACCCTTTCCCCACACAAGAGGAGATGGTTTGACCCACTGTGTCTGCAAGAGCTGTGCAACCAGTCCCACATTCACACCCTTTCCCCACACAGGAGGAGATGGTTTGACCCACTGTGTCTGCAAGAGCTGTGAAACCAGTCCCACATCCACACCCGTTCAGCACACAGGAGGAGATGGTTTGACCCACTGTGTCTGCAAGAGCTGTGAAACCAGTCCCACGTCCCAAACCTTTCCCCACACAGGAGGAGATGGTTTGACACACTGTGTCTGCAAGAGCTGTGAAACCAGTCCCACATCCACACTCTTTCCCAACACAGGAGGAGATGGTTTGACACACTGTGTCTGCAAGAGCTGTGAAACCAGTCCCACATCCACACCCTTTCCCCACACAGTAGGAGATGCTTTGACACACTGTGTCTGCAAGAGCTGTGCAACCAGTCCCACATCCACACATTTTCCCCACACAGGAGGAGATGGTTAGACCCACTGTGTCTGCAAGAGCTGTGAAACCAGTCCCAATTCCTCACCCTTTCGCCACACAGGAGCAGATGGTTTCACCCACTGTGTCTGCAAGACCTGTGAAACCAGTCCCACATCCACACCCTTTCCGCACACAGGAGGAGATGGTTTGACCCACTGTGTCTGCAAGAGCTGTGAAACCAGTCCCACATCCGCACGCTTTCCCCACACAGGAGGAGATGTTTTGACCCAAAGTGTCTGCAAGAGCTGTGCAACCAGTCCCACATCCGCACACTGTCCCCACACAAGAGGAGATGTTATGACCCACTGTGTCTGCAAGAGCTGTGAAACCAGTCCCACATCCACACCCTTTCCCCACACAGGAGGAGATGGTTTGACCCACTGTGTCTGCAAGAGCTGTGAAACCAGTCCCACATCCGCACCCTTTCCCCACACAGGAGGAGATGGTTTGACCCACTGTGTCTGCAAGAGCTGTGTAACCAGTCCCACATCCGCACACTTTCCCCACACAGGAGGAGATGGTTTGACCCACTGTGTCTGCAAGAGCTGTGAAATCAGTCCCACATCCCCACCCTTTCTCCACACAGGAGGAGATGGTTAGACCCACTGTGTCTGCAAGAGCGGTGAAATCAGTCCCACATCCCCACCCTTTCTCCACACAGGAGGAGATGGTTAGACCCACCGTGTCTGCAAGAGCTGTGAAACCAGTCCCACATCCCCACCCTTTCCCCACACAGGAGGAGATGGTTTGACCCACTGTGTCTGTAAGAGCTGTGCAACCAGTCCCACATCCGCACCCTTTCCCCACACAGGAGGAGATGGTTTGACCCACTGTGTCTGCAAGAGCTGTGAAACCAGTCCCACATCCACACCCTTTCCCCACACAGGAGGAGATGGTTTGACCCACTGCGTCTGCAAGAGCTGTGAAACCAGTCCCACATCCCCACCCTTTCCCCACACAGGAGGAGATGGTTTGACCCACTGTGTCTGCAAGAGCTGTGCAACCAGTCCCACGTCCCAAACCTTTCCCCACACAGGAGGAGATGGTTTGACCCACTGTGTCTGCAAGAGCTGTGAAATCAGTCCCACATCCCCACCCTTTCTCCACACAGGAGGAGATGGTTAGACCCACTGTGTCTGCAAGAGCTGTGCAACCAGTCCCACATCCACACCCTTTCCCCACACAGGAGGAGATGGTTTGACCCACTGTGTCTGCAAGAGCTGTGAAATCAGTCCCACATCCACACTCTTTCCCCACACAGGAGGAGATGGTTTGACCCACTGTGTCTGCAAGAGCTGTGCAACCAGTCCCACATCCGCACCCTTTCCCCACACAGGAGGAGATGGTTTGACCCACTGTGTCTGCAAGATCTCTGAAACCAGTCCCACATCCCCACCCTTTCCCCACACAGGAGGAGATGGTTTGACCCACTGTGTCTGCAAGAGCTGTGCAACCAGTCCCACATCCACACCCTTTCCCCACACAGGAGGAGATGGTTTGACACACTGTGTCTGCAAGAGCTGTGCAACCAGTCCCACATCCGCACACTTTCCCCACACAGGAGGAGATGGTTTGACCCACTGTGTCTGCAAGAGCTGTGCAACCAGTCCCACATCCACACCCTTTCCCCACACAGGAGGAGATGGTTTGACACACTGTGTCTGCAAGAGCTGTGCAACCAGTCCCACATCCGCACACTTTCCCCACACAGGAGGAGATGGTTTGACCCACTGTGTCTGCAAGAGCTGTGAAACCAGTCCCACATCCACTCCCATTCAGCACACAGGAGGAGATGGTTTGACCCACTGTGTCTGCAAGACCTGTGAAACCAGTCCCACATCCCCACCCTTTCCCCACACAGGAGGAGATGGTTTGACCCACTGTGTCTGCAAGAGCTGTGAAACCAGTCCCACATCCCCACCCTTGCTCCACACAGGAGGAGATGGTTAGACCCACTGTGTCTGCAAGAGATGTGAAACCAGTCCCACATCCCCATCCTTTACCCACACATGAGGAGATGGTTTGACACACTGTGTCTGCAAGAGCTGTGAAACCAGCCCCAAATCCCCAACCTTTCCCCACACAGGAGGAGATGGTTTGACCAACTGTGTCTGCAAGAGCTGTGAAACCAGCCCCACATCCACACCCTTTCCCCACACAGGAGGAGATGGTTAGACCCACTGTGTCTGCAAGAACTGTGAAACCCGTCCCACATCCATACCCTTTCCCCACACAGGAGGAGATGGTTTGAACCACTGTGACTGTAAGAGCTGTGAAACCAGTCCCACATCCGCACACTTTCCCCACACAGGAGGAGATGTTTTGACCCACTGTGTCTGCAAGAGCTGTGAAACCAGTCCCACATCCACACCCTTTCCCCACGCAGGAGGAGATGGTTTGACCCACTGTGATTGTAAGAGCTGTGAAACCAGTCCCAATTCCGCACACTTTCCCCTCACAGGAGGAGATGGTTGGACCCACTATGTCTGCAAGACCTGTGCAACCAGTCCGCATCCGCACCCTTTCCCCACACAGGAGGAGATGGTTTGACCCACTGTGTCTGCAAGAGCTGTGAAACCAGTCCCACATCCCCACCCTTTCCCCACACAGGAGGAGATGGTTTGACACACTGTGTCTGCAAGAGCTTTGCAACGAGTCCCAAATCCACACCCTTTCCCCACACAGGAGGAGATGGTTAGACCCACTGTGTCTGTAAGAGCTGTGAAACCAGACCCACATCCGCACCCTTTCCCCACACAGGAGGAGATGGTTTGACCCACTGTGTCTGCAAGAGCTGTGAAACCAGTCCCACATCCACACCCTTTCCCCACACAGGAGGAGATGTTTTGACCCACTGTGACTGTAAGAGCTGTGAAAAAAGTCCCAATCCGCACACTTTCCCCACACAGGAGGAGATGGTTTGACCCACTGTGTCTGCAAGAGCTGTGAAACCAGTCCCACATCCCCACCCTTTCCCCACACAGGAGGAGATGGTTTGACACACTGTGTCTGCAAGAACTGTGAAACCAGTCCCACATCCCCACCGTTTCCCCACACAGGAGGAGGTGGTTAGACACACTGTGTCTGCAAGAGCTGTGAAACCAGTCCAACATCCACACCCTTTCACCACACAGGAGGAGATGGTTTGACACACTGTGACTGTAAGAGCTGTGAAACCAGTCCCACATCCGCACACTTTCCCCACACAGGAGGAGATGGTTTGACCCACTGTGTCTGAAGTAGCTGTGAAACCATACCCACGAACCCCAACCTTTCCCCACACAGGAGGAGATGGTTTGACCCACTGTGTCTGCAAGAGCTGTGAAATCAGTCCCACATCCACACCCTTTCCCCACACAGGAGGAGATGGTTTGACCCACTGTGTCTGCAAGAGCTGTGAAACCAGTCCCACATCCACACCCTTTCCCCACACAGGAGGACATGGTTTGACCCACTGTGACTGCAGGAGCTGTGAAACCAGTCCCACATCCCCACCCTTTCCCCACACAGGAGGAGATGGTTTGACCCACTGTGTCTGCAAGAGCTGTGGAACCAGTCCCACATCCACACACTTTCCCCACACAGGAGGAGATGGTTTGACCCACTGTGTCTGCAAGAGCTGTGCAACCAGTCCCACATCCGCACCCTTTCTCCACACAGGAGGAGATGGTTTGACCCACTGTGTCTGCAACAGCTGTGAAACCAGTCCCACATCCACACTCTTTCCCCACACAGGAGGAGATGGTTTGACACATTGTGTCTGCAAGAGCTGTGCAACCAGCCCCACATCCAGACACTTTCCCCACACAGGAGGAGATGGTTTGTTCCACTGAGTCTGCAAGAGCTGTGAAACCTGTCCCACATCCACACTCTTTCCCCACACAGGAGGAGATGGTTTGACCCACTGTGTCTGCAAGAGCTGTAAAACCAGTCCCACATCCGCACACTTTCCCCACACAGGAGGAGATGGTTTGACCCACTGTGTCTGCAATAGCTGTAAAACCAGTCCCACATCCGCACCCTTTCCCCACACAGGAGGAGATGGTTTGACCCACTATGTCTGCAAGAGCTGTGAAACCACTCCCACATCCACAGCTTTTCCCCACACAGGAGGAGATGGTTTGACCCACTGTGTCTGCAAGAGCTGTGAAACCAGTCCCACATCCGCACCCTTTCCCCACACAGGAGGCCATTGTTTGACCCACTGTGTCTGCTAGAGCTGTGCAACCAGTCCCACATCCGCACCCTTTCCCCTCACCGGAGGAGATGGTTTGACCCACTGTGTCTGCAAGAGCTGTGAAACTAGTCCAACATCCCCACCATTTCCCCACACAGGAGGAGATGGTTTGACCCACTGTGTCTGCAAGAGCTGTGAAACCAGTCCCACATCCACACCCTTTCCCCACACAGGAGGAGATGGTTTGACCGACTGCGTCTGCAAGAGCTGTGCAACCAGTCCCACATCCACAGCCTTTCCCCACACAGGAGGAGATGGTTTGACCCACTGTGTCTGCAAGAGCTGTGAAACCAGTCCCACATCCGCACACTTTCCCCACACAGGAGGAGATGGTTTGACCCACTGTGTCTGCAAGAGCTGTGCAACCAGTCCCACAACCACACACTTTACCCACACAGGAGGAGATGGTTTGACCCACTGTGTCTGCAAGAGCTGTGAAACCAGTCCCACATCCACACCCTGTCCCCACACAGGAGGACATGGTTTGACACACTGTGTCTCAAGAGATGTGAAACCAGTCCCACATCCCCAACCTTTCCCCACACAGGAGGAGATAGTTTGACCCACTGTGTCTGCAAGAGCTGTGCAAGCAGTCCCACATCCACACCCTTTCCCCACACAGGAGGAGATATTTTGACCCACTGTGTCTGCAAGAGCAGTGCAACCAGTCCCACATCTGCACACTTTCCCCTCACAGGAGGAGATGGTTTGACCCACTGTGTCTGCAAGAGCTGTGAAACCAGTCCCACATCCACACCCTTTCCCCACACAGGAGGAGATGGTTTGACCCACTGTGTCTGCAAGAGCTGTGAAACCAGTCCCACATCCCCACCCTTTCCCCACACAGGAGGAGATGGTTTGACCCACTGTGTCTGCAAGAGCTGTGCAACCAGTCCCACATCCCCACCCTTTCCCCACACAGGAGGAGATGGTTTGACACACAGTGTCTGTAAGAGCTGTGAAACCAGTCCCACATCCACACCCTTTCCCCACACAGGAGGAGATGGTTTGACACACTGTGTCTGTCAGAGCTGTGCAACCAGTCCCACATCCACACCCTTTCCCCACACAGGAGGAGATGGTTTGACCCACTGTGTCTGCAAGAGCTGTGAAACCAGTCCCACATCCACACCCTTTCCCCACACAGGAGGACATGGTTTGACCCACTGTGACTGCAGGAGCTGTGAAACCAGTCCCACATCCCCACCCTTTCCCCACACAGGAGGAGATGGTTTGACCCACTGTGTCTGCAAGAGCTGTGGAACCAGTCCCACATCCACACACTTTCCCCACACAGGAGGAGATGGTTTGACCCACTGTGTCTGCAAGAGCTGTGCAACCAGTCCCACATCCGCACCCTTTCTCCACACAGGAGGAGATGGTTTGACCCACTGTGTCTGCAACAGCTGTGAAACCAGTCCCACATCCACACTCTTTCCCCACACAGGAGGAGATGGTTTGACACATTGTGTCTGCAAGAGCTGTGCAACCAGCCCCACATCCAGACACTTTCCCCACACAGGAGGAGATGGTTTGTTCCACTGAGTCTGCAAGAGCTGTGAAACCTGTCCCACATCCACACTCTTTCCCCACACAGGAGGAGATGGTTTGACCCACTGTGACTGTAAGAGCTGTGAAACCAGTCCCACATCCGCACACTTTCCCCACACAGGAGGAGATGGTTTGACCCACTGTGTCTGAAATAGCTGTGAAACCATTCCCACATCCCCAACCTTTCCCCACACAGGAGGAGATGGTTTGACCCACTGTGTCTGCAAGAGCTGTGAAACCAGTCCCACATCCACAGACTTTCCCCACACAGGAGGAGATGGGTTGACCCACTGTGTCTGCAAGAGCTGTGAAACCAGTCCCACATCCCCAACCTTTCCCCACACAGGAGGAGATGCTTTGACACACTGTGCCTGCAAGAGCTGTGAAAGCTGTCGCACAACCGCACCCTTTCCCCACAGAGGAGGAGATGTTTTGACCGACAGTGTCTGCAAGAGCTGTGAAACCAGTCCCACATCCACACCCTTTCCCCACACAGGAGGAGATGGTTTGACCCACTGTGTCTGCAAGAGCTGTGAAACCAGTCGCACATCCACACCCGTTCAGCACACAGGAGGAGATGGTTTGACCCACTGTGTCTGCCAGAGCTGTCCAACCAGTCCCACATCCGCACCCTTTCCCCACACAGGAGGAGATGGTTTGACCCACTGTGTCTGTAAGAGCTGTGAAACCAGTCCCACATCCGCACACTTTCCCCACATAGGAGGAGATGGTTTGACCCACTGTGTCTGTCAGAGCTGTGAAACCAGTCCCACATCCACACCCTTTCCCCACACAGGAGGAGATGGTTTGACCCACTGTGTCTGTCAGAGCTGTGTAACCAGTCCCACATCCACACCCTTTCCCCACATAGGAGGAGATGGTTAGACCCACTGTGTCTGCAAGAGCTGTGAAACCAGTCCCACATCCACACCCTGTCCCCACACAGGAGGAGATGGTTTGACACACTGTGTCTCAAGAGATGTGAAACCAGTCCCACATCCCCAACCTTTCCCCACACAGGAGGAGATGGTTTGACCCACTGTGTCTGCAAGAGCTGTGCAAGCAGTCCCACATCCGCACACTTTCCCCACACAGGAGGAGATGGTTTGACCCACTGTGTCTGTCAGAGCTGTGAAACCGGTCCCACATCCACACCCTTTCCCCACACAGGTGGAGATGGTTTGACCCACTGTGTCTGCAAGAGCTGTGAAACCATTCCCACATCCCCAACCTTTCCCCACACAGGAGGAGATGCAGACCCACTGTGACTGCAAGAGCTGTGAAACCAGTCCCACATCCGCACCCTTTCCCCACACAATAGGAGATGGTTTGACACAATGTGTCTGCAAGAGCTGTGAAACCAGTCCCACAACTGCACACTTTTCCCACACAGGAGGAGATTGTTTGACCCACTGTGTCTGCAAGAGCTGTAAAACCAGTCCCACATCCGCACACTTTCCCCACACAGGAGGAGATGGTTTGACCCACTGTGTCTGCAATAGCTGTAAAACCAGTCCCACATCCGCACCCTTTCCCCACACAGGAGGAGATGGTTTGACCCACTATGTCTGCAAGAGCTGTGAAACCACTCACACATCCACAGCTTTTCCCCACACAGGAGGAGATGGTTTGACCCACTGTGTCTGCAAGAGCTGTGAAACCAGTCCCACATCCGCAACCTTTCCCCACACAGGAGGCCATTGTTTGACCCACTGTGTCTGCAAGAGCTGTGCAACCAGTCCCACATCCGCACCCTTTCCCCTCACCGGAGGAGATGGTTTGACCCACTGTGTCTGCAAGAGCTGTGAAACTAGTCCAACATCCCCACCATTTCCCCACACAGGAGGAGATGGTTTGACCCACTGTGTCTGCAAGAGCTGTGAAACCAGTCCCACATCCACACCCTTTCCCCACACAGGAGGAGATGGTTTGACCGACTGCGTCTGCAAGAGCTGTGCAACCAGTCCCACATCCACAGCCTTTCCCCACACAGGAGGAGATGGTTTGACCCACTGTGTCTGCAAGAGCTGTGAAACCAGTCCCACATCCGCACACTTTCCCCACACAGGAGGAGATGGTTTGACCCACTGTGTCTGCAAGAGCTGTGCAACCAGTCCCACAACCACACACTTTACCCACACAGGAGGAGATGGTTTGACCCACTGTGTCTGCAAGAGCTGTGAAACCAGTCCCACATCCACACCCTGTCCCCACACAGGAGGACATGGTTTGACACACTGTGTCTCAAGAGATGTGAAACCAGTCCCACATCCCCAACCTTTCCCCACACAGGAGGAGATAGTTTGACCCACTGTGTCTGCAAGAGCTGTGCAAGCAGTCCCACATCCACACCCTTTCCCCACACAGGAGGAGATATTTTGACCCACTGTGTCTGCAAGAGCAGTGCAACCAGTCCCACATCTGCACACTTTCCCCTCACAGGAGGAGATGGTTTGACCCACTGTGTCTGCAAGAGCTGTGAAACCAGTCCCACATCCACACCCTTTCCCCACACAGGAGGAGATGGTTTGACCCACTGTGTCTGCAAGAGCTGTGAAACCAGTCCCACATCCCCACCCTTTCCCCACACAGGAGGAGATGGTTTGACCCACTGTGTCTGCAAGAGCTGTGCAACCAGTCCCACATCCACACCCTTTCCCCACACAGGAGGAGATGGTTTGACACACTGTGTCTGTCAGAGCTGTGCAACCAGTCCCACATCCACACCCTTTCCCCACACAGGAGGAGATGGTTTGACCCACTGTGTCTGCAAGAGCTGTGAAACCAGTCCCACATCCGCACCCTTTCCCCACACAGGAGGAGATGGTTTGACCCACTGTGTCTGCAAGAGCTGTGAAACCAGTCCCACATCCACACCCTTTCCCCACACAGGAGGAGATGGTTTGACCCACTGTGTCTGCAAGAGCTGTGCAACCAGTCCCACATCCGCACACTTTCCCCACACAGGAGGAGATGGTTTGACCCACTGTGTCTGAAAGAGCTGTGAAACCAGCCCCACATCCGCCCACTTTCCCCACACAGGAGGAGATGGTTTGACCCACTGTGTCTGCAAGAACTGTGAAACCAGTCCCACATCCGCACACTTTCCCCACACAGGAGGAGATGGGTTGACCCACTATGTCTGCAAGAGCTGTGAAACCAGTCCCACATCCCCACCCTTTCCCCTCACAGGAGGAGATGTTTTGACCCACTATGTCTGCAAGAGCTGTGAAACCAGTTCCACACCCACACCCTTTCCCCACACAGGAGGAGATGGTTTGACCCACTGTGTCTGCAAGAGCTGTGCAACCAGCCCCACATCCAGACACTTTCCCCACACAGGAGGAGATGGTTTGTTCCACTGAGTCTGCAAGAGCTGTGAAACCTGTCCCACATCCACACTCTTTCCCCACACAGGAGGAGATGGTTTGACCCACTGTGACTGTAAGAGCTGTGAAACCAGTCCCACATCCGCACACTTTCCCCACACAGGAGGAGATGGTTTGACCCACTGTGTCTGAAATAGCTGTGAAACCATTCCCACATCCCCAACCTTTCCCCACACAGGAGGAGATGGTTTGACCCACTGTGTCTGCAAGAGCTGTGAAACCAGTCCCACATCCACAGACTTTCCCCACACAGGAGGAGATGGGTTGACCCACTGTGTCTGCAAGAGCTGTGAAACCAGTCCCACATCCCCAACCTTTCCCCACACAGGAGGAGATGCTTTGACACACTGTGCCTGCAAGAGCTGTGAAAGCTGTCGCACAACCGCACCCTTTCCCCACAGAGGAGGAGATGTTTTGACCGACAGTGTCTGCAAGAGCTGTGAAACCAGTCCCACATCCACACCCTTTCCCCACACAGGAGGAGATGGTTTGACCCACTGTGTCTGCAAGAGCTGTGAAACCAGTCGCACATCCACACCCGTTCAGCACACAGGAGGAGATGGTTTGACCCACTGTGTCTGCCAGAGCTGTCCAACCAGTCCCACATCCGCACCCTTTCCCCACACAGGAGGAGATGGTTTGACCCACTGTGTCTGTAAGAGCTGTGAAACCAGTCCCACATCCGCACACTTTCCCCACACAGGAGGAGATGGTTTGACCCACTGTGTCTGTCAGAGCTGTGAAACCAGTCCCACATCCACACCCTTTCCCCACACAGGAGGAGATGGTTTGACCCACTGTGTCTGTCAGAGCTGTGTAACCAGTCCCACATCCACACCCTTTCCCCACATAGGAGGAGATGGTTAGACCCACTGTGTCTGCAAGAGCTGTGAAACCAGTCCCACATCCACACCCTGTCCCCACACAGGAGGAGATGGTTTGACACACTGTGTCTCAAGAGATGTGAAACCAGTCCCACATCCCCAACCTTTCCCCACACAGGAGGAGATGGTTTGACCCACTGTGTCTGCAAGAGCTGTGCAAGCAGTCCCACATCCGCACACTTTCCCCACACAGGAGGAGATGGTTTGACCCACTGTGTCTGTCAGAGCTGTGAAACCGGTCCCACATCCACACCCTTTCCCCACACAGGTGGAGATGGTTTGACCCACTGTGTCTGCAAGAGCTGTGAAACCATTCCCACATCCCCAACCTTTCCCCACACAGGAGGAGATGCAGACCCACTGTGACTGCAAGAGCTGTGAAACCAGTCCCACATCCGCACCCTTTCCCCACACAATAGGAGATGGTTTGACACAATGTGTCTGCAAGAGCTGTGAAACCAGTCCCACAACTGCACACTTTTCCCACACAGGAGGAGATTGTTTGACCCACTGTGTCTGCAAGAGCTGTAAAACCAGTCCCACATCCGCACACTTTCCCCACACAGGAGGAGATGGTTTGACCCACTGTGTCTGCAATAGCTGTAAAACCAGTCCCACATCCGCACCCTTTCCCCACACAGGAGGAGATGGTTTGACCCACTATGTCTGCAAGAGCTGTGAAACCACTCCCACATCCACAGCTTTTCCCCACACAGGAGGAGATGGTTTGACCCACTGTGTCTGCAAGAGCTGTGAAACCAGTCCCACATCCGCAACCTTTCCCCACACAGGAGGCCATTGTTTGACCCACTGTGTCTGCAAGAGCTGTGCAACCAGTCCCACATCCGCACCCTTTCCCCTCACCGGAGGAGATGGTTTGACCCACTGTGTCTGCAAGAGCTGTGAAACTAGTCCAACATCCCCACCATTTCCCCACACAGGAGGAGATGGTTTGACCCACTGTGTCTGCAAGAGCTGTGAAACCAGTCCCACATCCACACCCTTTCCCCACACAGGAGGAGATGGTTTGACCGACTGCGTCTGCAAGAGCTGTGCAACCAGTCCCACATCCACAGCCTTTCCCCACACAGGAGGAGATGGTTTGACCCACTGTGTCTGCAAGAGCTGTGAAACCAGTCCCACATCCGCACACTTTCCCCACACAGGAGGAGATGGTTTGACCCACTGTGTCTGCAAGAGCTGTGCAACCAGTCCCACAACCACACACTTTACCCACACAGGAGGAGATGGTTTGACCCACTGTGTCTGCAAGAGCTGTGAAACCAGTCCCACATCCACACCCTGTCCCCACACAGGAGGACATGGTTTGACACACTGTGTCTCAAGAGATGTGAAACCAGTCCCACATCCCCAACCTTTCCCCACACAGGAGGAGATAGTTTGACCCACTGTGTCTGCAAGAGCTGTGCAAGCAGTCCCACATCCACACCCTTTCCCCACACAGGAGGAGATATTTTGACCCACTGTGTCTGCAAGAGCAGTGCAACCAGTCCCACATCTGCACACTTTCCCCTCACAGGAGGAGATGGTTTGACCCACTGTGTCTGCAAGAGCTGTGAAACCAGTCCCACATCCACACCCTTTCCCCACACAGGAGGAGATGGTTTGACCCACTGTGTCTGCAAGAGCTGTGAAACCAGTCCCACATCCCCACCCTTTCCCCACACAGGAGGAGATGGTTTGACCCACTGTGTCTGCAAGAGCTGTGCAACCAGTCCCACATCCACACCCTTTCCCCACACAGGAGGAGATGGTTTGACACACTGTGTCTGTCAGAGCTGTGCAACCAGTCCCACATCCACACCCTTTCCCCACACAGGAGGAGATGGTTTGACCCACTGTGTCTGCAAGAGCTGTGAAACCAGTCCCACATCCGCACCCTTTCCCCACACAGGAGGAGATGGTTTGACCCACTGTGTCTGCAAGAGCTGTGAAACCAGTCCCACATCCACACCCTTTCCCCACACAGGAGGAGATGGTTTGACCCACTGTGTCTGCAAGAGCTGTGCAACCAGTCCCACATCCGCACACTTTCCCCACACAGGAGGAGATGGTTTGACCCACTGTGTCTGCAAGAGCTGTGAAACCAGTCCCACATCCACAGACTTTCCCCACACAGGAGGAGATGGGTTGACCCACTGTGTCTGCAAGAGCTGTGAAACCAGTCCCACATCCCCAACCTTTCCCCACACAGGAGGAGATGCTTTGACACACTGTGCCTGCAAGAGCTGTGAAAGCTGTCGCACAACCGCACCCTTTCCCCACAGAGGAGGAGATGTTTTGACCGACAGTGTCTGCAAGAGCTGTGAAACCAGTCCCACATCCACAGCCTTTCCCCACACAGGAGGAGATGGTTTGACCCACTGTGTCTGCAAGAGCTGTGAAACCAGTCGCACATCCACACCCGTTCAGCACACAGGAGGAGATGGTTTGACCCACTGTGTCTGCCAGAGCTGTCCAACCAGTCCCACATCCGCACCCTTTCCCCACACAGGAGGAGATGGTTTGACCCACTGTGTCTGTAAGAGCGGTGAAACCAGTCCCACATCCGCACACTTTCCCCACACAGGAGGAGATGGTTTGACCCACTGTGTCTGTCAGAGCTGTGAAACCAGTCCCACATCCACATCCTTTCCCCACACAGGAGGAGATGGTTTGACCCACTGTGTCTGTCAGAGCTGTGTAACCAGTCCCACATCCACACCCTTTCCCCACATAGGAGGAGATGGTTAGACCCACTGTGTCTGCAAGAGCTGTGAAACCAGTCCCACATCCACACCCTGTCCCCACACAGGAGGAGATGGTTTGACACACTGTGTCTCAAGAGATGTGAAACCAGTCCCACATCCCCAACCTTTCCCCACACAGGAGGAGATGGTTTGACCCACTGTGTCTGCAAGAGCTGTGCAAGCAGTCCCACATCCGCACACTTTCCCCACACAGGAGGAGATGGTTTGACCCACTGTGTCTGTCAGAGCTGTGAAACCGGTCCCACATCCACACCCTTTCCCCACACAGGTGGAGATGGTTTGACCCACTGTGTCTGCAAGAGCTGTGAAACCATTCCCACATCCCCAACCTTTCCCCACACAGGAGGAGATGCAGTCCCACTGTGACTGCAAGAGCTGTGAAACCAGTCCCACATCCGCACCCTTTCCCCACACAATAGGAGATGGTTTGACACAATGTGTCTGCAAGAGCTGTGAAACCAGTCCCACAACTGCACACTTTTCCCACACAGGAGGAGATTGTTTGACCCACTGTGTCTGCAAGAGCTGTAAAACCAGTCCCACATCCGCACACTTTCCCCACACAGGAGGAGATGGTTTGACCCACTGTGTCTGCAATAGCTGTAAAACCAGTCCCACATCCGCACCCTTTCCCCACACAGGAGGAGATGGTTTGACCCACTATGTCTGCAAGAGCTGTGAAACCACTCCCACATCCACAGCTTTTCCCCACACAGGAGGAGATGGTTTGACCCACTGTGTCTGCAAGAGCTGTGAAACCAGTCCCACATCCGCAACCTTTCCCCACACAGGAGGCCATTGTTTGACCCACTGTGTCTGCAAGAGCTGTGCAACCAGTCCCACATCCGCACCCTTTCCCCTCACCGGAGGAGATGGTTTGACCCACTGTGTCTGCAAGAGCTGTGAAACTAGTCCAACATCCCCACCATTTCCCCACACAGGAGGAGATGGTTTGACCCACTGTGTCTGCAAGAGCTGTGAAACCAGTCCCACATCCACACCCTTTCCCCACACAGGAGGAGATGGTTTGACCGACTGCGTCTGCAAGAGCTGTGCAACCAGTCCCACATCCACAGCCTTTCCCCACACAGGAGGAGATGGTTTGACCCACTGTGTCTGCAAGAGCTGTGAAACCAGTCCCACATCCGCACACTTTCCCCACACAGGAGGAGATGGTTTGACCCACTGTGTCTGCAAGAGCTGTGCAACCAGTCCCACAACCACACACTTTACCCACACAGGAGGAGATGGTTTGACCCACTGTGTCTGCAAGAGCTGTGAAACCAGTCCCACATCCACACCCTGTCCCCACACAGGAGGACATGGTTTGACACACTGCGTCTCAAGAGATGTGAAACCAGTCCCACATCCCCAACCTTTCCCCACACAGGAGGAGATAGTTTGACCCACTGTGTCTGCAAGAGCTGTGCAAGCAGTCCCACATCCACACCCTTTCCCCACACAGGAGGAGATATTTTGACCCACTGTGTCTGCAAGAGCAGTGCAACCAGTCCCACATCTGCACACTTTCCCCTCACAGGAGGAGATGGTTTGACCCACTGTGTCTGCAAGAGCTGTGAAACCAGTCCCACATCCACACCCTTTCCCCACACAGGAGGAGATGGTTTGACCCACTGTGTCTGCAAGAGCTGTGAAACCAGTCCCACATCCCCACCCTTTCCCCACACAGGAGGAGATGGTTTGACCCACTGTGTCTGCAAGAGCTGTGCAACCAGTCCCACATCCACACCCTTTCCCCACACAGGAGGAGATGGTTTGACACACTGTGTCTGTCAGAGCTGTGCAACCAGTCCCACATCCACACCCTTTCCCCACACAGGAGGAGATGGTTTGACCCACTGTGTCTGCAAGAGCTGTGAAACCAGTCCCACATCCGCACCCTTTCCCCACACAGGAGGAGATGGTTTGACCCACTGTGTCTGCAAGAGCTGTGAAACCAGTCCCACATCCACACCCTTTCCCCACACAGGAGGAGATGGTTTGACCCACTGTGTCTGCAAGAGCTGTGCAACCAGTCCCACATCCGCACACTTTCCCCACACAGGAGGAGATGGTTTGACCCACTGTGTCTGAAAGAGCTGTGAAACCAGCCCCACATCCGCCCACTTTCCCCACACAGGAGGAGATGGTTTGACCCACTGTGTCTGCAAGAACTGTGAAACCAGTCCCACATCCGCACACTTTCCCCACACAGGAGGAGATGGGTTGACCCACTATGTCTGCAAGAGCTGTGAAACCAGTCCCACATCCCCACCCTTTCCCCTCACAGGAGGAGATGTTTTGACCCACTATGTCTGCAAGAGCTGTGAAACCAGTTCCACACCCACACCCTTTCCCCACACAGGAGGAGATGGTTTGACCCACTGTGTCTGCAAGAGCTGTGCAACCAGTCCCACATGCGCACACTTTCCCCACACAGGAGGAGATGGTTTGACACACTGTGTCTGCAAGAGCTGTGCAACCAGTCCCACATCCGCACACTTTCCCCACACAGGAGGAGATGGTTTGACCCAAAGTGTCTGCAAGAGCTGTGAAACCAGTCCCACATCCACACCCTTTCCCCACACAGGAGGGGATGGTTTGACCCACTGTGTCTGCAAGAGCTGTGAAACCAGTCCCACATCCACACCCTTTCCCCACACAGGAGGAGATGGTTTGACCCACTGTGACTGCAAGAGCTGTGAAACGAGTCCCACATCCACACCCTTTCCCCACACAGGAGGACATGGTTTGACACACTGTGTCTCAAGAGATGTGAAACCAGTCCCACATCCCCAACCTTTCCCCACACAGGAGGAGATAGTTTGACCCACTGTGTCTGCAAGAGCTGTGCAAGCAGTCCCACATCCGCACACTTTCCCCACACAGGAGGAGATGGTTTGACCCACTGTGTCTGTCAGAGCTGTGAAACCGTTCCCACATCCACACCCTTTCCCCACACAGGAGGAGATGGTTTGACCCACTGTGTCTGCCAGAGCTGTCCAACCAGTCCCACATCCGCACCCTTTCCCCACACAGGAGGAGATGGTTTGACCCACTGTGACTGCAAGAGCTGTGAAACCAGTCCCACATCAGCACACTTTCCCCACACAGGAGGAGATGGTTTGACCCACTGTGTCTGCAAGAGCTGTGCAACCAGTCCCACATCCACACCTTTTCCCCACACAGGAGGAGATGGTTAGACCAACTGTGTCTGTCAGAGCTGTGCAACCAGTCCCACATCCACACCCTTTCCCCACACAGGAGGAGATGGTTAGACCAACTGTGTCTGTAAGAGCTGTGAAACCAGTCCCACATCCACACGCTTTCCCCACACAGGAGGAGATGGTTTGACCCACTGTGTCTGTAAGAGCTGTGCAACCAGTCCCACATCCACACCCTTTCTCCACACAGGAGGAGATGGTTTGACCCACTGTGTCTGCAAGAGCTGTGAAACCAGTCCCACATCCACACCCTTTCCCCACACAGGAGGAGATCGTTTGACCCACTGTGTCTGTAAGAGCTGTGTAACCAGTCCCACATCCACACCCTTTCCCCACACAGGAGGAGATGGTTTGACCCACTGTGTCTGCAAGAGCTGTGAAACCAGTCCCACATCCACACTCTTTCCCCTCACAGGAAGAGATGGTTTGACCCACTGTGTCTGTAAGGGCTGTGTAACCGGTCCCACATCCACACCCTTTCCCCACACAGGAGGAGATGGTTTGACACACTGTGTCTGTAAGAGCTGTGAAACCAGTCCCACATCCACACCCTTTCCCCACACAGGAGGAGATGGTTTGACCCACTGTGTCTGTAAGAGCTGTGAAACCAGTCCCACATCCGCACACTTTCCCCACACAGGAGGAGATGGTTTGACCCACTGTGTCTGTAAGAGCTGTGAAACCAGTCCCACATCCACACCCTTTCCCCACACAGGAGGAGATGGTTTGACCCACTGTGTCTGTCAGAGCTGTGAAACCAGTCCCACATCCCCAACCTTTCCCCACACAGGAGGAGATGGTTTGACCCACTGTGTCTGTCAGAGCTGTGTAACCAGTCCCACATACACACTCTTTCCCCACATAGGAGGAGATGGTTTGACCCACTGTGTCTGTAAGAGCTGTGAAACCAGTCCCACATCCGCACACTTTCCCCACACAGGAGGAGATGGTTTGACCCACTGTGTCTGTAAGAGCTGTGAAACCAGTCCCACATCCACACCCTTTCCCCACACAGGAGGAGATGGTTTGACCCACTGTGTCTGTCAGAGCTGTGTAACCAGTCCCACATCCACACCCTTTCCCCACATAGGAGGAGATGGTTAGACCCACTGTGTCTGCAAGAGCTGTGAAACCAGTCCCACATCCACACTCTTTCCCCACACAGGAGGAGATGGTTTGACCCACTGTGACTGCAAGAGCTGTGAAACCAGTCCCACATCCACACCCTGTCCCCACACAGGAGGACATGGTTTGACACACTGTGTCTCAAGAGATGTGAAACCAGTCCCACATCCCCAACCTTTCCCCACACAGGAGGAGATGGTTTGACCCACTGTGTCTGTCAGAGCTGTGAAACCGGTCCCACATCCACACCCTTTCCCCACACAGGTGGAGATGGTTTGACACACTGTGTCTGCCAGAGCTGTCCAACCAGTCCCACATCCGCACCCTTTCCCCACACAGGAGGAGATGGTTTGACCCACTGTGTCTGCCAGAGCTGTCCAACCAGTCCCACATCCGCACCCTTTCCCCACACAGGAGGAGATGGTTTGACCCACTGTGTCTGCAAGAGCTGTGAAACCAGTCCCACATCCGCACCCTTTCTCCACACAGGAGGAGATGGTTTGACCCACTGTGTCTGCAAGAGTTGTGAAACCAGTCCCACATCCACACCCTTTCCCCACACAGGAGGAGATGGTTTCACCCACTGTGTCTGCAAGAGCTGAGTAACCAGTCCCACATCCACACACTTTCCCCACACAGGAGGAGATGTTTGACCCACTGTGTCTGCAAGAGCTGTGAAACCAGTCCCACATCCGCACACTTTCCCCACACAGGAGGAGATGGTTTGACCCACTGTGTCTGTCAGAGCTGTGCAACCAGTCCCACATCCACACCCTTTCCCCACACAGGAGGAGATGGTTTGACCCACTGTGTCTGCAAGAGCTGTGAAACCAGTCCCACATCCACACCCTTTCCCCACACAGGAGGAGATGGTTTGACCCACTGTGTGTGCAAGAGCTGTGAAACCAGTCCCACATCCACACCCTTTCCCCACACAGGAGGAGATGGTTTGACCCACTGTGTCTGCAAGAGCTGTGAAACCAGTCCCACATCCGCACACTTTCCCCACACAGGAGGAGATGGTTTCACCCACTGTGTCTGCAAGAGCAGTGAGACCAGTGCCACATCCACACCCTTTCCCCACACAGGAGGAGATGGTTGGACCCACTATGTCTGCAAGACCTGTGCAACCAGTCCGCATCCGCACACTTCCCCACACAGGAGGAGATGGTTTGATACACTGTGTCTGCAATAGCTGTGAAACCAGTCCCACATCCACAACCTTTCCCCACACAGGAGGAGATGGTTTGACCCACTGTGTCTGCAAGAGCTCTGAAACCAGTCCCACATCCGCACCCTTTCCCCACACAGGAGGAGATGGTTTGACCCACTGTGTCTGCAAGAGCTGTGAAACCAGTCCCACATCCACACCCTTTCTCCACACAGGAGGAGATGGTTTGCTCCACTGTGTCTGCAAGAGCTGTGAAACCAGTCCCACAACCCCAAACTTTCCCCACACAGGAGGAGATGGTTTGACACACTGTGTCTGCAAGAGCTGTGCAAAGAGTCCCAAATCCACACCTTTTCCCTACACAGGAGGAGATGTTTTGACCCACTGTGTCTGCAAGAGCTGTGAAACCAGTCCCACATCCACACCCTTTCCCCACACAGGAGGAGATGGTTTGACCCACTGTGACTGTGAGAGCTGTGAAACCAGTCCCACATCCGCACACTTTCCCCTCACAGGGGGAGATGGTTTGACACACTCTGTCTCAAGAGATGTGAAACCAGTCCCACATCCCCAACCTTTCCCCACACAGGAGGAGATAGTTTGACCCACTGTGTCTGCAAGAGCTGTGCAACCAGTCCCACATTCGCAAACTTTCCCCACACAGGAGGAGATGGTTTGACCCACTGTGTCTGTCAGAGCTGTGAAACCGGTCCCACATCCACACCCTTTCCCCACACAGGAGGAGGTGGTTTGACCCACTGTGTCTGCAAGAGCTGTGCAACCAGTCCCACATCCGCACACTTTCCCCACACAGGAGGAGATGGTTTGACCCACTGTGACTGTGAGAGCTGAGAAACCAGTCCCACATCCACACCCTTTCCCCACACAGGAGGACATGGTTTGACACACTCTGTCTCAAGAGATGTGAAAACAGTCACACATCCCCAACCTTTCCCCACACAGGAGGAGATAGTTTGACCCACTGTGTCTGCAAGAGCTGTGCAACCAGTCCCACATTCGCAAACTTTCCCCACACAGGAGGAGATGGTTTGACCCACTGTGTCTGTCAGAGCTGTGAAACCGGTCCCACATCCACACCCTTTCCCCACACAGGAGGAGGTGGTTTGACCCACTGTGTCTGCAAGAGCTGTGCAACCAGTCCCACATCTGCACACTTTCCCCACACAGGAGGAGATGGTTTGACCCACTGTGACTGTAAGAGCTGTGAAACCAGTCCCACATCCGCACCCTTTCCCCACACAGGAGGAGATGGTTTGACCCACTGTGTCTGCAAGAGCTGTGTAACCAGTCCCACATCCGCACACTTTCCCCACACAGGAGGAGGTGGTTTGACCCACTGTGTCTGCAAGAGCTGTGAAACCAGTCCCACATCCACACCCTTTCCCCACACAGGAGGAGATGTTTTGACCCACTGTGTCTGCAAGAGCTGTGAAACCAGTCCCACATCCGCACCCTTTCTCCACACAGGAGGAGATGGTTTGACCCACTGTGTCTGCAAGAGCTGTGAAACCAGTCCCACATCCACACCCTTTCCCCACACAGGAGGAGATGGTTTGACCCACTGTGTCTGTAAGAGCTGTGTAACCAGTCCCACATCCACACCCTTTCCCCACACAGGAGATGGTTTATCCCACTGTGTCTGCAAGAGATGTGTAACCAGTCCCACATCCACACACTTTCCCCACACAGGAGGAGATGGTTTGACCCACTGTGTCTGCAAGAGCTGTGAAACCAGTCCCACATCCGCACCCTTTCCCCACACAGGAGGAGATGGTTTGACCCACTGTGTCTGTCAGAGCTGTGCAACCAGTCCCACATCCACACCCTTTCCCCACACAGGAGGAGATGGTTTGACCCACTGTGTCTGCAAGAGCTGTGAAACCAGTCCCACATCCACACCCTTTCCCCACACAGGAGGAGATGGTTAGACCAACTGTGTCTGTAAGAGCTGTGAAACCAGTCCCACATCCACACCCTTTCCCCACACAGGAGGAGATGGTTAGACCCACTGTGTCTGTAAGAGCTGTGCAACCAGTCCCACATCCACACCCTTTCCCCACACAGGAGGAGATGGTTTGACCCACTGTGTCTGTAAGAGCTGTGTAACCAGTCCCACATCCACACCCTTTCCCCACACAGGAGGAGATGCTTTGACCCACTGTGACTGTAAGAGCTGTGAAACCAGTCCCACATCCGCACACTTTCCCCACACAGGAGGAGATGGTTTGACCCACTGTGTCTGTAAGAGCTGTGTAACCAGTCCCACATCCACACCCTTTCCCCACACAGGAGGAGATGGTTAGACCCACTGTGTCTGCAAGAGCTGTGCAACCAGTCCCACATCCACAGCCTTTCCCCACACAAGAGGAGATGGTTTGACCCACTGTGTCTGCAAGAGCTGTGAAACCAGTCCCACATCCCCACCCTTTCCCCACACAGGAGGAGATGGTTTGACCCACTGTGTCTGCAAGAGCTGTGAAACCAGTCCCACATCCACACCCTTTCCCCACACAGGAGGAGATGGTTGGACCCACTGTGTCTGCAAGAGCTGTGAAACCAGTCCCACATCCGCACCCTTTCCCCACACAGGAGGAGATGGTTTGACCCACTGTGTCTGCAAGAGCTGTGAAATCAGTCCCACATCTCCACCCTTTCTCCACACAGCAGGAGATGGTTAGACCCACTGTGTCTGCAAGAGCTGTGCAACCAGTCCCACATCCACAGCCTTTCCCCACACAGGAGGAGATGGTTTGACCCACTGTGTCTGCAAGAGCTGTGAAACCAGTCCCACATCCACACCCTTTCCCCACACAGGAGGAGATGGTTAGACCAACTGTGTCTGTAAGAGCTGTGAAACCAGTCCCACATCCACACCCTTTCCCCACACAGGAGGAGATGGTTAGACCCACTGTGTCTGTAAGAGCTGTGCAACCAGTCCCACATCCACACCCTTTCCCCACACAGGAGGAGATGGTTTGACCCACTGTGTCTGTAAGAGCTGTGTAACCAGTCCCACATCCACACCCTTTCCCCACACAGGAGGAGATGCTTTGACCCACTGTGACTGTAAGAGCTGTGAAACCAGTCCCACATCCGCACACTTTCCCCACACAGGAGGAGATGGTTTGACCCACTGTGTCTGTAAGAGCTGTGTAACCAGTCCCACATCCACACCCTTTCCCCACACAGGAGGAGATGGTTAGACCCACTGTGTCTGCAAGAGCTGTGCAACCAGTCCCACATCCACAGCCGTTCCCCACACAAGAGGAGATGGTTTGACCCACTGTGTCTGCAAGAGCTGTGAAACCAGTCCCACATCCCCACCCTTTCCCCACACAGGAGGAGATGGTTTGACCCACTGTGTCTGCAAGAGCTGTGAAACCAGTCCCACATCCACACCCTTTCCCCACACAGGAGGAGATGGTTGGACCCACTGTGTCTGCAAGAGCGGTGAAACCAGTCCCACATCCGCACCCTTTCCCCACACAGGAGGAGATGGTTTGACCCACTGTGTCTGCAAGAGCTGTGAAATCAGTCCCACATCTCCACCCTTTCTCCACACAGCAGGAGATGGTTAGACCCACTGTGTCTGCAAGAGCTGTGCAACCAGTCCCACATCCACAGCCTTTCCCCACACAGGAGGAGATGGTTTGACCCACTGTGTCTGCAAGAGCTGTGAAACCAGTCCCACATCCACACCCTTTTCCCACACAGGAGGAGATGGTTTGACCGACTGCGTCTGCAAGAGCTGTGCAACCAGTCCCACATCCGCACACTTTCCCCACACAAGAGGAGATGGTTTGACCCACTGTGTCTGCAAGAGCTGTGCAACCAGTCCCACAACCACACACTTTACCCACACAGGAGGAGATGGTTTGACCCACTGTGTCTGCAAGAGATGTGAAACCAGTCCCACATCCACACCCTTTCCCCACACAGGAGGAGATGTTTTGACCCACTGTGTCTGCAAGAGCAGTGCAACCAGTCCCACATCCGCACACTTTCCCCACACAGGAGGAGATAGTTTGACACACTGTGTCTGCAAGAGCTGTGAAACCAGTCCCACATCCACACCCTTTCCCCACACAGGAGGAGATGGTTTGACCCACTGTGTCTGCAAGAGCTGTGAAACCAGTCCCACATCCCCACCCTTTCCCCACACAGGAGGAGATGGTTTGACCCACTGTGTCTGCAAGAGCTGTGAAACCAGTCCCACATCCACATCCTTTCCCCACACAGGAGGAGATGGTTTGACACACTGTGTCTGCAAGAGCTGTGTAACCCAGTCCCACATCCGCACCCTTTCCCCACACAGGAGGAGATGGTTAGACCCACTGTGTCTGCAAGAGCTGTGAAACCAGTCCCACATCTCCACCCTTTCCCCACACAGGAGGAGATGGTTTGTCCCACTGTGTCTGCAAGAGCTGTGCATCCAGTCCCACATCCGCACACTTTCCCCACACAGGAGGAGATGGTTTGACCCACTGTGTCTGCAAGAGCTGTGCAACCAGTCCCACATCCGCACACTTTCCCCACACAAGAGGAGATGGTTTGACCCACTGTGTCTGCAAGAGCTGTGAAACCAGTCCCACATCCCCACCCTTTCCCCACACAGGAGGAGATGGTTTGACCCACTGTGTCTGCAAGAGCTGTGAAACCAGTCCCACATCCACACCCTTTCCCCACACAGGAGGAGATGGTTTGACCCACTGTTTCTGCAAGAGCTGTGAAACCAGTCCCACATCCGCACACTTTCCCCACACAGGAGGAGATGGTTTGACCCACTGTGTCTGCAAGAGCTGTGAAATCAGTCCCACATCCCCACCCTTTCTCCACACAGGAGATGGTTAGACCCACTGTGTCTGCAAGAGCTGTGCAACCAGTCCCACATCCACAGCCTTTCCCCACACAAGAGGAGATGGTTTGACCCACTGTGTCTGCCAGAGCTGTCCAACCAGTCCCACATCCGCACCCTTTCCCCACACAGGAGGAGATGGTTTGACCCACTGTGTCTGCAAGAGCTGTGAAACCAGTCCCACATCCGCACCCTTTCTCCACACAGGAGGAGATGGTTTGACCCACTGTGTCTGCAAGAGTTGTGAAACCAGTCCCACATCCACACCCTTTCCCCACACAGGAGGAGATGGTTTCACCCACTGTGTCTGCAAGAGCTGAGTAACCAGTCCCACATCCACACACTTTCCCCACACAGGAGGAGATGTTTGACCCACTGTGTCTGCAAGAGCTGTGAAACCAGTCCCACATCCGCACACTTTCCCCACACAGGAGGAGATGGTTTGACCCACTGTGTCTGTCAGAGCTGTGCAACCAGTCCCACATCCACACCCTTTCCCCACACAGGAGGAGATGGTTTGACCCACTGTGTCTGCAAGAGCTGTGAAACCAGTCCCACATCCACACCCTTTCCCCACACAGGAGGAGATGGTTTGACCCACTGTGTGTGCAAGAGCTGTGAAACCAGTCCCACATCCCCACCCTTTCTCCACACAGGAGGAGATGGTTTCACCCACTGTGTCTGCAAGAGCAGTGAGACCAGTGCCACATCCACACCCTTTCCCCACACAGGAGGAGATGGTTGGACCCACTATGTCTGCAAGACCTGTGCAACCAGTCCGCATCCGCACACTTCCCCACACAGGAGGAGATGGTTTGATACACTGTGTCTGCAATAGCTGTGAAACCAGTCCCACATCCACAACCTTTCCCCACACAGGAGGAGATGGTTTGACCCACTGTGTCTGCAAGAGCTCTGAAACCAGTCCCACATCCGCACCCTTTCCCCACACAGGAGGAGATGGTTTGACCCACTGTGTCTGCAAGAGCTGTGAAACCAGTCCCACATCCACACCCTTTCTCCACACAGGAGGAGATGGTTTGCTCCACTGTGTCTGCAAGAGCTGTGAAACCAGTCCCACAACCCCAAACTTTCCCCACACAGGAGGAGATGGTTTGACACACTGTGTCTGCAAGAGCTGTGCAAAGAGTCCCAAATCCACACCTTTTCCCTACACAGGAGGAGATGTTTTGACCCACTGTGTCTGCAAGAGCTCTGAAACCAGTCCCACATCCACACCCTTTCCCCACACAGGAGGAGATGGTTTGACCCACTGTGACTGTGAGAGCTGTGAAACCAGTCCCACATCCGCACACTTTCCCCTCACAGGGGGAGATGGTTTGACACACTCTGTCTCAAGAGATGTGAAACCAGTCCCACATCCCCAACCTTTCCCCACACAGGAGGAGATAGTTTGACCCACTGTGTCTGCAAGAGCTGTGCAACCAGTCCCACATTCGCAAACTTTCCCCACACAGGAGGAGATGGTTTGACCCACTGTGTCTGTCAGAGCTGTGAAACCGGTCCCACATCCACACCCTTTCCCCACACAGGAGGAGGTGGTTTGACCCACTGTGTCTGCAAGAGCTGTGCAACCAGTCCCACATCCGCACACTTTCCCCACACAGGAGGAGATGGTTTGACCCACTGTGACTGTGAGAGCTGAGAAACCAGTCCCACATCCACACCCTTTCCCCACACAGGAGGACATGGTTTGACACACTCTGTCTCAAGAGATGTGAAAACAGTCACACATCCCCAACCTTTCCCCACACAGGAGGAGATAGTTTGACCCACTGTGTCTGCAAGAGCTGTGCAACCAGTCCCACATTCGCAAACTTTCCCCACACAGGAGGAGATGGTTTGACCCACTGTGTCTGTCAGAGCTGTGAAACCGGTCCCACATCCACACCCTTTCCCCACACAGGAGGAGGTGGTTTGACCCACTGTGTCTGCAAGAGCTGTGCAACCAGTCCCACATCTGCACACTTTCCCCACACAGGAGGAGATGGTTTGACCCACTGTGACTGTAAGAGCTGTGAAACCAGTCCCACATCCGCACCCTTTCCCCACACAGGAGGAGATGGTTTGACCCACTGTGTCTGCAAGAGCTGTGTAACCAGTCCCACATCCGCACACTTTCCCCACACAGGAGGAGGTGGTTTGACCCACTGTGTCTGCAAGAGCTGTGAAACCAGTCCCACATCCACACCCTTTCCCCACACAGGAGGAGATGTTTTGACCCACTGTGTCTGCAAGAGCTGTGAAACCAGTCCCACATCCGCACCCTTTCTCCACACAGGAGGAGATGGTTTGACCCACTGTGTCTGCAAGAGCTGTGAAACCAGTCCCACATCCACACCCTTTCCCCACACAGGAGGAGATGGTTTGACCCACTGTGTCTGTAAGAGCTGTGTAACCAGTCCCACATCCACACCCTTTCCCCACACAGGAGATGGTTTATCCCACTGTGTCTGCAAGAGATGTGTAACCAGTCCCACATCCACACACTTTCCCCACACAGGAGGAGATGGTTTGACCCACTGTGTCTGCAAGAGCTGTGAAACCAGTCCCACATCCGCACCCTTTCCCCACACAGGAGGAGATGGTTTGACCCACTGTGTCTGTCAGAGCTGTGCAACCAGTCCCACATCCACACCCTTTCCCCACACAGGAGGAGATGGTTTGACCCACTGTGTCTGCAAGAGCTGTGAAACCAGTCCCACATCCACACCCTTTCCCCACACAGGAGGAGATGGTTAGACCAACTGTGTCTGTAAGAGCTGTGAAACCAGTCCCACATCCACACCCTTTCCCCACACAGGAGGAGATGGTTAGACCCACTGTGTCTGTAAGAGCTGTGCAACCAGTCCCACATCCACACCCTTTCCCCACACAGGAGGAGATGGTTTGACCCACTGTGTCTGTAAGAGCTGTGTAACCAGTCCCACATCCACACCCTTTCCCCACACAGGAGGAGATGCTTTGACCCACTGTGACTGTAAGAGCTGTGAAACCAGTCCCACATCCGCACACTTTCCCCACACAGGAGGAGATGGTTTGACCCACTGTGTCTGTAAGAGCTGTGTAACCAGTCCCACATCCACACCCTTTCCCCACACAGGAGGAGATGGTTAGACCCACTGTGTCTGCAAGAGCTGTGCAACCAGTCCCACATCCACAGCCTTTCCCCACACAAGAGGAGATGGTTTGACCCACTGTGTCTGCAAGAGCTGTGAAACCAGTCCCACATCCCCACCCTTTCCCCACACAGGAGGAGATGGTTTGACCCACTGTGTCTGCAAGAGCTGTGAAACCAGTCCCACATCCACACCCTTTCCCCACACAGGAGGAGATGGTTGGACCCACTGTGTCTGCAAGAGCTGTGAAACCAGTCCCACATCCGCACCCTTTCCCCACACAGGAGGAGATGGTTTGACCCACTGTGTCTGCAAGAGCTGTGAAATCAGTCCCACATCTCCACCCTTTCTCCACACAGCAGGAGATGGTTAGACCCACTGTGTCTGCAAGAGCTGTGCAACCAGTCCCACATCCACAGCCTTTCCCCACACAGGAGGAGATGGTTTGACCCACTGTGTCTGCAAGAGCTGTGAAACCAGTCCCACATCCACACCCTTTCCCCACACAGGAGGAGATGGTTAGACCAACTGTGTCTGTAAGAGCTGTGAAACCAGTCCCACATCCACACCCTTTCCCCACACAGGAGGAGATGGTTAGACCCACTGTGTCTGTAAGAGCTGTGCAACCAGTCCCACATCCACACCCTTTCCCCACACAGGAGGAGATGGTTTGACCCACTGTGTCTGTAAGAGCTGTGTAACCAGTCCCACATCCACACCCTTTCCCCACACAGGAGGAGATGCTTTGACCCACTGTGACTGTAAGAGCTGTGAAACCAGTCCCACATCCGCACACTTTCCCCACACAGGAGGAGATGGTTTGACCCACTGTGTCTGTAAGAGCTGTGTAACCAGTCCCACATCCACACCCTTTCCCCACACAGGAGGAGATGGTTAGACCCACTGTGTCTGCAAGAGCTGTGCAACCAGTCCCACATCCACAGCCGTTCCCCACACAAGAGGAGATGGTTTGACCCACTGTGTCTGCAAGAGCTGTGAAACCAGTCCCACATCCCCACCCTTTCCCCACACAGGAGGAGATGGTTTGACCCACTGTGTCTGCAAGAGCTGTGAAACCAGTCCCACATCCACACCCTTTCCCCACACAGGAGGAGATGGTTGGACCCACTGTGTCTGCAAGAGCGGTGAAACCAGTCCCACATCCGCACCCTTTCCCCACACAGGAGGAGATGGTTTGACCCACTGTGTCTGCAAGAGCTGTGAAATCAGTCCCACATCTCCACCCTTTCTCCACACAGCAGGAGATGGTTAGACCCACTGTGTCTGCAAGAGCTGTGCAACCAGTCCCACAACCACACACTTTACCCACACAGGAGGAGATGGTTTGACCCACTGTGTCTGCAAGAGATGTGAAACCAGTCCCACATCCACACCCTTTCCCCACACAGGAGGAGATGTTTTGACCCACTGTGTCTGCAAGAGCAGTGCAACCAGTCCCACATCCGCACACTTTCCCCACACAGGAGGAGATAGTTTGACACACTGTGTCTGCAAGAGCTGTGAAACCAGTCCCACATCCACACCCTTTCCCCACACAGGAGGAGATGGTTTGACCCACTGTGTCTGCAAGAGCTGTGAAACCAGTCCCACATCCCCACCCTTTCCCCACACAGGAGGAGATGGTTTGACCCACTGTGTCTGCAAGAGCTGTGAAACCAGTCCCACATCCACACCCTTTCCCCACACAGGAGGAGATGGTTTGACACACTGTGTCTGCAAGAGCTGTGTAACCCAGTCCCACATCCGCACCCTTTCCCCACACAGGAGGAGATGGTTAGACCCACTGTGTCTGCAAGAGCTGTGCATCCAGTCCCACATCCGCACACTTTCCCCACACAGGAGGAGATGGTTTGACCCACTGTTTCTGCAAGAGCTGTGAAACCAGTCCCACATCCGCACACTTTCCCCACACAGGAGGAGATGGTTTGACCCACTGTGTCTGCAAGAGCTGTGAAATCAGTCCCACATCCCCACCCTTTCTCCACACAGGAGATGGTTAGACCCACTGTGTCTGCAAGAGCTGTGCAACCAGTCCCACATCCACAGCCTTTCCCCACACAAGAGGAGATGGTTTGACCCACTGTGTCTGCAAGAGCTGTGAAACCAGTCCCACATCCCCACCCTTTCCCCACACAGGAGGAGATGGTTTGACCCACTGTGTCTGCAAGAGCTGTGAAACCAGTCCCACATCCGCACACTTTCCCCACACAGGAGGAGATGGTTAGACCCACTGTGTCTGTAAGAGCTGTGCAACCAGTCCCACATCCACACCCTTTCCCCACACAGGAGGAGATGGTTTGACCCACTGTGTCTGTAAGAGCTGTGTAACCAGTCCCACATCCACACCCTTTCCCCACACAGGAGGAGATGCTTTGACCCACTGTGACTGTAAGAGCTGTGAAACCAGTCCCACATCCGCACACTTTCCCCACACAGGAGGAGATGGTTTGACCCACTGTGTCTGTAAGAGCTGTGTAACCAGTCCCACATCCACACCCTTTCCCCACACAGGAGGAGATGGTTAGACCCACTGTGTCTGCAAGAGCTGTGCAACCAGTCCCACATCCACAGCCGTTCCCCACACAAGAGGAGATGGTTTGACCCACTGTGTCTGCAAGAGCTGTGAAACCAGTCCCACATCCCCACCCTTTCCCCACACAGGAGGAGATGGTTTGACCCACTGTGTCTGCAAGAGCTGTGAAACCAGTCCCACATCCACACCCTTTCCCCACACAGGAGGAGATGGTTGGACCCACTGTGTCTGCAAGAGCGGTGAAACCAGTCCCACATCCGCACCCTTTCCCCACACAGGAGGAGATGGTTTGACCCACTGTGTCTGCAAGAGCTGTGAAATCAGTCCCACATCTCCACCCTTTCTCCACACAGCAGGAGATGGTTAGACCCACTGTGTCTGCAAGAGCTGTGCAACCAGTCCCACATCCACAGCCTTTCCCCACACAGGAGGAGATGGTTTGACCCACTGTGTCTGCAAGAGCTGTGAAACCAGTCCCACATCCACACCCTTTTCCCACACAGGAGGAGATGGTTTGACCGACTGCGTCTGCAAGAGCTGTGCAACCAGTCCCACATCCGCACACTTTCCCCACACAAGAGGAGATGGTTTGACCCACTGTGTCTGCAAGAGCTGTGCAACCAGTCCCACAACCACACACTTTACCCACACAGGAGGAGATGGTTTGACCCACTGTGTCTGCAAGAGATGTGAAACCAGTCCCACATCCACACCCTTTCCCCACACAGGAGGAGATGTTTTGACCCACTGTGTCTGCAAGAGCAGTGCAACCAGTCCCACATCCGCACACTTTCCCCACACAGGAGGAGATAGTTTGACACACTGTGTCTGCAAGAGCTGTGAAACCAGTCCCACATCCACACCCTTTCCCCACACAGGAGGAGATGGTTTGACCCACTGTGTCTGCAAGAGCTGTGAAACCAGTCCCACATCCCCACCCTTTCCCCACACAGGAGGAGATGGTTTGACCCACTGTGTCTGCAAGAGCTGTGAAACCAGTCCCACATCCACACCCTTTCCCCACACAGGAGGAGATGGTTTGACACACTGTGTCTGCAAGAGCTGTGTAACCCAGTCCCACATCCGCACCCTTTCCCCACACAGGAGGAGATGGTTAGACCCACTGTGTCTGCAAGAGCTGTGAAACCAGTCCCACATCTCCACCCTTTCCCCACACAGGAGGAGATGGTTTGTCCCACTGTGTCTGCAAGAGCTGTGCATCCAGTCCCACATCCGCACACTTTCCCCACACAGGAGGAGATGGTTTGACCCACTGTGTCTGCAAGAGCTGTGCAACCAGTCCCACATCCGCACACTTTCCCCACACAAGAGGAGATGGTTTGACCCACTGTGTCTGCAAGAGCTGTGAAACCAGTCCCACATCCCCACCCTTTCCCCACACAGGAGGAGATGGTTTGACCCACTGTGTCTGCAAGAGCTGTGAAACCAGTCCCACATCCACACCCTTTCCCCACACAGGAGGAGATGGTTTGACCCACTGTTTCTGCAAGAGCTGTGAAACCAGTCCCACATCCGCACACTTTCCCCACACAGGAGGAGATGGTTTGACCCACTGTGTCTGCAAGAGCTGTGAAATCAGTCCCACATCCCCACCCTTTCTCCACACAGGAGATGGTTAGACCCACTGTGTCTGCAAGAGCTGTGCAACCAGTCCCACATCCACAGCCTTTCCCCACACAAGAGGAGATGGTTTGACCCACTGTGTCTGCAAGAGCTGTGAAACCAGTCCCACATCCCCACCCTTTCCCCACACAGGAGGAGATGGTTTGACCCACTGTGTCTGCAAGAGCTGTGAAACCAGTCCCACATCCGCACCCTTTCCCCACACAGGAGGAGATGGTTTGACCCACTGTGACTGTAAGAGCTGTGAAACCAGTCCCACACCCACACCCTTTCCCCACACAGTAGGAGATGGTTTGACCCACTGTGTCTGCAAGAGCTGTGAAACCAGTCCCACATCCGCACCCTTTCCCCACACAGGAGGAGATGGTTTGACCCACTGTGTCTGCAAGAGCTGTGAAACCAGTTCCACATCCGCACGCTTTCCCCACACAGGAGGAGATGGTTTGACCCACTGTGTCTGAAAGAGCTGTGAAACCATTCCCACATCCCCAACCTTTCCCCACACAGGAGGAGATGGTTTGACACAATGTGTCTGCAAGAGCTGTGAAACCAGTCCCACAACCGCACACTTTTCCCACACAGGAGGAGATGGTTTGACCCACTGTGTCTGCAAGAGCTGTAAAACCAGTCCCACATCCGCACACTTTCCCCACACTGGAGGAGATGTTTTGACCCACTGTGTCTGCAAGAGCTGTAAAACCAGTCCCACATCCGCACCCTTTCCCCACACAGGAGGAGATGGTTTGACCCACTGTGTCTGCAAGAGCTGTGAAACTAGTCCAACATCCCCACCATTTCCCCACACAGGAGGAGATGGTTTGACCCACTGTGTCTGCAAGAGCTGTGAAACCAGTCCCACATCCACACCCTTTCCCCACACAGGAGGAGATGGTTTGACCGACTGCGTCTGCAAGAGCTGTGCAACCAGTCCCACATCCGCACACTTTCCCCACACAAGAGGAGATGGTTTGACCCACTGTGTCTGCAAGAGCTGTGCAACCAGTCCCACAACCACACACTTTACCCACACAGGAGGAGATGGTTTGACCCACTGTGTCTGCAAGAGATGTGAAACCAGTCCCACATCCACACCCTTTCCCCACACAGGAGGAGATGTTTTGACCCACTGTGTCTGCAAGAGCAGTGCAACCAGTCCCACATCCGCACACTTTCCCCACACAGGAGGAGATAGTTTGACACACTGTGTCTGCAAGAGCTGTGAAACCAGTCCCACATCCACACCCTTTCCCCACACAGGAAGAGATGGTTTGACCCACTGTGTCTGCAAGAGCTGTGAAACCCGTCCCACATCCCCACCCTTTCCCCACACAGGAGGAGATGGTTTGACCCACTGTGTCTGCAAGAGCTGTGAAACCAGTCCCACATCCACACCCTTTCCCCACACAGGAGGAGATGGTTTGACACACTGTGTCTGCAAGAGCTGTGTAACCCAGTCACACATCCGCACCCTTTCCCCACACAGGAGGAGATGGTTAGACCCACTGTGTCTGCAAGAGCTGTGAAACCAGGCCCACATCTCCACCCTTTCCCCACACAGGAGGAGATGGTTTGACCCACTGTGTCTGCAAGAGCTGTGCAACCAGTCCCACATCCGCACACTTTCCCCACACAGGAGGAGATGGTTTGACCCACTGTGTCTGCAAGAGCTGTGAAACCAGTCCCACATCCGCACACTTTCCCCACACAGGAGGAGATGGTTTCACCCACTGTGTCTGCAAGAGCAGTGAGACCAGTGCCACATCCACACCCCTTCCCCACACAGGAGGAGATGGTTGGACCCACTATGTCTGCAAGACCTGTGCAACCAGTCCGCATCCGCACACTTCCCCACACAGGAGGAGATGTTTTGACACACTGTGTCTGCAATAGCTGTGAAACCAGTCCCACATCCACAACCTTTCCCCACACAGGAGGAGATGGTTTGACCCACTGTGTCTGCAAGAGCTCTGAAACCAGTCCCACATCCGCACCCTTTCCCCACACAGGAGGAGATGGTTTGACCCACTGTGTCTGCAAGAGCTGTGAAACCAGTCCCACATCCACACCCTTTCTCCACACAGGAGGAGATGGTTTGCTCCACTGTGTCTGCAAGAGCTATGAAACCAGTCCCACAACCCCAAACTTTCCCCACACAGGAGGAGATGGTTTGACACACTGTGTCTGCAAGAGCTGTGCAAAGAGTCCCAAATCCACACCTTTTCCCTACACAGGAGGAGATGTTTTGACCCACTGTGTCTGCAAGAGCTGTGAAACCAGTCCCACATCCACACCCTTTCCCCACACAGGAGGAGATGGTTTGACCCACTGTGACTGTGAGAGCTGTGAAACCAGTCCCACATCCGCACACTTTCCCCTCACAGGGGGAGATGGTTTGACCCACAGTGACTGTAAGAGCTGTGCAACCAGTCCCACATCCACACCCTTTCCCCACACTGGAGGAGATGGTTTGACCCACTGTGACTGTAAGAGCTGTGCAACCAGTCCCACATCCGCACACTTTCCCCTCACAGGAGGAGATGGTTGGACCCACTATGTCTGCAAGACCTGTGCAACCAGTCCGCATCCGCACACTTCCCCACACAGGAGGAGATGGTTTGACCCACTGTGACTGTAAGAGCTGTGAAACCAGTCCCACATCCGCACAGTTTCCCCACACAGGAGGAGATGGTTGGACCCACTGTCTCTGCAAGAGCTGTGAAACCAGTCCCACATCCGCACACTTTCCCCACAAAGGAGGAGATGGTTTGACACACTATGTCTGCAAGACCTGCGCAACCAGTCCGCATCCGCACACTTCCCCACACAGGAGAAGATGGTTTGACCCACTGTGACTGTAAGAGCTGTGAAACCAGTCCCACATCCGCACACTTTCCCCACACAGGAGGAGATGGTTTGACCCACTGTGTCTGCAAGAGCTGTGAAACCAGTCCCACATCCCCACCATTTCCCCACACAGGAGGAGATGGTTTGACCCACTGTGTCTGCAAGAGCTGTGCAACCAGTCCCACATCCACACTCTTTCCCCACACAGGAGGAGATGGTTTGACCCACTGTGACTGTAAGAGCTGTGCAACCAGTCCCACATACACACCCTTTCCCCACACAGGAGGAGATGGTTTGACACACAGTGTCTGCAATAGCTGTGAAACCAGTCCCACATCCACAACCTTTCCCCACACAGGAGGAGATGGTTTGACACACTGTGTCTGCAAGAGCTCTGAAACCAGTCCCACATCCACACACTTTCAACACACAGGAGGAGATGGTTTGACCCACTGTGTCTGCAAGAGCTGTGAAACCAGTCCCACATCCCCACCCTTTCCCCACACAGGAGGAGATGGCTTGACCCACTGTGTCTGCAAGAGCTGTGAAACCAGTTCCACATCCACACCCTTTCCCCACACAGGAGGAGAAGGTTTGACCCACTGTGTCTGCAAGAGCTGTGAAACCAGTCCCACATCCACACCCTTTCCCCACACAGGAGGAGATGGTTTGACACACTGTGTCTGCAAGAGCTGTGTAACCCAGTCCCACATCCGCACCCTTCCCCACACAGGAGGAGATGGTTTAACCCACTGTGTCTGCAAGAGCTGTGCAACCAGTCCCACATCCGCACACTTTTCCCACCCAGGAGGAGATGGTTTGACCCACTGTGTCTGCAAGAGCTGTGAAACCAGTCCCACATCCCCACCCTTTCCCCACACAGGAGGAAATGGTTTGACCCACAGTGTCTGGAAGAGCTGTGAAACCAGTCCCACATCCACACCCTTTTCCCACACAGGAGGAGATAGTTTGACCCACTGTGTCTGCAAGAACTGTGAAACCGGTCCCACATCCACACCCTTTCCCCACACAGGAGGAGATGGTTTGACCCACTGTGTCTCAAGAGATGTGAAACCAGTCCCACATCCCCAACCTTTCCCCACACAGGAGGAGATGGTTTGACACACTGTGTCTGCAAGAGCTGTGAAACCGGTCCCACATCCACAGCCTTTTCCCACACAGGAGAAGATGGTTTGACCCATTGTGTCTGCAAGAGTTGTGAAACCAGTGCCACATCCGCACACTTTCCCCACACAGGAGGAGATGGTTAGACCCACTGTGTCTGCAAGAGCTGTGAAACCAGTCCCACATCCACACCCTTTCCCCATGTAGGAGGAGATGGTTTGACCCACTGTGACTGTTAGAGCTGTGAAACCAGTCCCACATCCACACCCTTTCCCCACACAAGAGGAGATGGTTTGACCCACTGTGATTGTAAGAGCTGTGAAACCAGTCCCACATCCGCACACTTTTCCCACACAGGAGGAGATGGTTTGACCCACTGTGATTGTAAGAGCTGTGAAACCAGTCCCACATCCGCACACTTTCCCCACACAGGAGGAGATGGTTTGACGCACTGATTGTAAGAGCTGTGAAACCAGTCCCACATCCGCACACTTTCCCCACACAGGAGGAGATGGTTTGACCCACTATGTCTGCAAGACCAGTGCAACCAGTCCCACATCCGGACACTTTCCCCACACAGGACGAGATGGTTTGACCCACTGTGTCTCTAAGAGCTGTGTAACCAGTCCCACATCCACATCCTTTCCCCACACAGGAGATGGTTTGACCCACTGTGTCTGCAAGAGCTGTGTAACCAGTCCCACATCCACACCCTTTTCCCACACAGGAGGAGATGGTTAGACACACTGTGTCTGCAAGAGCTGTGTAACCCAGTCCCACATCCACACCCTTTCCCCACACAGGAGGGGATGGTTTGACACACTGTGTCTGCAAGAGCTGTGAAACCAGCCCCACATGCGGACCCTTTCCCCACACAGGAGGAGATGGTTTGACCCACTGTGTCTGCAAGAGCTGTGCAACCAGTCCCACATCCGGACACTTTCCCCACACAGGACGAGATGGTTTGACCCACTGTGTCTGTAAGAGCTGTGTAACCAGTCCCACATCCACACCCTTTCCCCACACAGGAGATGGTTTGACCCACTGTGTCTGCAAGAGCTGTGTAACCAGTCCCACATCCACACCCTTTTCCCACACAGGAGGAGATGGTTAGACACACTGTGTCTGCAAGAGCTGTGAAACCAGTCCCACATCCACACCCTTTCCCCACACTGGAGGAGATGGTTTGACCCACTGTGACTGTAAGAGCTGTGAAACCAGTCCCACATCCGCACACTTTCCCCTCACAGGAGGAGATGGTTGGACCCACTATGTCTGCAAGACCTGTGCAACCAGTCCGAATCCGCACACTTCCCCACACAGGAGGAGATGGTTTGACCCACTGTGACTGTAAGAGCTGTGAAACCAGTCCCACATCCGCACAGTTTCCCCACACAGGAGGAGATGGTTGGACCCACTGTGTCTGCAAGAGCTGTGAAACCAGTCCCACATCCGCACACTTTCCCCACAAAGGAGGAGATGGTTTGACACACTATGTCTGCAAGACCTGTGCAACCAGTCCGCATCCGCACACTTCCCCACACAGGAGGAGATGGTTTGACCCACTGTGACTGTAAGAGCTGTGAAACCAGTCCCACATCCGCACACTTTCCCCACACAGGAGGAGATGGTTTGACCCACTGTGTCTGCAAGAGCTGTGAAACCAGTCCCACATCCCCACCCTTTCCCCACACAGGAGGAGATGGTTTGACCCACTGTGTCTGCAAGAGCTGTGCAACCAGTCCCACATCCACACTCTTTCCCCACACAGGAGGAGATGGTTTGACCCACTGTGACTGTAAGAGCTGTGCAACCAGTCCCACATACACACCCTTTCCCCACACAGGAGGAGATGGTTTGACACACAGTGTCTGCAATAGCTGTGAAACCAGTCCCACATCCACAACCTTTCCCCACACAGGAGGAGATGGTTTGACACACTGTGTCTGCAAGAGCTCTGAAACCAGTCCCACATCCACACACTTTCAACACACAGGAGGAGATGGTTTGACCCACTGTGTCTGCAAGAGCTGTGAAACCAGTCCCACATCCCCACCCTTTCCCCACACAGGAGGAGATGGCTTGACCCACTGTGTCTGCAAGAGCTGTGAAACCAGTTCCACATCCACACCCTTTCCCCACACAGGAGGAGATGGTTTGACCCACTGTGTCTGCAAGAGCTGTGAAACCAGTCCCACATCCACAACCTTTCCCCACACAGGAGGAGATGGTTTGACACACTGTGTCTGCAAGAGCTGTGTAACCCAGTCCCACATCCGCACCCTTCCCCACACAGGAGGAGATGGTTTAACCCACTGTGTCTGCAAGAGCAGTGCAACCAGTCCCACATCCGCACACTTTCCCCACCCAGGAGGGGATGGTTTGACCCACTGTGTCTGCAAGAGCTGTGAAACCAGTCCCACATCCCCACCATTTCCCCACACAGGAGGAAATGGTTTGACCCACAGTGTCTGGAAGAGCTGTGAAACCAGTCCCACATCCACACCCTTTTCCCACACAGGAGGAGATAGTTTGACCCACTGTGTCTGCAAGAACTGTGAAACCGGTCCCACATCCACACCCTTTCCCCACACAGGAGGAGATGGTTTGACCCACTGTGTCTCAAGAGATGTGAAACCAGTCCCACATCCCCAACCTTTCCCCACACAGGAGGAGATGGTTTGACACACTGTGTCTGCAAGAGCTGTGAAACCGGTCCCACATCCACAGCCTTTTCCCACACAGGAGAAGATGGTTTGACCCACTGTGTCTGCAAGAGTTGTGAAACCAGTGCCACATCCGCACACTTTCCCCACACAGGAGGAGATGGTTTGACGCACTGATTGTAAGAGCTGTGAAACCAGTCCCACATCCGCACACTTTCCCCACACAGGAGGAGATGGTTTGACCCACTATGTCTGCAAGACCAGTGCAACCAGTCCCACATCCGGACACTTTCCCCACACAGGACGAGATGGTTTGACCCACTGTGTCTCTAAGAGCTGTGTAACCAGTCCCACATCCACATCCTTTCCCCACACAGGAGATGGTTTGACCCACTGTGTCTGCAAGAGCTGTGTAACCAGTCCCACATCCACACCCTTTTCCCACACAGGAGGAGATGGTTAGACACACTGTGTCTGCAAGAGCTGTGTAACCCAGTCCCACATCCACACCCTTTCCCCACACAGGAGGGGATGGTTTGACACACTGTGTCTGCAAGAGCTGTGAAACCAGCCCCACATGCGGACCCTTTCCCCACACAGGAGGAGATGGTTTGACCCACTGTGTCTGCAAGAGCTGTGCAACCAGTCCCACATCCGGACACTTTCCCCACACAGGACGAGATGGTTTGACCCACTGTGTCTGTAAGAGCTGTGTAACCAGTCCCACATCCACACCCTTTCCCCACACAGGAGATGGTTTGACCCACTGTGTCTGCAAGAGCTGTGTAACCAGTCCCACATCCACACCCTTTTCCCACACAGGAGGAGATGGTTAGACACACTGTGTCTGCAAGAGCTGTGAAACCAGTCCCACATCCACACCCTTTCCCCACACTGGAGGAGATGGTTTGACCCACTGTGACTGTAAGAGCTGTGAAACCAGTCCCACATCCGCACACTTTCCCCTCACAGGAGGAGATGGTTGGACCCACTATGTCTGCAAGACCTGTGCAACCAGTCCGAATCCGCACACTTCCCCACACAGGAGGAGATGGTTTGACCCACTGTGACTGTAAGAGCTGTGAAACCAGTCCCACATCCGCACAGTTTCCCCACACAGGAGGAGATGGTTGGACCCACTGTGTCTGCAAGAGCTGTGAAACCAGTCCCACATCCGCACACTTTCCCCACAAAGGAGGAGATGGTTTGACACACTATGTCTGCAAGACCTGTGCAACCAGTCCGCATCCGCACACTTCCCCACACAGGAGGAGATGGTTTGACCCACTGTGACTGTAAGAGCTGTGAAACCAGTCCCACATCCGCACACTTTCCCCACACAGGAGGAGATGGTTTGACCCACTGTGTCTGCAAGAGCTGTGAAACCAGTCCCACATCCCCACCCTTTCCCCACACAGGAGGAGATGGTTTGACCCACTGTGTCTGCAAGAGCTGTGCAACCAGTCCCACATCCACACTCTTTCCCCACACAGGAGGAGATGGTTTGACCCACTGTGACTGTAAGAGCTGTGCAACCAGTCCCACATACACACCCTTTCCCCACACAGGAGGAGATGGTTTGACACACAGTGTCTGCAATAGCTGTGAAACCAGTCCCACATCCACAACCTTTCCCCACACAGGAGGAGATGGTTTGACACACTGTGTCTGCAAGAGCTCTGAAACCAGTCCCACATCCACACACTTTCAACACACAGGAGGAGATGGTTTGACCCACTGTGTCTGCAAGAGCTGTGAAACCAGTCCCACATCCCCACCCTTTCCCCACACAGGAGGAGATGGCTTGACCCACTGTGTCTGCAAGAGCTGTGAAACCAGTTCCACATCCACACCCTTTCCCCACACAGGAGGAGATGGTTTGACCCACTGTGTCTGCAAGAGCTGTGAAACCAGTCCCACATCCACACCCTTTCCCCACACAGGAGGAGATGGTTTGACACACTGTGTCTGCAAGAGCTGTGTAACCCAGTCCCACATCCGCACCCTTCCCCACACAGGAGGAGATGGTTTAACCCACTGTGTCTGCAAGAGCAGTGCAACCAGTCCCACATCCGCACACTTTCCCCACCCAGGAGGAGATGGTTTGACCCACTGTGTCTGCAAGAGCTGTGAAACCAGTCCCACATCCCCACCATTTCCCCACACAGGAGGAAATGGTTTGACCCACAGTGTCTGGAAGAGCTGTGAAACCAGTCCCACATCCACACCCTTTTCCCACACAGGAGGAGATAGTTTGACCCACTGTGTCTGCAAGAACTGTGAAACCGGTCCCACATCCACACCCTTTCCCCACACAGGAGGAGATGGTTTGACCCACTGTGTCTCAAGAGATGTGAAACCAGTCCCACATCCCCAACCTTTCCCCACACAGGAGGAGATGGTTTGACCCACTGTGTCTGCAAGAGTTGTGAAACCAGTGCCACATCCGCACACTTTCCCCACACAGGAGGAGATGGTTTGACGCACTGATTGTAAGAGCTGTGAAACCAGTCCCACATCCGCACACTTTCCCCACACAGGAGGAGATGGTTTGACCCACTATGTCTGCAAGACCAGTGCAACCAGTCCCACATCCGGACACTTTCCCCACACAGGACGAGATGGTTTGACCCACTGTGTCTCTAAGAGCTGTGTAACCAGTCCCACATCCACATCCTTTCCCCACACAGGAGATGGTTTGACCCACTGTGTCTGCAAGAGCTGTGTAACCAGTCCCACATCCACACCCTTTTCCCACACAGGAGGAGATGGTTAGACACACTGTGTCTGCAAGAGCTGTGTAACCCAGTCCCACATCCACACCCTTTCCCCACACAGGAGGGGATGGTTTGACACACTGTGTCTGCAAGAGCTGTGAAACCAGCCCCACATGCGGACCCTTTCCCCACACAGGAGGAGATGGTTTGACCCACTGTGTCTGCAAGAGCTGTGCAACCAGTCCCACATCCGGACACTTTCCCCACACAGGACGAGATGGTTTGACCCACTGTGTCTGTAAGAGCTGTGTAACCAGTCCCACATCCACACCCTTTCCCCACACAGGAGATATTTTGACCCACTGTGTCTGCAAGAGCTGTGTAACCAGTCCCACATCCACCCCCTTTCCCCACACAGGAGGAGATGGTTTGACACACTGTGTCTGCAAGAGCTGTGTAACCCAGTCCCACATCCACACCGTTTCCCCACACAGGAGGGGATGGTTTGACACACTGTGTCTGCAAGAGCTGTGAAACCAGCCCCACATCCGGACCCTTTCCCCACACAGGAGGAGATGGTTTGACCCACTGTGTCTGCAAGAGCTGTGCAACCAGTCCCACATCCGCACACTTTCCCCACACAAGAGGAGATGGTTTGACCCACTGTGTCTGCAAGAGCTGTGAAACCAGTCCCACATCCCCACCCTTTCCCCACACAGGAGGAGATGGTTTGACCCACTGTGTCTGCAAGAGCTGTGAAACCAGTCCCACATCCACACCCTTTCCCCACACAGGAGGAGATGGTTTGACCCACTGTTTCTGCAAGAGCTGTGAAACCAGTCCCACATCCGCACACATTCCCCACACAGGAGGAGATGGTTTGACCCACTGTGTCTGCAAGAGCTGTGAAATCAGTCCCACATCCCCACCCTTTCTCCACACAGGAGGAGATGGTTAGACCCACTGTGTCTGCAAGAGCTGTGCAACCAGTCCCACATCCACAGCCTTTCCCCACACAAGAGGAGATGGTTTGACCCACTGTGTCTGCAAGAGCTGTGAAACCAGTCCCACATCCCCACCCTTTCCCCACACAGGAGGAGATGGTTTGACCCACTGTGTCTGCAATAGCTGTGAAACCAGTCCCACATCCACACCCTTTCCTCACACAGGAGGAGATCGTTTGACCCACTGTGTCTGCAAGAGCTGTGAAACCAGTCCCACATCCGCACCCTTTCCCCACACAGGAGGAGATGGTTTGACCCACTGTGTCTGCAAGAGCTGTGAAATCAGTCCCACATCCCCACCCTTTCTCCACACAGGAGGAGATGGTTAGACACACTGTGTCTGCAAGAGCTGTGCAACCAGTCCCACATCCACACCCTTTCCCCACACAGGAGGAGATGGTTAGACCCACTGTGTCTGCTAGAGCTGTGAAACCAGTCCCACATCCCCACCCTTTCCCCACACAGGAGGAGATGGTTTGACACACTGTGTCTGCAAGAGCTGTGAAACCAGTCCCACATCCACACCCTTTCCCCACACAGGAGGAGATGGTTTGACACACTGTGTCTGCAAGAGCTGTGAAACCAGTCCCACATCCGCACCCCTTCCCCACACAGGAGGAGATGGTTTGACCCACTCTGTCTGCAAGAGCTGTGAAACCAGTCCCACATCCACACTCTTTCCCCACACAGGAGGAGATGGTTTTACCCACTGTGTCTGCAAGAGCTGTGAAACCCAGTCCCACATCCGCACCCTTCCCCACACAGGAGGAGATGGTTTGACCCACTGTGTCTGCAAGAGCTGTGAAACCAGTTCCACATCCGCACGCTTTCCCCACACAGGAGGAGATGGTTTGACCCACTGTTTCTGCAAGAGCTGTGAAACCCGTCCCACATCCGCACACTTTCCCCACACAGCAGGAGATGGTTAGACACACTGTGTCTGCAAGAGCTGTGCTACCAGTCCCACATCCACAGCCTTTCCCCACACAGGAGGAGATGGTTAGACCCACTGTGTCTGCTAGAGCTGTGAAACCAGTCCCACATCCCCACCCTTTCCCCACACAGGAGGAGATGGTTTGACACACTGTGTCTGCAAGAGCTGTGAAACCAGTCCCACATCCACACCCCTTCCCCACACAGGAGGAGATGGTTTGACCCACTGTGTCTGCAAGAGCTGTGCAACCAGTCCCACATCCGCACACTTTCCCCACACAGGAGGAGATGGTTTGACCCACTGTGTCTGCAAGAGCTGTGAAACCAGTCCCACATCCGCACACTTTCCCCACACAGGAGGAGATGGTTTCACCCACTGTGTCTGCAAGAGCAGTGAGACCAGTGCCACATCCACACCCTTTCCCCACACAGGAGGAGATGGTTGGACCCACTATGTCTGCAAGACCTGTGCAACCAGTCCGCATCCGCACACTTCCCCACACAGGAGGAGATGGTTTGACACACTGTGTCTGCAATAGCTGTGAAACCAGTCCCACATCCACAACCTTTCCCCACACAGGAGGAGATGGTTTGACCCGCTGTGTCTGCAAGAGCTCTGAAACCAGTCCCACATCCGCACCCTTTCCCCACACAGGAGGAGATGGTTTGACCCACTGTGTCTGCAAGAGCTGTGAAACCAGTCCCACATCCACACCCTTTCTCCACACAGGAGGAGATGGTTTGCTCCACTGTGTCTGCAAGAGCTATGAAACCAGTCCCACAACCCCAAACTTTCCCCACACAGGAGGAGATGGTTTGACACACTGTGTCTGCAAGAGCTGTGCAAAGAGTCCCAAATCCACACCTTTTCCCTACACAGGAGGAGATGTTTTGACCCACTGTGTCTGCAAGAGCTGTGAAACCAGTCCCACATCCACACCCTTTCCCCACACAGGAGGAGATGGTTTGACCCACTGTGACTGTGAGAGCTGTGAAACCAGTCCCACATCCGCACACTTTCCCCTCACAGGGGGAGATGGTTTGACCCACAGTGACTGTAAGAGCTGTGCAACCAGTCCCACATCCACACCCTTTCCCCACACTGGAGGAGATGGTTTGACCCACTGTGACTGTAAGAGCTGTGAAACCAGTCCCACATCCGCACACTTTCCCCTCACAGGAGGAGATGGTTGGACCCACTATGTCTGCAAGACCTGTGCAACCAGTCCGCATCCGCACACTTCCCCACACAGGAGGAGATGGTTTGACCTACTGTGACTGTAAGAGCTGTGAAACCAGTCCCACATCCGCACAGTTTCCCCACACAGGAGGAGATGGTTGGACCCACTGTCTCTGCAAGAGCTGTGAAACCAGTCCCACATCCGCACAATTTCCCCACAAAGGAGGAGATGGTTTGACACACTATGTCTGCAAGACCTGTGCAACCAGTCCGCATCCGCACACTTCCCCACACAGGAGGAGATGGTTTGACCCACTGTGACTGTAAGAGCTGTGAAACCAGTCCCACATCCGCACACTTTCCCCACACAGGAGGAGATGGTTTGACCCACTGTGTCTGCAAGAGCTGTGAAACCAGTCCCACATCCCCACCATTTCCCCACACAGGAGGAGATGGTTTGACCCACTGTGTCTGCAAGAGCTGTGCAACCAGTCCCACATCCACACTCTTTCCCCACACAGGAGGAGATGGTTTGACCCACTGTGACTGTAAGAGCTGTGCAACCAGTCCCACATACACACCCTTTCCCCACACAGGAGGAGATGGTTTGACACACAGTGTCTGCAATAGCTGTGAAACCAGTCCCACATCCACAACCTTTCCCCACACAGGAGGAGATGGTTTGACACACTGTGTCTGCAAGAGCTCTGAAACCAGTCCCACATCCACACACTTTCAACACACAGGAGGAGATGGTTTGACCCACTGTGTCTGCAAGAGCTGTGAAACCAGTCCCACATCCCCACCCTTTCCCCACACAGGAGGAGATGGCTTGACCCACTGTGTCTGCAAGAGCTGTGAAACCAGTTCCACATCCACACCCTTTCCCCACACAGGAGGAGATGGTTTGACCCACTGTGTCTGCAAGAGCTGTGAAACCAGTCCCACATCCACACCCTTTCCCCACACAGGAGGAGATGGTTTGACACACTGTGTCTGCAAGAGCTGTGTAACCCAGTCCCACATCCGCACCCTTCCCCACACAGGAGGAGATGGTTTAACCCACTGTGTCTGCAAGAGCTGTGCAACCAGTCCCACATCCGCACACTTTCCCCACCCAGGAGGAGATGGTTTGACCCACTGTGTCTGCAAGAGCTGTGAAACCAGTCCCACATCCCCACCCTTTCCCCACACAGGAGGAAATGGTTTGACCCACAGTGTCTGGAAGAGCTGTGAAACCAGTCCCACATCCACACCCTTTTCCCACACAGGAGGAGATAGTTTGACCCACTGTGTCTGCAAGAACTGTGAAACCGGTCCCACATCCACACCCTTTCCCCACACAGGAGGAGATGGTTTGACCCACTGTGTCTCAAGAGATGTGAAACCAGTCCCACATCCCCACCCTTTCCCCACACAGGAGGAGATGGTTTGACACACTGTGTCTGCAAGAGCTGTGAAACCGGTCCCACATCCACAGCCTTTTCCCACACAGGAGAAGATGGTTTGACCCATTGTGTCTGCAAGAGTTGTGAAACCAGTGCCACATCCGCACACTTTCCCCACACAGGAGGAGATGGTTAGACCCACTGTGTCTGCAAGAGCTGTGAAACCAGTCCCACATCCACACCCTTTCCCCATGCAGGAGGAGATGGTTTGACCCACTGTGACTGTAAGAGCTGTGAAACCAGTCCCACATCCACACCCTTTCCCCACACAAGAGGAGATGGTTTGACCCACTGTGATTGTAAGAGCTGTGAAACCAGTCCCACATCCGCACACTTTCCCCACACAGGAGGAGATGGTTTGACCCACTGTGATTGTAAGAGCTGTGAAACCAGTCCCACATCCGCACACTTTCCCCACACAGGAGGAGATGGTTTGACGCACTGATTGTAAGAGCTGTGAAACCAGTCCCACATCCGCACACTTTCCCCACACAGGAGGAGATGGTTTGACCCACTATGTCTGCAAGACCAGTGCAACCAGTCCCACATCCGGACACTTTCCCCACACAGGACGAGATGGTTTGACCCACTGTGTCTCTAAGAGCTGTGTAACCAGTCCCACATCCACATCCTTTCCCCACACAGGAGATGGTTTGACCCACTGTGTCTGCAAGAGCTGTGTAACCAGTCCCACATCCACACCCTTTTCCCACACAGGAGGAGATGGTTAGACACACTGTGTCTGCAAGAGCTGTGTAACCCAGTCCCACATCCACACCCTTTCCCCACACAGGAGGGGATGGTTTGACACACTGTGTCTGCAAGAGCTGTGAAACCAGCCCCACATGCGGACCCTTTCCCCACACAGGAGGAGATGGTTTGACCCACTGTGTCTGCAAGAGCTGTGCAACCAGTCCCACATCCGGACACTTTCCCCACACAGGACGAGATGGTTTGACCCACTGTGTTTGTAAGAGCTGTGTAACCAGTCCCACATCCACACCCTTTCCCCACACAGGAGATGGTTTGACCCACTGTGTCTGCAAGAGCTGTGTAACCAGTCCCACATCCACACCCTTTTCCCACACAGGAGGAGATGGTTAGACACACTGTGTCTGCAAGAGCTGTGAAACCAGTCCCACATCCACACCCTTTCCCCACACTGGAGGAGATGGTTTGACCCACTGTGACTGTAAGAGCTGTGAAACCAGTCCCACATCCGCACACTTTCCCCTCACAGGAGGAGATGGTTGGACCCACTATGTCTGCAAGACCTGTGCAACCAGTCCGCATCCGCACACTTCCCCACACAGGAGGAGATGGTTTGACCCACTGTGACTGTAAGAGCTGTGAAACCAGTCCCACATCCGCACAGTTTCCCCACACAGGAGGAGATGGTTGGACCCACTGTGTCTGCAAGAGCTGTGAAACCAGTCCCACATCCGCACACTTTCCCCACAAAGGAGGAGATGGTTTGACACACTATGTCTGCAAGACCTGTGCAACCAGTCCGCATCCGCACACTTCCCCACACAGGAGGAGATGGTTTGACCCACTGTGACTGTAAGAGCTGTGAAACCAGTCCCACATCCGCACACTTTCCCCACACAGGAGGAGATGGTTTGACCCACTGTGTCTGCAAGAGCTGTGAAACCAGTCCCACATCCCCACCCTTTCCCCACACAGGAGGAGATGGTTTGACCCACTGTGTCTGCAAGAGCTGTGCAACCAGTCCCACATCCACACTCTTTCCCCACACAGGAGGAGATGGTTTGACCCACTGTGACTGTAAGAGCTGTGCAACCAGTCCCACATACACACCCTGTCCCCACACAGGAGGAGATGGTTTGACACACAGTGTCTGCAATAGCTGTGAAACCAGTCCCACATCCACAACCTTTCCCCACACAGGAGGAGATGGTTTGACACACTGTGTCTGCAAGAGCTCTGAAACCAGTCCCACATCCACACACTTTCAACACACAGGAGGAGATGGTTTGACCCACTGTGTCTGCAAGAGCTGTGAAACCAGTCCCACATCCCCACCCTTTCCCCACACAGGAGGAGATGGCTTGACCCACTGTGTCTGCAAGAGCTGTGAAACCAGTTCCACATCCACACCCTTTCCCCACACAGGAGGAGATGGTTTGACCCACTGTGTCTGCAAGAGCTGTGAAACCAGTCCCACATCCACACCCTTTCCCCACACAGGAGGAGATGGTTTGACACACTGTGTCTGCAAGAGCTGTGTAACCCAGTCCCACATCCGCACCCTTCCCCACACAGGAGGAGATGGTTTAACCCACTGTGTCTGCAAGAGCTGTGCAACCAGTCCCACATCCGCACACTTTCCCCACCCAGGAGGAGATGGTTTGACCCACTGTGTCTGCAAGAGCTGTGAAACCAGTCCCACATCCCCACCATTTCCCCACACAGGAGGAAATGGTTTGACCCACAGTGTCTGGAAGAGCTGTGAAACCAGTCCCACATCCACACCCTTTTCCCACATAGGAGGAGATAGTTTGACCCACTGTGTCTGCAAGAACTGTGAAACCGGTCCCACATCCACACCCTTTCCCCACACAGGAGGAGATGGTTTGACCCACTGTGTCTCAAGAGATGTGAAACCAGTCCCACATCCCCAACCTTTCCCCACACAGGAGGAGATGGTTTGACACACTGTGTCTGCAAGAGCTGTGAAACCGGTCCCACATCCACAGCCTTTTCCCACACAGGAGAAGATGGTTTGACCCACTGTGTCTGCAAGAGTTGTGAAACCAGTGCCACATCCGCACACTTTCCCCACACAGGAGGAGATGGTTTGACGCACTGATTGTAAGAGCTGTGAAACCAGTCCCACATCCGCACACTTTCCCCACACAGGAGGAGATGGTTTGACCCACTATGTCTGCAAGACCAGTGCAACCAGTCCCACATCCGGACACTTTCCCCACACAGGACGAGATGGTTTGACCCACTGTGTCTCTAAGAGCTGTGTAACCAGTCCCACATCCACATCCTTTCCCCACAGAGGAGATGGTTTGACCCACTGTGTCTGCAAGAGCTGTGTAACCAGTCCCACATCCACACCCTTTTCCCACACAGGAGGAGATGGTTAGACACACTGTGTCTGCAAGAGCTGTGTAACCCAGTCCCACATCCACACCCTTTCCCCACACAGGAGGGGATGGTTTGACACACTGTGTCTGCAAGAGCTGTGAAACCAGCCCCACATGCGGACCCTTTCCCCACACAGGAGGAGATGGTTTGACCCACTGTGTCTGCAAGAGCTGTGCAACCAGTCCCACATCCGGACACTTTCCCCACACAGGACGAGATGGTTTGACCCACTGTGTCTGTAAGAGCTGTGTAACCAGTCCCACATCCACACCCTTTCCCCACACAGGAGATGGTTTGACCCACTGTGTCTGCAAGAGCTGTGCAACCAGTCCCACATCCACCCCCTTTCCCCACACAGGAGGAGATGGTTTGACACACTGTGTCTGCAAGAGCTGTGTAACCCAGTCCCACATCCACACCGTTTCCCCACACAAGAGGAGATGGTTTGACCCACTGTGTCTGCAAGAGCTGTGAAACCAGTCCCACATCCCCACCCTTTCCCCACACAGGAGGAGATGGTTTGACCCACTGTGTCTGCAAGAGCTGTGAAACCAGTCCCACATCCACACCCTTTCCCCACACAGGAGGAGATGGTTTGACCCACTGTTTCTGCAAGAGCTGTGAAACCAGTCCCACATCCGCACACATTCCCCACACAGGAGGAGATGGTTTGACCCACTGTGTCTGCAAGAGCTGTGAAATCAGTCCCACATCCCCACCCTTTCTCCACACAGGAGGAGATGGTTAGACCCACTGTGTCTGCAAGAGCTGTGAAACCAGTCCCACATCCCCACCCTTTCCCCACACAGGAGGAGATGGTTTGACTCACTGTGTCTGCAAGAGCTGTGAAACCAGTCCCACATCCACACCCTTTCCTCACACAGGAGGAGATCGTTTGACCCACTGTGTCTGTACGAGCTGTGAAACCAGTCCCACATCCGCACCCTTTCCCCACACAGGAGGAGATGGTTTGACCCACTGTGTCTGCAAGAGCTGTGAAATCAGTCCCACATCCCCACCCTTTCTACACACAGGAGGAGATGGTTAGACACACTGTGTCTGCAAGGGCTGTGCAACCAGTCCCACATCCACACCCTTTCCCCACACAGGAGGAGATGGTTAGACCCACTGTGTCTGCTAGAGCTGTGAAACCAGTCCCACATCCCCACCCTTTCCCCACACAGGAGGAGATGGTTTGACACACTGTGTCTGCAAGAGCTGTGAAACCAGTCCCACATCCACACCCTTTCCCCACACAGGAGGAGATGGTTTGACACACTGTGTCTGCAAGAGCTGTGAAACCAGTCCCACATCCGCACCCCTTCCCCACACAGGAGGAGATGGTTTGACCCACTCTGTCTGCAAGAGCTGTGAAACCAGTCCCACATCCACACTCTTTCCCCACACAGGAGGAGATGGTTTTACCCACTGTGTCTGCAAGAGCTGTGAAACCCAGTCCCACATCCGCACCCTTCCCCACACAGGAGGAGATGGTTTGACCCACTGTGTCTGCAAGAGCTGTGAAACCAGTTCCACATCCGCACGCTTTCCCCACACAGGAGGAGATGGTTTGACCCACTGTTTCTGCAAGAGCTGTGAAACCCGTCCCACATTGGCACACTTTCCCCACACAGCCGGAGATGGTTAGACACACTGTGTCTGCAAGAGCTGTGCTACCAGTCCCACATCCACACCCTTTCCCCACACAGGAGGAGATGGTTAGACCCACTGTGTCTGCTAGAGCTGTGAAACCAGTCCCACATCCCCACCCTTTCCCCACACAGGAGGAGATGGATTGACAGACTGTGTCTGCAAGAGCTGTGAAACCAGTCCCACATCCACACATTTCCCCACACAGGAGGAAATGGTTTGACACACTGTGTCTGCAAGAGCTGTGCAACCAGTCCCACATCCGCAACCCTTCCCCACACAGGAGGAGATGGTTTGACCCACTGTGTCTGCAAGAGCTGTGAAACCAGTCACCCATCCACACTCTTTCCCCACACAGGAGGAGATGGTTTTACCCACTGTGTCTGCAAGAGCTGTGAAACCCAGTCCCACATCCGCACCCTTCCCCACACAGGAGGAGATGGTTTAACCCACTGTGTCTGCAAGAGCTGTGAAACCAGTTCCACATCCGCACGCTTTCCCCACACAGGAGGAGATGGTTTGACCCACTGTGTCTGCAAGAGCTGTGAAACCAGTCCCACATCCACACACTTTCCCCACACAGGAGGAGATGGTTTGACCCACTGTGTCTGCAAGAACTGTGAAACCAGTCCCACATTCGCACCCTTTCCCCACACAGGAGGAGATGGTTTGACCCACTGTGTCTCAAGAGATGTGAAACCAGTCCCACATCCACACCCTTTCCCCACACAGGAGGAGATGGTTTGACCCACTGTGTCCAAGAGATGTGAAACCAGTCCCACATCCTCAACCTTTCCCCACACAGGAGGAGATGGTTTGACCCACTGTGTCTGCAAGAGCTGTGAAACCAGTCCCACATCCACACCCTTTCCCCACACAGGAGGAGATGGTTTGACCCACTGTGTCTGCAAGAGTTGTGAAACCAGTCCCACATCCACACTCTTTCTCCACACAGGAGGAGATGGTTTGACACACTGTGTCTCAAGAGCTGTGAAACCAGTCCCACATCCGCACACTTTCCCCACACAGGAGGAGATGGTTTGACCCACTGTGTCTGCAAGAGCTGTGAAACCAGTGCCACATCCGCACACTTTCCCCTCACAGGAGGAGATGGTTAGACCCACTGTGTCTGCAAGAGCTGTGAAACCAGTCCCACATCCACACACTTTCCCCACACTGGAGGAGATGGTTTGACCCACTGTGACTGTAAGAGCTGTGAAACCAGTCCCACATCCGCACACTTTCCCCTCACAGGAGGAGATGGTTGGACCCACTATGTCTGCAAGACCTGTGCAACCAGTCCGCATCCGCACACTTCCCCACACAGGAGGAGATGGTTTGACCCACTGTGACTGTAAGAGCTGTGAAACCAGTCCCACATCCGCACAGTTTCCCCACACAGGAGGAGATGGTTGGACCCACTGTGTCTGCAAGAGCTGTGAAACCAGTCCCACATCCGCACACTTTCCCCACAAAGGAGGAGATGGTTTGACACACTATGTCTGCAAGACCTGTGCAACCAGTCCGCATCCGCACACTTCCCCACACAGGAGGAGATGGTTTGACCCACTGTGACTGTAAGAGCTGTGAAACCAGTCCCACATCCGCACACTTTCCCCACACAGGAGGAGATGGTTTGACCCACTGTGTCTGCAAGAGCTGTGAAACCAGTCCCACATCCCCACCATTTCCCCACACAGGAGGAGATGGTTTGACCCACTGTGTCTGCAAGAGCTGTGCAACCAGTCCCACATCCACACTCTTTCCCCACACAGGAGGAGATGGTTTGACCCACTGTGACTGTAAGAGCTGTGCAACCAGTCCCACATACACACCCTTTCCCCACACAGGAGGAGATGGTTTGACACACAGTGTCTGCAATAGCTGTGAAACCAGTCCCACATCCACAACCTTTCCCCACACAGGAGGAGATGGTTTGACACACTGTGTCTGCAAGAGCTCTGAAACCAGTCCCACATCCACACACTTTCAACACACAGGAGGAGATGGTTTGACCCACTGTGTCTGCAAGAGCTGTGAAACCAGTCCCCCATCCCCACCCTTTCCCCACACAGGAGGAGATGGCTTGACCCACTGTGTCTGCAAGAGCTGTGAAACCAGTTCCACATCCACACCCTTTCCCCACACAGGAGGAGATGGTTTGACCCACTGTGTCTGCAAGAGCTGTGAAACCAGTCCCACATCCACACCCTTTCCCCACACAGGAGGAGATGGTTTGACACACTGTGTCTGCAAGAGCTGTGTAACCCAGTCCCACATCCGCACCCTTCCCCACACAGGAGGAGATGGTTTAACCCACTGTGTCTGCAAGAGCTGTGCAACCAGTCCCACATCCGCACACTTTCCCCACCCAGGAGGAGATGGTTTGACCCACTGTGTCTGCAAGAGCTGTGAAACCAGTCCCACATCCCCACCCTTTCCCCACACAGGAGGAAATGGTTTGACCCACAGTGTCTGGAAGTGCTGTGAAACCAGTCCCACATCCACACCCTTTTCCCACACAGGAGGAGATAGTTTGACCCACTGTGTCTGCAAGAACTGTGAAACCGGTCCCACATCCACACCCTTTCCCCACACAGGAGGAGATGTTTTGACCCACTGTGTCTCAAGAGATGTGAAACCAGTCCCACATCCCCAACCTTTCCCCACACAGGAGGAGATGGTTTGACACACTGTGTCTGCAAGAGCTGTGAAACCGGTCCCACATCCACAGCCTTTTCCCACACAGGAGAAGATGGTTTGACCCACTGTGTCTGCAAGAGTTGTGAAACCAGTGCCACATCCGCACACTTTCCCCACACAGGAGGAGATGGTTAGACCCACTGTGTCTGCAAGAGCTGTGAAACCAGTCCCACATCCACACCCTTTCCCCATGCAGGAGGAGATGGTTTGACCCACTGTGACTGTAAGAGCTGTGAAACCAGTCCCACATCCACACCCTTTCCCCACACAAGAGGAGATGGTTTGACCCACTGTGATTGTAAGAGCTGTGAAACCAGTCCCACATCCGGACACTTTCCCCACACAGGAGGAGATGGTTTGACCCACTGTGTCTGCAAGAGCTGTGAAACCAGTTCCACATCCGCACGCTTTCCCCACACAGGAGGAGATGGTTTGACCCACTGTGTCTGCAAGAGCTGTGAAACCAGTCCCACATCCACACACTTTCCCCACACAGGAGGAGATGGTTTGACCCACTGTGTCTGCAAGAGCTGTGAAACCAGTCCCACATCCACACCCTTTCCCCATACAGGAGGAGATGGTTTGACCCACTGTGTCTGCAAGAGCTGTGAAACCAGTCCCACATCCGCACCCTTTCCCCACACAGGAGGAGATGGTTTGACCCACTGTGTCTGCAAGAGCTGTGAAATCAGTCCCACATCCGCACACTTTCCCCACACAGGAGGAGTTGGTTTGACCCACTGTGTCTGCAAGAGCTGTGAAACCAGTCCCACATCCCCACCCTTTCCCCACACAGGAGGAGATGGTTTGACCCACTGTGTCTGCAAGAGCTGTGAAACCAGTTCCATATCCGCACCCTTTCCACACACAGGAGGAGATGGTTTGACCCACTGTGTCTGCAAGAGCTGTGAAACCAGTCCCACATCCCCACACTTTCCCCACACAGGAGGAGATGGTTTGACCCACTGTGTCTGCAAGAGCTGTGCAACCAGTCCCACATCCACAACCTTTCCCCACACAGGAGGAGATGGTTTGACCCACTGTGTCTGCCAGAACTGTGAACCCAGCCGCACATCCCCATCCTTTCCCCACATTGGAGGAGATGGTTTGACACACTGTGTCTGCAAGAGCTGTGAAACCAGTCCCACATCCACACACTTTCCCCACACAGGAGGAGATGGTTTGACCCACTGTGTCTGCAAGAGCTGTGAACCCAGCCGCACATCCCCATCCTTTCCCCACATTGGAGGAGATGGTTTGACACACTGTGTCTGCAAGAGCTGTGAAACCAGTCCCACATCCACACCCTTTCCCCACACAGGAGGAGATGGTTTGACCCACTGTGCCTGCAAGAGCTGTGCAACCAGTCCCACAACCGCACACTTTCCCCACACAGGAGGAGATGGTTTGACACACTGTGTCTGCAAGAGCTGTGTAACCCAGTCCCACATCCGCACCCTTCCCAACACAGGAGGAGATGGTTTAACCCACTGTGTCTGCAAGAGCTGTGCAACCAGTCCCACATCCGCACACTTTCCCCACACAGGAGGAGATGGTTTGACACACTGTGTCTGCAAGAGCTGTGAAACCAGTCCCACATCCGCACCCCTTCCCCACACAGGAGGAGATGGTTTGACCCACTCTGTCTGCAAGAGCTGTGAAACCATTCCCACATCCACACTCTTTCCCCACACAGGAGGAGATGGTTTTACCCACTGTGTCTGCAAGAGCTGTGAAACCCAGTCCCACATCCGCACCCTTCCCCACACAGGAGGAGATGGTTTGACCCACTGTGTCTGCAAGAGCTGTGAAACCAGTTCCACATCCGCACGCTTTCCCCACACAGGAGGAGATGGTTTGACCCACTGTTTCTGCAAGAGCTGTGAAACCCGTCCCACATCCGCACACTTTCCCCACACAGCAGGAGATGGTTAGACACACTGTGTCTGCAAGAGCTGTGCTACCAGTCCCACATCCACAGCCTTTCCCCACACAGGAGGAGATGGTTAGACCCACTGTGTCTGCTAGAGCTGTGAAACCAGTCCCACATCCCCACCCTTTCCCCACACAGGAGGAGATGGTTTGACACACTGTGTCTGCAAGAGCTGTGAAACCAGTCCCACATCCACACCTTTCCCCACACAGGAGGAAATGGTTTGACACACTGTGTCTGCAAGAGCTGTGCAACCAGTCCCACATCCGCAACCCTTCCCCACACAGGAGGAGATGGTTTGACCCACTGTGTCTGCAAGAGCTGTGAAACCAGTCCCCCATCCACACTCTTTCCCCACACAGGAGGAGATGGTTTTACCCACTGTGTCTGCAAGAGCTGTGAAACCCAGTCCCACATCCGCACCCTTCCCCACACAGGAGGAGATGGTTTGACCCACTGTGTCTGCAAGAGCTGTGAAACCAGTTCCACATCCGCACGCTTTCCCCACACAGGAGGAGATGGGTTGACCCACTGTGTCTGCAAGAGCTGTGAAACCAGTCCCACATCCACACCCTTTCCCCACACAGGAGGAGATGGTTTGACCCACTGTGTCTGCAAGAGCTGTGAAACCAGTCCCACATCCACACCCTTTCCCCATACAGGAGGAGATGGTTTGACCCACTGTGTCTGCAAGAGCTGTGAAACCATTCACACATCCGCACCCTTTCCCCACACAGGAGGAGATGGTTTGACCCACTGTGTTTGCAAGAGCTGTGAAATCAGTCCCACATCCGCACACTTTCCCCACACAGGAGGAGATGGTTTGACCCACTGTGTCTGCAAGAGCTGTGAAACCAGTCCCACATCCCCACCCTTTCCCCACACAGGAGGAGATGGTTAGACCCACTGTGTCTGCAAGAGCTGTGAAACCAGTTCCATATCCGCACCCTTTCCACACACAGGAGGAGATGGTTTGACCCACTGTGTCTGCAAGAGCTGTGAAACCAGTCCCACATCCACACCCTTTCCCCACACAGGAGGAGATGGTTTGACCCACTGTGTCTGCAAGAGCTGTGCAACCAGTCCCACATCCACAACCTTTCCCCACACAGGAGGAGATGGTTTGACCCACTGTGTCTGCCAGAACTGTGAACCCAGCCGCACATCCCCATCCTTTCCCCACATTGGAGGAGATGGTTTGACACACTGTGTCTGCAAGAGCTGTGAAACCAGTCCCACATCCACACACTTTCCCCACACAGGAGGAGATGGTTTGACCCACTGTGTCTGCAAGAGCTGTGAACCCAGCCGCACATCCCCATCCTTTCCCCACATTGGAGGAGATGGTTTGACACACTGTGTCTGCAAGAGCTGTGAAACCAGTCCCACATCCACACCCTTTCCCCACACAGGAGGAGATGGTTTGACCCACTGTGCCTGCAAGAGCTGTGCAACCAGTCCCACAACCGCACACTTTCCCCACACAGGAGGAGATGGTTTGACACACTGTGTCTGCAAGAGCTGTGTAACCCAGTCCCACATCCGCACCCTTCCCAACACAGGAGGAGATGGTTTAACCCACTGTGTCTGCAAGAGCTGTGCAACCAGTCCCACATCCGCACACTTTCCCCACACAGGAGGAAATGGTTTGACCCACAGTGTCTGGAAGAGCTGTGAAACCAGTCCCACATCCACACCCTTTCCCCACACAGGAGGAGATGGTTTGACCCACTGTGTCTGCAAGAACTGTGAAACCAGTCCCACATTCGCACCCTTTCCCCACACAGGAGGAGATGGTTTGACCCACTGTGTCCAAGAGATGTGAAACCAGTCCCACATCCTCAACCTTTCCCCACACAGGAGGAGATGGTTTGACCCACTGTGTCTGCAAGAGCTGTGAAACCAGTCCCACATTCGCACTCTTTCCCCACACAGGAGGAGATGGTTTGACCCACTGTGTCTCAAGAGATGTGAAACCAGTCCCACATTCACACCCTTTCCCCACACAGGAGGAGATGGTTGGACCCACTATGTCTGCAAGACCTGTGCAACCAGTCCGCATCCGCACACTTCCCCACACAGGAGGAGATGGTTTGACCCACTGTGACTGTAAGAGCTGTGAAACCAGTCCCACATCCGCACAGTTTCCCCACACAGGAGGAGATGGTTGGACCCACTGTGTCTGCAAGAGCTGTGAAACCAGTCCCACATCCGCACACTTTCCCCACAAAGGAGGAGATGGTTTGACACACTATGTCTGCAAGACCTGTGCAACCAGTCCGCATCCGCACACTTCCCCACACAGGAGGAGATGGTTTGACCCACTGTGACTGTAAGAGCTGTGAAACCAGTCCCACATCCGCACACTTTCCCCACACAGGAGGAGATGGTTTGACCCACTGTGTCTGCAAGAGCTGTGAAACCAGTCCCACATCCCCACCATTTCCCCACACAGGAGGAGATGGTTTGACCCACTGTGTCTGCAAGAGCTGTGCAACCAGTCCCACATCCACACTCTTTCCCCACACAGGAGGAGATGGTTTGACCCACTGTGACTGTAAGAGCTGTGCAACCAGTCCCACATACACACCCTTTCCCCACACAGGAGGAGATGGTTTGACACACAGTGTCTGCAATAGCTGTGAAACCAGTCCCACATCCACAACCTTTCCCCACACAGGAGGAGATGGTTTGACACACTGTGTCTGCAAGAGCTCTGAAACCAGTCCCACATCCACACACTTTCAACACACAGGAGGAGATGGTTTGACCCACTGTGTCTGCAAGAGCTGTGAAACCAGTCCCACATCCCCACCCTTTCCCCACACAGGAGGAGATGGCTTGACCCACTGTGTCTGCAAGAGCTGTGAAACCAGTTCCACATCCACAGCCTTTTCCCACACAGGAGAAGATGGTTTGACCCACTGTGTCTGCATGAGTTGTGAAACCAGTGCCACATCCGCACACTTTCCCCACACAGGAGGAGATGGTTAGACCCACTGTGTCTGCAAGAGCTGTGAAACCAGTCCCACATCCACACCCTTTCCCCATGCAGGAGGAGATGGTTTGACCCACTGTGACTGTAAGAGCTGTGAAACCAGTCCCACATCCACACCCTTTCCCCACACAAGAGGAGATGGTTTGACCCACTGTGATTGTAAGAGCTGTGAAACCAGTCCCACATCCGGACACTTTCCCCACACAGGAGGAGATGGTTTGACCCACTGTGTCTGCAAGAGCTGTAAAACCAGTTCCACATCCGCACGCTTTCCCCACACAGGAGGAGATGGTTTGACCCACTGTGTCTGCAAGAGCTGTGAAACCAGTCCCACATCCAAACCCTTTCCCCACACAGGAGGAGATGGTTTGACCCACTGTGTCTGCAAGAGCTGTCAAACCAGTCCCACATCCACACCCTTTCCCCATACAGGAGGAGATGGTTTGACCCACTGTGTCTGCAAGAGCTGTGAAACCAGTCCCACATCCGCACCCTTTCCCCACACAGGAGGAGATGGTTTGACCCACTGTGTTTGCAAGAGCTGTGAAATCAGTCCCACATCCGCACACTTTCCCCACACAGGAGGAGATGGTTTGACCCACTGTGTCTGCAAGAGCTGTGAAACCAGTCCCACATCCCCACCCTTTCCCCACACAGGAGGAGATGGTTTGACCCACTGTGTCTGTAAGAGCTGTGAAACCAGTTCCATATCCGCACCCTTTCCACACACAGGAGGAGATGGTTTGACCCACTGTGTCTGCAAGAGCTGTGAAACCAGTCCCACATCCCCACACTTTCCCCACACAGGAGGAGATGGTTTGACCCACTGTGTCTGCAAGAGCTGTGCAACCAGTCCCACATCCACAACCTTTCCCCACACAGGAGGAGATGGTTTGACCCACTGTGTCTGCCAGAACTGTGAACCCAGCCGCACATCCCCATCCTTTCCCCACATTGGAGGAGATGGTTTGACACACTGTGTCTGCAAGAGCTGTGAAACCAGTCCCACATCCACACACTTTCCCCACACAGGAGGAGATGGTTTGACCCACTGTGTCTGCAAGAGCTGTGAACCCAGCCGCACATCCCCATCCTTTCCCCACATTGGAGGAGATGGTTTGACACACTGTGTCTGCAAGAGCTGTGAAACCAGTCCCACATCCACACCCTTTCCCCACACAGGAGGAGATGGTTTGACCCACTGTGCCTGCAAGAGCTGTGCAACCAGTCCCACAAACGCACACTTTCCCCACACAGGAGGAGATGGTTTGACACACTGTGTCTGCAAGAGCTGTGTAACCCAGTCCCACATCCGCACCCTTCCCAACACAGGAGGAGATGGTTTAACCCACTGTGTCTGCAAGAGCTGTGCAACCAGTCCCACATCCGCACACTTTCCCCACACAGGAGGAAATGGTTTGACCCACAGTGTCTGGAAGAGCTGTGAAACCAGTCCCACATCCACACCCTTTCCCCACACAGGAGGAGATGGTTTGACCCACTGTGTCTGCAAGAACTGTGAAACCAGTCCCACATTCGCACCCTTTCCCCACACAGGAGGAGATGGTTTGACCCACTGTGTCTCAAGAGATGTGAAACCAGTCCCACATCCACACCCTTTCCCCACATAGGAGGAGATGGTTTGACCCACTGTGTCCAAGAGATGTGAAACCAGTCCCACATCCTCAACCTTTCCCCACACAGGAGGAGATGGTTTGACCCACTGTGTCTGCAAGAGCTGTGAAACCAGTCCCACATTCGCACCCTTTCCCCACACAGGAGGAGATGGTTTGACCCACTGTGTCTCAAGAGATGTGAAACCAGTCCCACATCCACACACTTTCCCCACACAGGAGGAGATGGTTTGACACACTGTGTCTGCAAGAGCTGTGAAACCAGTGCCACATCCGCACACTTTCCCCTCACAGGAGGAGATGGTTAGACCCACTGTGTCTGCAAGAGCTGTGAAACCAGTCCCACATCCACACACTTTCCCCACACGGGAGGAGATGATTTGACCCACTGTGACTGTAAGAGCTGTGAAACCAGTCCCACATCCGCACACTTTCCCCTCACAGGAGGAGATGGTTGGACCCACTATGTCTGCAAGACCTGTGCAACCAGTCCGCATCCGCACACTTCCCCACACAGGAGGAGATGGTTTGACCCACTGTGACTGTAAGAGCTGTGAAACCAGTCCCACATCCGCACAGTTTCCCCACACAGGAGGAGATGGTTGGACCCACTGTGTCTGCAAGAGCTGTGAAACCAGTCCCACATCCGCACACTTTCCCCACAAAGGAGGAGATGGTTTGACACACTATGTCTGCAAGACCTGTGCAACCAGTCCGCATCCGCACACTTCCCCACACAGGAGGAGCTGGTTTGACCCACTGTGACTGTAAGAGCTGTGAAACCAGTCCCACATCCGCACACTTTCCCCACACAGGAGGAGATGGTTTGACCCACTGTGTCTGCAAGAGCTGTGAAACCAGTCCCACATCCCCACCATTTCCCCACACAGGAGGAGATGGTTTGACCCACTGTGTCTGCAAGAGCTGTGCAACCAGTCCCACATCCACACTCTTTCCCCACACAGGAGGAGATGGTTTGACCCACTGTGACTGTAAGAGCTGTGCAACCAGTCCCACATACACACCCTTTCCCCACACAGGAGGAGATGGTTTGACACACAGTGTCTGCAATAGCTGTGAAACCAGTCCCACATCCACAACCTTTCCCCACACAGGAGGAGATGGTTTGACCCACTGTGTCTGCAAGAGCTCTGAAACCAGTCCCACATCCACACACTTTCAACACACAGGAGGAGATGGTTTGACCCACTGTGTCTGCAAGAGCTGTGAAACCAGTCCCACATCCCCACCCTTTCCCCACACAGGAGGAGATGGCTTGACCCACTGTGTCTGCAAGAGCTGTGAAACCAGTTCCACATCCACACCCTTTCCCCACACAGGAGGAGATGGTTTGACCCACTGTGTCTGCAAGAGCTGTGAAACCAGTCAAACATCCACACCCTTTCCCCACACAGGAGGAGATGGTTTGACACACTGTGTCTGCAAGAGCTGTGTAACGCAGTCCCACATCCGCACCCTTCCCCACACAGGAGGAGATGGTTTAACCCACTGTGTCTGCAAGAGCTGTGCAACCAGTCCCACATCCGCACACTTTCCCCACCCAGGAGGAGATGGTTTGACCCACTGTGTCTGCAAGAGCTGTGAAACCAGTCCCACATCCCCACCCTTTCCCCACACAGGAGGAAATGGTTTGACCCACAGTGTCTGGAAGAGCTGTGAAACCAGTCCCACATCCACACCCTTTTCCCACACAGGAGGAGATAGTTTGACCCACTGTGTCTGCAAGAACTGTGAAACCGGTCCCACATCCACACCCTTTCCCCACACAGGAGGAGATGGTTTGACCCACTGTGTCTCAAGAGATGTGAAACCAGTCCCACATCCCCAACCTTTCCCCACACAGGAGGAGATGGTTTGACACACTGTGTCTGCAAGAGCTGTGAAACCGGTCCCACATCCACAGCCTTTTCCCACACAGGAGAAGATGGTTTGACCCACTGTGTCTGCAAGAGTTGTGAAACCAGTGCCACATCCGCACACTTTCCCCACACAGGAGGAGATGGTTAGACCCACTGTGTCTGCAAGAGCTGTGAAACCAGTCCCACATCCACACCCTTTCCCCATGCAGGAGGAGATGGTTTGACCCACTGTGACTGTAAGAGCTGTGAAACCAGTCCCACATCCACACCCTTTCCCCACACAAGAGGAGATGGTTTGACCCACTGTGATTGTAAGAGCTGTGAAACCAGTCCCACATCCGCACACTTTCCCCACACAGGAGGAGATGGTTTGACCCACTGTGATTGTAAGAGCTGTGAAACCAGTCCCACATCCGCACACTTTCCCCACACAGGAGGAGATGGTTTGACGCACTGATTGTAAGAGCTGTGAAACCAGTCCCACATCCGCACACTTTCCCCACACAGGAGGAGATGGTTTGACCCACTATGTCTGCAAGACCAGTGCAACCAGTCCCACATCCGGACACTTTCCCCACACAGGACGAGATGGTTTGACCCACTGTGTCTCTAAGAGCTGTGTAACCAGTCCCACATCCACATCCTTTCCCCACACAGGAGATGGTTTGACCCACTGTGTCTGCAAGAGCTGTGTAACCAGTCCCACATCCACACCCTTTTCCCACACAGGAGGAGATGGTTAGACACACTGTGTCTGCAAGAGCTGTGTAACCCAGTCCCACATCCACACCCTTTCCCCACACAGGAGGGGATGGTTTGACACACTGTGTCTGCAAGAGCTGTGAAACCAGCCCCACATGCGGACCCTTTCCCCACACAAGAGGAGATGGTTTGACCCACTGTGTCTGCAAGAGCTGTGCAACCAGTCCCACATCCGGACACTTTCCCCACACAGGACGAGATGGTTTGACCCACTGTGTCTGTAAGAGCTGTGTAACCAGTCCCACATCCACACCCTTTCCCCACACAGGAGATGGTTTGACCCACTGTGTCTGCAAGAGCTGTGTAACCAGTCCCACATCCACACCCTTTTCCCACACAGGAGGAGATGGTTAGACACACTGTGTCTGCAAGAGCTGTGAAACCAGTCCCACATCCACACCCTTTCCCCACACTGGAGGAGATGGTTTGACCCACTGTGACTGTAAGAGCTGTGAAACCAGTCCCACATCCGCACACTTTCCCCTCACAGGAGGAGATGGTTGGACCCACTATGTCTGCAAGACCTGTGCAACCAGTCCGCATCCGCACACTTCCCCACACAGGAGGAGATGGTTTGACCCACTGTGACTGTAAGAGCTGTGAAACCAGTCCCACATCCGCACAGTTTCCCCACACAGGAGGAGATGGTTGGACCCACTGTGTCTGCAAGAGCTGTGAAACCAGTCCCACATCCGCACACTTTCCCCACAAAGGAGGAGATGGTTTGACACACTATGTCTGCAAGACCTGTGCAACCAGTCCGCATCCGCACACTTCCCCACACAGGAGGAGATGGTTTGACCCACTGTGACTGTAAGAGCTGTGAAACCAGTCCCACATCCGCACACTTTCCCCACACAGGAGGAGATGGTTTGACCCACTGTGTCTGCAAGAGCTGTGAAACCAGTCCCACATCCCCACCCTTTCCCCACACAGGAGGAGATGGTTTGACCCACTGTGTCTGCAAGAGCTGTGCAACCAGTCCCACATCCACACTCTTTCCTCACACAGGAGGAGATGGTTTGACCCACTGTGACTGTAAGAGCTGTGCAACCAGTCCCACATACACACCCTTTCCCCACACAGGAGGAGATGGTTTGACACACAGTGTCTGCAATAGCTGTGAAACCAGTCCCACATCCACAACCTTTCCCCACACAGGAGGAGATGGTTTGACACACTGTGTCTGCAAGAGCTCTGAAACCAGTCCCACATCCACACACTTTCAACACACAGGAGGAGATGGTTTGACCCACTGTGTCTGCAAGAGCTGTGAAACCAGTCCCACATCCGCACGCTTTCCCCACACAGGAGGAGATGGTTTGACCCACTGTGTCTGCAAGAGCTGTGAAACCATTCCCACATCCAAACCCTTTCCCCACACAGGAGGAGATGGTTTGACCCACTGTGTCTGCAAGAGCTGTCAAACCAGTCCCACATCCACACCCTTTCCCCATACAGGAGGAGATGGTTTGACCCACTGTGTCTGCAAGAGCTGTGAAACCAGTCCCACATCCGCACCCTTTCCCCACACAGGAGGAGATGGTTTGACCCACTGTGTTTGCAAGAGCTGCGAAATCAGTCCCACATCCGCACACTTTCCCCACACAGGAGGAGATGGTTTGACCCACTGTGTCTGCAAGAGCTGTGAAACCAGTCCCACATCCCCACCCTTTCCCCACACAGGAGGAGATGGTTTGACCCACTGTGTCTGCAAGAGCTGTGAAACCAGTTCCATATCCGCACCCTTTCCACACACAGGAGGAGATGGTTTGACCCACTGTGTCTGCAAGAGCTGTGAAACCAGTCCCACATCCCCACACTTTCCCCACACAGGAGGAGATGGTTTGACCCACTGTGTCTGCAAGAGCTGTGCAACCAGTCCCACATCCACAACCTTTCCCCACACAGGAGGAGATGGTTTGACCCACTGTGTCTGCCAGAACTGTGAACCCAGCCGCACATCCCCATCCTTTCCCCACATTGGAGGAGATGGTTTGACACACTGTGTCTGCAAGAGCTGTGAAACCAGTCCCACATCCACACACTTTCCCCACACAGGAGGAGATGGTTTGACCCACTGTGTCTGCAAGAGCTGTGAACCCAGCCGCACATCCCCATCCTTTCCCCACATTGGAGGAGATGGTTTGACACACTGTGTCTGCAAGAGCTGTGAAACCAGTCCCACATCCACACCCTTTCCCCACACAGGAGGAGATGGTTTGACCCACTGTGCCTGCAAGAGCTGTGCAACCAGTCACACAAACGCACACTTTCCCCACACAGGAGGAGATGGTTTGACACACTGTGTCTGCAAGAGCTGTGTAACCCAGTCCCACATCCGCACCCTTCCCAACACAGGAGGAGATGGTTTAACCCACTGTGTCTGCAAGAGCTGTGCAACCAGTCCCACATCCGCACACTTTCCCCACACAGGAGGAAATGGTTTGACCCACAGTGTCTGGAAGAGCTGTGAAACCAGTCCCACATCCACACCCTTTCCCCACACAGGAGGAGATGGTTTGACCCACTGTGTCTGCAAGAACTGTGAAACCAGTCCCACATTCGCACCCTTTCCCCACACAGGAGGAGATGGTTTGACCCACTGTGTCTCAAGAGATGTGAAACCAGTCCCACATCCACACCCTTTCCCCACATAGGAGGAGATGGTTTGACCCACTGTGTCCAAGAGATGTGAAACCAGTCCCACATCCTCAACCTTTCCCCACACAGGAGGAGATGGTTTGACCCACTGTGTCTGCAAGAGCTGTGAAACCAGTCCCACATTCGCACCCTTTCCCCACACAGGAGGAGATGGTTTGACCCACTGTGTCTCAAGAGATGTGAAACCAGTCCCACATCCACACACTTTCCCCACACAGGAGGAGATGGTTTGACACACTGTGTCTGCAAGAGCTGTGAAACCAGTGCCACATCCGCACACTTTCCCCTCACAGGAGGAGATGGTTAGACCCACTGTGTCTGCAAGAGCTGTGAAACCAGTCCCACATCCACACACTTTCCCCACACTGGAGGAGATGATTTGACCCACTGTGACTGTAAGAGCTGTGAAACCAGTCCCACATCCGCACACTTTCCCCTCACAGGAGGAGATGGTTGGACCCACTATGTCTGCAAGACCTGTGCAACCAGTCCGCATCCGCACACTTCCCCACACAGGAGGAGATGGTTTGACCCACTGTGACTGTAAGAGCTGTGAAACCAGTCCCACATCCGCACAGTTTCCCCACACAGGAGGAGATGGTTGGACCCACTGTGTCTGCAAGAGCTGTGAAACCAGTCCCACATCCGCACACTTTCCCCACAAAGGAGGAGATGGTTTGACACACTATGTCTGCAAGACCTGTGCAACCAGTCCGCATCCGCACACTTCCCCACACAGGAGGAGCTGGTTTGACCCACTGTGAGTGTAAGAGCTGTGAAACCAGTCCCACATCCGCACACTTTCCCCACACAGGAGGAGATGGTTTGACCCACTGTGTCTGCAAGAGCTGTGAAACCAGTCCCACATCCCCACCATTTCCCCACACAGGAGGAGATGGTTTGACCCACTGTGTCTGCAAGAGCTGTGCAACCAGTCCCACATCCACACTCTTTCCCCACACAGGAGGAGATGGTTTGACCCACTGTGACTGTAAGAGCTGTGCAACCAGTCCCACATACACACCCTTTCCCCACACAGGAGGAGATGGTTTGACACACAGTGTCTGCAATAGCTGTGAAACCAGTCCCACATCCACAACCTTTCCCCACACAGGAGGAGATGGTTTGACACACTGTGTCTGCAAGAGCTCTGAAACCAGTCCCACATCCACACACTTTCAACACACAGGAGGAGATGGTTTGACCCACTGTGTCTGCAAGAGCTGTGAAACCAGTCCCACATCCCCACCCTTTCCCCACACAGGAGGAGATGGCTTGACCCACTGTGTCTGCAAGAGCTGTGAAACCAGTTCCACATCCACACCCTTTCCCCACACAGGAGGAGATGGTTTGACCCACTGTGTCTGCAAGAGCTGTGAAACCAGTCAAACATCCACACCCTTTCCCCACACAGGAGGAGATGGTTTGACACACTGTGTCTGCAAGAGCTGTGTAACGCAGTCCCACATCCGCACCCTTCCCCACACAGGAGGAGATGGTTTAACCCACTGTGTCTGCAAGAGCTGTGCAACCAGTCCCACATCCGCACACTTTCCCCACCCAGGAGGAGATGGTTTGACCCACTGTGTCTGCAAGAGCTGTGAAACCAGTCCCACATCCCCACCCTTTCCCCACACAGGAGGAAATGGTTTGACCCACAGTGTCTGGAAGAGCTGTGAAACCAGTCCCACATCCACACCCTTTTCCCACACAGGAGGAGATAGTTTGACCCACTGTGTCTGCAAGAACTGTGAAACCGGTCCCACATCCACACCCTTTCCCCACACAGGAGGAGATGGTTTGACCCACTGTGTCTCAAGAGATGTGAAACCAGTCCCACATCCCCAACCTTTCCCCACACAGGAGGAGATGGTTTGACACACTGTGTCTGCAAGAGCTGTGAAACCGGTCCCACATCCACAGCCTTTTCCCACACAGGAGAAGATGGTTTGACCCACTGTGTCTGCAAGAGTTGTGAAACCAGTGCCACATCCGCACACTTTCCCCACACAGGAGGAGATGGTTAGACCCACTGTGTCTGCAAGAGCTGTGAAACCAGTCCCACATCCACACCCTTTCCCCATGCAGGAGGAGATGGTTTGACCCACTGTGACTGTAAGAGCTGTGAAACCAGTCCCACATCCACACCCTTTCCCCACACAAGAGGAGATGGTTTGACCCACTGTGATTGTAAGAGCTGTGAAACCAGTCCCACATCCGCACACTTTCCCCACACAGGAGGAGATGGTTTGACCCACTGTGATTGTAAGAGCTGTGAAACCAGTCCCACATCCGCACACTTTCCCCACACAGGAGGAGATGGTTTGACGCACTGATTGTAAGAGCTGTGAAACCAGTCCCACATCCGCACACTTTCCCCACACAGGAGGAGATGGTTTGACCCACTATGTCTGCAAGACCAGTGCAACCAGTCCCACATCCGGACACTTTCCCCACACAGGATGAGATGGTTTGACCCACTGTGTCTCTAAGAGCTGTGTAACCAGTCCCACATCCACATCCTTTCCCCACACAGGAGATGGTTTGACCCACTGTGTCTGCAAGAGCTGTGTAACCAGTCCCACATCCACACCCTTTTCCCACACAGGAGGAGATGGTTAGACACACTGTGTCTGCAAGAGCTGTGTAACCCAGTCCCACATCCACACCCTTTCCCCACACAGGAGGGGATGGTTTGACACACTGTGTCTGCAAGAGCTGTGAAACCAGCCCCACATGCGGACCCTTTCCCCACACAAGAGGAGATGGTTTGACCCACTGTGTCTGCAAGAGCTGTGCAACCAGTCCCACATCCGGACACTTTCCCCACACAGGACGAGATGGTTTGACCCACTGTGTCTGTAAGAGCTGTGTAACCAGTCCCACATCCACACCCTTTCCCCACACAGGAGATGGTTTGACCCACTGTGTCTGCAAGAGCTGTGTAACCAGTCCCACATCCACACCCTTTTCCCACACAGGAGGAGATGGTTAGACACACTGTGTCTGCAAGAGCTGTGAAACCAGTCCCACATCCACACCCTTTCCCCACACTGGAGGAGATGGTTTGACCCACTGTGACTGTAAGAGCTGTGAAACCAGTCCCACATCCGCACACTTTCCCCTCACAGGAGGAGATGGTTGGACCCACTATGTCTGCAAGACCTGTGCAACCAGTCCGCATCCGCACACTTCCCCACACAGGAGGAGATGGTTTGACCCACTGTGACTGTAAGAGCTGTGAAACCAGTCCCACATCCGCACAGTTTCCCCACACAGGAGGAGATGGTTGGACCCACTGTGTCTGCAAGAGCTGTGAAACCAGTCCCACATCCGCACACTTTCCCCACAAAGGAGGAGATGGTTTGACACACTATGTCTGCAAGACCTGTGCAACCAGTCCGCATCCGCACACTTCCCCACACAGGAGGAGATGGTTTGACCCACTGTGACTGTAAGAGCTGTGAAACCAGTCCCACATCCGCACACTTTCCCCACACAGGAGGAGATGGTTTGACCCACTGTGTCTGCAAGAGCTGTGAAACCAGTCCCACATCCCCACCCTTTCCCCACACAGGAGGAGATGGTTTGACCCACTGTGTCTGCAAGAGCTGTGCAACCAGTCCCACATCCACACTCTTTCCTCACACAGGAGGAGATGGTTTGACCCACTGTGACTGTAAGAGCTGTGCAACCAGTCCCACATACACACCCTTTCCCCACACAGGAGGAGATGGTTTGACACACAGTGTCTGCAATAGCTGTGAAACCAGTCCCACATCCACAACCTTTCCCCACACAGGAGGAGATGGTTTGACACACTGTGTCTGCAAGAGCTCTGAAACCAGTCCCACATCCACACACTTTCAACACACAGGAGGAGATGGTTTGACCCACTGTGTCTGCAAGAGCTGTGAAACCAGTCCCACATCCGCACGCTTTCCCCACACAGGAGGAGATGGTTTGACCCACTGTGTCTGCAAGAGCTGTGAAACCAGTCCCACATCCAAACCCTTTCCCCACACAGGAGGAGATGGTTTGACCCACTGTGTCTGCAAGAGCTGTCAAACCAGTCCCACATCCACACCCTTTCCCCATACAGGAGGAGATGGTTTGACCCACTGTGTCTGCAAGAGCTGTGAAACCAGTCCCACATCCGCACCCTTTCCCCACACAGGAGGAGATGGTTTGACCCACTGTGTTTGCAAGAGCTGCGAAATCAGTCCCACATCCGCACACTTTCCCCACACAGGAGGAGATGGTTTGACCCACTGTGTCTGCAAGAGCTGTGAAACCAGTCCCACATCCCCACCCTTTCCCCACACAGGAGGAGATGGTTTGACCCACTGTGTCTGCAAGAGCTGTGAAACCAGTTCCATATCCGCACCCTTTCCACACACAGGAGGAGATGGTTTGACCCACTGTGTCTGCAAGAGCTGTGAAACCAGTCCCACATCCCCACACTTTCCCCACACAGGAGGAGATGGTTTGACCCACTGTGTCTGCAAGAGCTGTGCAACCAGTCCCACATCCACAACCTTTCCCCACACAGGAGGAGATGGTTTGACCCACTGTGTCTGCCAGAACTGTGAACCCAGCCGCACATCCCCATCCTTTCCCCACATTGGAGGAGATGGTTTGACACACTGTGTCTGCAAGAGCTGTGAAACCAGTCCCACATCCACACACTTTCCCCACACAGGAGGAGATGGTTTGACCCACTGTGTCTGCAAGAGCTGTGAACCCAGCCGCACATCCCCATCCTTTCCCCACATTGGAGGAGATGGTTTGACACACTGTGTCTGCAAGAGCTGTGAAACCAGTCCCACATCCACACCCTTTCCCCACACAGGAGGAGATGGTTTGACCCACTGTGCCTGCAAGAGCTGTGCAACCAGTCACACAAACGCACACTTTCCCCACACAGGAGGAGATGGTTTGACACACTGTGTCTGCAAGAGCTGTGTAACCCAGTCCCACATCCGCACCCTTCCCAACACAGGAGGAGATGGTTTAACCCACTGTGTCTGCAAGAGCTGTGCAACCAGTCCCACATCCGCACACTTTCCCCACACAGGAGGAAATGGTTTGACCCACAGTGTCTGGAAGAGCTGTGAAACCAGTCCCACATCCACACCCTTTCCCCACACAGGAGGAGATGGTTTGACCCACTGTGTCTGCAAGAACTGTGAAACCAGTCCCACATTCGCACCCTTTCCCCACACAGGAGGAGATGGTTTGACCCACTGTGTCTCAAGAGATGTGAAACCAGTCCCACATCCACACCCTTTCCCCACATAGGAGGAGATGGTTTGACCCACTGTGTCCAAGAGATGTGAAACCAGTCCCACATCCTCAACCTTTCCCCACACAGGAGGAGATGGTTTGACCCACTGTGTCTGCAAGAGCTGTGAAACCAGTCCCACATTCGCACCCTTTCCCCACACAGGAGGAGATGGTTTGACCCACTGTGTCTCAAGAGATGTGAAACCAGTCCCACATCCACACACTTTCCCCACACAGGAGGAGATGGTTTGACACACTGTGTCTGCAAGAGCTGTGAAACCAGTGCCACATCCGCACACTTTCCCCTCACAGGAGGAGATGGTTAGACCCACTGTGTCTGCAAGAGCTGTGAAACCAGTCCCACATCCACACACTTTCCCCACACTGGAGGAGATGATTTGACCCACTGTGACTGTAAGAGCTGTGAAACCAGTCCCACATCCGCACACTTTCCCCTCACAGGAGGAGATGGTTGGACCCACTATGTCTGCAAGACCTGTGCAACCAGTCCGCATCCGCACACTTCCCCACACAGGAGGAGATGGTTTGACCCACTGTGACTGTAAGAGCTGTGAAACCAGTCCCACATCCGCACAGTTTCCCCACACAGGAGGAGATGGTTGGACCCACTGTGTCTGCAAGAGCTGTGAAACCAGTCCCACATCCGCACACTTTCCCCACAAAGGAGGAGATGGTTTGACACACTATGTCTGCAAGACCTGTGCAACCAGTCCGCATCCGCACACTTCCCCACACAGGAGGAGCTGGTTTGACCCACTGTGAGTGTAAGAGCTGTGAAACCAGTCCCACATCCGCACACTTTCCCCACACAGGAGGAGATGGTTTGACCCACTGTGTCTGCAAGAGCTGTGAAACCAGTCCCACATCCCCACCATTTCCCCACACAGGAGGAGATGGTTTGACCCACTGTGTCTGCAAGAGCTGTGCAACCAGTCCCACATCCACACTCTTTCCCCACACAGGAGGAGATGGTTTGACCCACTGTGACTGTAAGAGCTGTGCAACCAGTCCCACATACACACCCTTTCCCCACACAGGAGGAGATGGTTTGACACACAGTGTCTGCAATAGCTGTGAAACCAGTCCCACATCCACAACCTTTCCCCACACAGGAGGAGATGGTTTGACACACTGTGTCTGCAAGAGCTCTGAAACCAGTCCCACATCCACACACTTTCAACACACAGGAGGAGATGGTTTGACCCACTGTGTCTGCAAGAGCTGTGAAACCAGTCCCACATCCCCACCCTTTCCCCACACAGGAGGAGATGGCTTGACCCACTGTGTCTGCAAGAGCTGTGAAACCAGTTCCACATCCACACCCTTTCCCCACACAGGAGGAGATGGTTTGACCCACTGTGTCTGCAAGAGCTGTGAAACCAGTCAAACATCCACACCCTTTCCCCACACAGGAGGAGATGGTTTGACACACTGTGTCTGCAAGAGCTGTGTAACGCAGTCCCACATCCGCACCCTTCCCCACACAGGAGGAGATGGTTTAACCCACTGTGTCTGCAAGAGCTGTGCAACCAGTCCCACATCCGCACACTTTCCCCACCCAGGAGGAGATGGTTTGACCCACTGTGTCTGCAAGAGCTGTGAAACCAGTCCCACATCCCCACCCTTTCCCCACACAGGAGGAAATGGTTTGACCCACAGTGTCTGGAAGAGCTGTGAAACCAGTCCCACATCCACACCCTTTTCCCACACAGGAGGAGATAGTTTGACCCACTGTGTCTGCAAGAACTGTGAAACCGGTCCCACATCCACACCCTTTCCCCACACAGGAGGAGATGGTTTGACCCACTGTGTCTCAAGAGATGTGAAACCAGTCCCACATCCCCAACCTTTCCCCACACAGGAGGAGATGGTTTGACACACTGTGTCTGCAAGAGCTGTGAAACCGGTCCCACATCCACAGCCTTTTCCCACACAGGAGAAGATGGTTTGACCCACTGTGTCTGCAAGAGTTGTGAAACCAGTGCCACATCCGCACACTTTCCCCACACAGGAGGAGATGGTTAGACCCACTGTGTCTGCAAGAGCTGTGAAACCAGTCCCACATCCACACCCTTTCCCCATGCAGGAGGAGATGGTTTGACCCACTGTGACTGTAAGAGCTGTGAAACCAGTCCCACATCCACACCCTTTCCCCACACAAGAGGAGATGGTTTGACCCACTGTGATTGTAAGAGCTGTGAAACCAGTCCCACATCCGCACACTTTCCCCACACAGGAGGAGATGGTTTGACCCACTGTGATTGTAAGAGCTGTGAAACCAGTCCCACATCCGCACACTTTCCCCACACAGGAGGAGATCGTTTGACGCACTGATTGTAAGAGCTGTGAAACCAGTCCCACATCCGCACACTTTCCCCACACAGGAGGAGATAGTTTGACCCACTATGTCTGCAAGACCAGTGCAACCAGTCCCACATCCGGACACTTTCCCCACACAGGACGAGATGGTTTGACCCACTGTGTCTCTAAGAGCTGTGTAACCAGTCCCACATCCACATCCTTTCCCCACACAGGAGATGGTTTGACCCACTGTGTCTGCAAGAGCTGTGTAACCAGTCCCACATCCACACCCTTTTCCCACACAGGAGGAGATGGTTAGACACACTGTGTCTGCAAGAGCTGTGTAACCCAGTCCCACATCCACACCCTTTCCCCACACAGGAGGGGATGGTTTGACACACTGTGTCTGCAAGAGCTGTGAAACCAGCCCCACATGCGGACCCTTTCCCCACACAGGAGGAGATGGTTTGACCCACTGTGTCTGCAAGAGCTGTGCAACCAGTCCCACATCCGGACACTTTCCCCACACAGGACGAGATGGTTTGACCCACTGTGTCTGTAAGAGCTGTGTAACCAGTCCCACATCCACACCCTTTCCCCACACAGGAGATGGTTTGACCCACTGTGTCTGCAAGAGCTGTGTAACCAGTCCCACATCCACACCCTTTTCCCACACAGGAGGAGATGGTTAGACACACTGTGTCTGCAAGAGCTGTGAAACCAGTCCCACATCCACACCCTTTCCCCACACTGGAGGAGATGGTTTGACCCACTGTGACTGTAAGAGCTGTGAAACCAGTCCCACATCCGCACACTTTCCCCTCACAGGAGGAGATGGTTGGACCCACTATGTCTGCAAGACCTGTGCAACCAGTCCGCATCCGCACACTTCCCCACACAGGAGGAGATGGTTTGACCCACTGTGACTGTAAGAGCTGTGAAACCAGTCCCACATCCGCACAGTTTCCCCACACAGGAGGAGATGGTTGGACCCACTGTGTCTGCAAGAGCTGTGAAACCAGTCCCACATCCGCACACTTTCCCCACAAAGGAGGAGATGGTTTGACACACTATGTCTGCAAGACCTGTGCAACCAGTCCGCATCCGCACACTTCCCCACACAGGAGGAGATGGTTTGACCCACTGTGACTGTAAGAGCTGTGAAACCAGTCCCACATCCGCACACTTTCCCCACACAGGAGGAGATGGTTTGACCCACTGTGTCTGCAAGAGCTGTGAAACCAGTCCCACATCCCCACCCTTTCCCCACACAGGAGGAGATGGTTTGACCCACTGTGTCTGCAAGAGCTGTGCAACCAGTCCCACATCCACACTCTTTCCTCACACAGGAGGAGATGGTTTGACCCACTGTGACTGTAAGAGCTGTGCAACCAGTCCCACATACACACCCTTTCCCCACACAGGAGGAGATGGTTTGACACACAGTGTCTGCAATAGCTGTGAAACCAGTCCCACATCCACAACCTTTCCCCACACAGGAGGAGATGGTTTGACACACTGTGTCTGCAAGAGCTCTGAAACCAGTCCCACATCCACACACTTTCAACACACAGGAGGAGATGGTTTGACCCACTGTGTCTGCAAGAGCTGTGAAACCAGTCCCACATCCCCACCCTTTCCCCACACAGGAGGAGATGGCTTGACCCACTGTGTCTGCAAGAGCTGTGAAACCAGTTCCACATCCACACCCTTTCCCCACACAGGAGGAGATGGTTTGACCCACTGTGTCTGCAAGAGCTGTGAAACCAGTCCCACATCCACACCCTTTCCCCACACAGGAGGAGATGGTTTGACACACTGTGTCTGCAAGAGCTGTGTAACCCAGTCTCACATCCGCACCCTTCCCCACACAGGAGGAGATGGTTTAACCCACTGTGTCTGCAAGAGCTGTGCAACCAGTCCCACATCCGCACACTTTCCCCACCCAGGAGGAGATGGTTTGACCCACTGTGTCTGCAAGAGCTGTGAAACCAGTCCCACATCCCCACCCTTTCCCCACACAGGAGGAAATGGTTTGACCCACAGTGTCTGGAAGAGCTGTGAAACCAGTCCCACATCCACACCCTTTTCCCACACAGGAGGAGATAGTTTGACCCACTGTGTCTGCAAGAACTGTGAAACCGGTCCCACATCCACACCCTTTCCCCACACAGGAGGAGATGGTTTGACCCACTGTGTCTCAAGAGATGTGAAACCAGTCCCACATCCCCAACCTTTCCCCACACAGGAGGAGATGGTTTGACACACTGTGTCTGCAAGAGCTGTGAAACCGGTCCCACATCCACAGCCTTTTCCCACACAGGAGAAGATGGTTTGACCCACTGTGTCTGCAAGAGTTGTGAAACCAGTGCCACATCCGCACACTTTCCCCACACAGGAGGAGATGGTTTGACGCACTGATTGTAAGAGCTGTGAAACCAGTCCCACATCCACACACTTTCCCCACACAGGAGGAGATGGTTTGACCCACTATGTCTGCAAGACCAGTGCAACCAGTCCCACATCCGGACACTTTCCCCACACAGGACGAGATGGTTTGACCCACTGTGTCTCTAAGAGCTGTGTAACCAGTCCCACATCCACATCCTTTCCCCACACAGGAGATGGTTTGACCCACTGTGTCTGCAAGAGCTGTGTAACCAGTCCCACATCCACACCCTTTTCCCACACAGGAGAAGATGGTTAGACACACTGTGTCTGCAAGAGCTGTGTAACCCAGTCCCACATCCACACCCTTTCCCCACACAGGAGGGGATGGTTTGACACACTGTGTCTGCAAGAGCTGTGAAACCAGCCCCACATGCGGACCCTTTCCCCACACAGGAGGAGATGGTTTGACCCACTGTGTCTGCAAGAGCTGTGCAACCAGTCCCACATCCGCACACTTTCCCCACACAGGACGAGATGGTTTGACCCACTGTGTCTGTAAGAGCTGTGTAACCAGTCCCACATCCACACCCTTTCCCCACACAGGAGATGGTTTGACCCACTGTGTCTGCAAGAGCTGTGTAACCAGTCCCACATCCACCCCCTTTCCCCACACAGGAGGAGATGGTTTGACACACTGTGTCTGCAAGAGCTGTGTAACCCAGTCCCACATCCACACCGTTTCCCCACACAGGAGGGGATGGTTTGACACACTGTGTCTGCAAGAGCTGTGAAACCAGCCCCACATCCGGACCCTTTCCCCACACAGGAGGAGATGGTTTGACCCACTGTGTCTGCAAGAGCTGTGCAACCAGTCCCACATCCGCACACTTTCCCCACACAAGAGGAGATGGTTTGACCCACTGTGTCTGCAAGAGCTGTGAAACCAGTCCCACATCCCCACCCTTTCCCCACACAGGAGGAGATGGTTTGACCCACTGTGTCTGCAAAAGCTGTGAAACCAGTCCCACATCCACACCCTTTCCCCACACAGGAGGAGATGGTTTGACCCACTGTTTCTGCAAGAGCTGTGAAACCAGTCCCACATCCGCACACATTCCCCACACAGGAGGAGATGGTTTGACCCACTGTGTCTGCAAGAGCTGTGAAATCAGTCCCACATCCCCACCCTTTCTCCACACAGGAGGAGATGGTTAGACCCACTGTGTCTGCAAGAGCTGTGCAACCAGTCCCACATCCACAGCCTTTCCCCACACAAGAGGAGATGGTTTGACCCACTGTGTCTGCAAGAGCTGTGAAACCAGTCCCACATCCCCACTCTTTCCCCACACAGGAGGAGATGGTTTGACCCACTGTGTCTGCAAGAGCTGTGAAACCAGTCCCACATCCACACCCTTTCCTCACACAGGAGGGGACCGTTTGACACACTGTGTCTGCAAGAGCTGGGAAACCAGTCCCACATCCACACCCTTTCCCCACACAGGAGGAGATGGTTTGACACACTGTGTCTGCAAGAGCTGTGAAACCAGTCCCATATCCGCACCCCTTCCCCACACAGGAGGAGATGGTTTGACCCACTCTGTCTGCAAGAGCTGTGAAACCAGTCCCACATCCACACTCTTTCCCCACACAGGAGGAGATGGTTTTACCCACTGTGTCTGCAAGAGCTGTGAAACCCAGTCCCACATCCGCACCCTTCCCCACACAGGAGGAGATGGTTTGACCAACTGTGTCTGCAAGAGCTGTGAAACCAGTTCCACATCCGCACGCTTTCCCCACACAGGAGGAGATGGTTTGACCCACTGTTTCTGCAAGAGCTGTGAAACCCGTCCCACATCCGCACACTTTCCTCACACAGCAGGAGATGGTTAGACACACTGTGTCTGCAAGAGCTGTGCTACCAGTCCCACATCCACAGCCTTTCCCCACACAGGAGGAGATGGTTAGACACACTGTGTCTGCTAGAGCAGTGAAACCAGTCCCACATCCCCACCCTTTCCCCACACAGGAGGAGATGGTTTGACACACTGTGTCTGCAAGAGCTGTGAAACCAGTCCCACATCCCCACCCTTTCCCCACACAGGAGGAGATGGTTTGACACACTGTGTCTGCAAGAGCTGTGCAACCAGTCCCACATCCGCAACCCTTCCCCACACAGGAGGAGATGGTTTGACCCACTGTGTCTGCAAGAGCTGTGAAACCAGTCCCACATCCACACTCTTTCCCCACACAGGAGGAGATGGTTTTACCCACTGTGTCTGCAAGAGCTGTGAAACCCAGTCCCACATCCGCACCCTTCCCCACACAGGAGGAGATGGTTTGACCCACTGTGTCTGCAAGAGCTGTGAAACCAGTTCCACATCCGCACGCTTTCCCCACACAGGAGGAGATGGTTTGACCCACTGTGTCTGAAAGAGCTGTGAAACCATTCCCACATCCCCAACCTTTCCCCACACAGGAGGAGATGCAGACCCACTGTGACTGCAAGAGCTGTGAAACCAGTCCCACATCCGCACCCTTTCCCCACACAATAGGAGATGGTTTGACACAATGTGTCTGCAAGAGCTGTGAAACCAGTCCCACAACCGCACACTTTTCCCACACAGGAGGAGATGGTTTGACCCACTGTGTCTGCAAGAGCTGTAAAACCAGTCCCACATCCGCAACCTTTCCCCACACAGGAGGAGATGGTTTGACCCACTGTGTCTGCAATAGCTGTAAAACCAGTCCCACATCCGCACCCTTTCCCCACACAGGAGGAGATGGTTTGACCCACTGTGTCTGCAAGAGCTGTGAAACCACTCCCACATCCACAGCCTTTCCCCACACAGGAGGAGATGGTTTGACCCACTGTGTCTGCAAGAGCTGTGCAACCAGTCCCACATCCGCACCCTTTCCCGACACAGGAGGCCATTGTTTGACCCACTGTGTCTGCAAGAGCTGTGCAACCAGTCCCACATCCGCACCCTTTCCCCTCACCGGAGGAGATGGTTTGACCCACTGTGTCTGCAAGAGCTGTGAAACTAGTCCAACATCCCCACCATTTCCCCACACAGGAGGAGATGGTTTGACCCACTGTGTCTGCAAGAGCTGTGAAACCAGTCCCACATCCACACCCTTTCCCCACACAGGAGGAGATGGTTTGACCGACTGCGTCTGCAAGAGCTGTGCAACCAGTCCCACATCCGCACACTTTCCCCACACAAGAGGAGATGGTTTGACCCACTGTGTCTGCAAGAGCTGTGCAACCAGTCCCACATCCGGACACTTTCCCCGCACAGGACGAGATGGTTAGACCCACTGTGTCTGTAAGAGCTGTGTAACCAGTCCCACGTCCACACCCTTTCCCCACACAGGAGATGGTTTGACCCACTGTGTCTGCAAGAGCTGTGCAACCAGTCCCACATCCACACCCTTTCCCCACACAGGAGGAGATGGTTTGACACACTGTGTCTGCAAGAGCTGTGTAACCCAGTCCCACATCCACACCCTTTCCCCACACAGGAGGGGATGGTTTGACACACTGTGTCTGCAAGAGCTGTGAAACCAGCCCCACATCCGGACCCTTTCCCCACACAGGAGGAGATGTTTTGACCCACTGTGTCTGCAAGAGCTGTGCAACCAGTCCCACATCCGCACACTTTCCCCACACAAGAGGAGATGGTTTGACCCACTGTGTCTGCAAGAGCTGTGAAACCAGTCCCACATCCCCACCCTTTCCCCACACAGGAGGAGATGGTTTGACCCACTGTGTCTGCAAGAGCTGTGAAACCAGTCCCACATCCACACCCTTTCCCCACACAGGAGGAGATGGTTTGACCCACTGTTTCTGCAAGAGCTGTGAAACCTGTCCCACATCCGCACACTTTCCCCACACAGGAGGAGATCGTTTGACCCACTGTGTCTGCAAGAGCTGTGAAATCAGTCCCACATCCACACCCTTTCTCCACACAGGAGGAGATGTTTAGACCCACTGTGTCTGCAAGAGCTGTGCAACCAGTCCCACATCCACAGCCTTTCCCCACACAAGAGGAGATGGTTTGACCCACTGTGTCTGCAAGAGTTGTGAAACCAGTCCCACATCCCCACCCTTTCCCCACACAGGAGGAGATGGTTTGACCCACTGTGTCTGCAAGAGCTGTGAAAACAGTCCCACATCCGCACCCTTTCCCCACACAGGAGGAGATGGTTTGACCCACTGTGTCTGCAAGAGCTGTGAAATCAGTCCCACATCCCCACCCTTTCTCCACACAGCAGGAGATGGTTAGACCCACTGTGTCTGCAAGAGCTGTGCAACCAGTCCCACATCCACAGCCTTTCCCCACACAGGAGGAGATGGTTAGACCCACTGTGTCTGCTAGAGCTGTGAAACCAGTCCCACATCCCCACCCTTTCCCCACACAGGAGGAGATGGTTTGACACACTGTGTCTGCAAGAGCTGTGAAACCAGTCCCACATCCACACCCTTTCCCCACACAGGAGGAGATGGTTTGACACACTGTGTCTGCAAGAGCTGTGAAACCCAGTCCCACATCCGCACCCTTCCCCACACAGGAGGAGATGGTTTGACCAACTGTGTCTGCAAGAGCTGTGAAACCAGTTCCACATCCGCACGCTTTCCCCACACAGGAGGAGATGGTTTGACCCACTGTTTCTGCAAGAGCTGTGAAACCCGTCCCACATCCGCACACTTTCCTCACACAGCAGGAGATGGTTAGACACACTGTGTCTGCAAGAGCTGTGCTACCAGTCCCACATCCACAGCCTTTCCCCACACAGGAGGAGATGGTTAGACACACTGTGTCTGCTAGAGCAGTGAAACCAGTCCCACATCCCCACCCTTTCCCCACACAGGAGGAGATGGTTTGACACACTGTGTCTGCAAGAGCTGTGAAACCAGTCCCACATCCCCACCCTTTCCCCACACAGGAGGAGATGGTTTGACACACTGTGTCTGCAAGAGCTGTGCAACCAGTCCCACATCCGCAACCCTTCCCCACACAGGAGGAGATGGTTTGACCCACTGTGTCTGCAAGAGCTGTGAAACCAGTCCCACATCCACACTCTTTCCCCACACAGGAGGAGATGGTTTTACCCACTGTGTCTGCAAGAGCTGTGAAACCCAGTCCCACATCCGCACCCTTCCCCACACAGGAGGAGATGGTTTGACCCACTGTGTCTGCAAGAGCTGTGAAACCAGTTCCACATCCGCACGCTTTCCCCACACAGGAGGAGATGGTTTGACCCACTGTGTCTGAAAGAGCTGTGAAACCATTCCCACATCCCCAACCTTTCCCCACACAGGAGGAGATGCAGACCCACTGTGACTGCAAGAGCTGTGAAACCAGTCCCACATCCGCACCCTTTCCCCACACAATAGGAGATGGTTTGACACAATGTGTCTGCAAGAGCTGTGAAACCAGTCCCACAACCGCACACTTTTCCCACACAGGAGGAGATGGTTTGACCCACTGTGTCTGCAAGAGCTGTAAAACCAGTCCCACATCCGCAACCTTTCCCCACACAGGAGGAGATGGTTTGACCCACTGTGTCTGCAATAGCTGTAAAACCAGTCCCACATCCGCACCCTTTCCCCACACAGGAGGAGATGGTTTGACCCACTGTGTCTGCAAGAGCTGTGAAACCACTCCCACATCCACAGCCTTTCCCCACACAGGAGGAGATGGTTTGACCCACTGTGTCTGCAAGAGCTGTGCAACCAGTCCCACATCCGCACCCTTTCCCCACACAGGAGGCCATTGTTTGACCCACTGTGTCTGCAAGAGCTGTGCAACCAGTCCCACATCCGCACCCTTTCCCCTCACCGGAGGAGATGGTTTGACCCACTGTGTCTGCAAGAGCTGTGAAACTAGTCCAACATCCCCACCATTTCCCCACACAGGAGGAGATGGTTTGACCCACTGTGTCTGCAAGAGCTGTGAAACCAGTCCCACATCCACACCCTTTCCCCACACAGGAGGAGATGGTTTGACCGACTGCGTCTGCAAGAGCTGTGCAACCAGTCCCACATCCGCACACTTTCCCCACACAAGAGGAGATGGTTTGACCCACTGTGTCTGCAAGAGCTGTGCAACCAGTCCCACATCCGGACACTTTCCCCGCACAGGACGAGATGGTTAGACCCACTGTGTCTGTAAGAGCTGTGTAACCAGTCCCACGTCCACACCCTTTCCCCACACAGGAGATGGTTTGACCCACTGTGTCTGCAAGAGCTGTGCAACCAGTCCCACATCCACACCCTTTCCCCACACAGGAGGAGATGGTTTGACACACTGTGTCTGCAAGAGCTGTGTAACCCAGTCCCACATCCACACCCTTTCCCCACACAGGAGGGGATGGTTTGACACACTGTGTCTGCAAGAGCTGTGAAACCAGCCCCACATCCGGACCCTTTCCCCACACAGGAGGAGATGTTTTGACCCACTGTGTCTGCAAGAGCTGTGCAACCAGTCCCACATCCGCACACTTTCCCCACACAAGAGGAGATGGTTTGACCCACTGTGTCTGCAAGAGCTGTGAAACCAGTCCCACATCCCCACCCTTTCCCCACACAGGAGATGGTTTGACCCACTGTGTCTGCAAGAGCTGTGAAACCAGTCCCACATCCACACCCTTTCCCCACACAGGAGGAGATGGTTTGACCCACTGTTTCTGCAAGAGCTGTGAAACCTGTCCCACATCCGCACACTTTCCCCACACAGGAGGAGATCGTTTGACCCACTGTGTCTGCAAGAGCTGTGAAATCAGTCCCACATCCACACCCTTTCTCCACACAGGAGGAGATGTTTAGACCCACTGTGTCTGCAAGAGCTGTGCAACCAGTCCCACATCCACAGCCTTTCCCCACACAAGAGGAGATGGTTTGACCCACTGTGTCTGCAAGAGTTGTGAAACCAGTCCCACATCCCTACCCTTTCCCCACACAGGAGGAGATGGTTTGACCCACTGTGTCTGCAAGAGCTGTGAAAACAGTCCCACATCCGCACCCTTTCCCCACACAGGAGGAGATGGTTTGACCCACTGTGTCTGCAAGAGCTGTGAAATCAGTCCCACATCCCCACCCTTTCTCCACACAGCAGGAGATGGTTAGACCCACTGTGTCTGCAAGAGCTGTGCAACCAGTCCCACATCCACAGCCTTTCCCCACACAGGAGGAGATGGTTAGACCCACTGTGTCTGCTAGAGCTGTGAAACCAGTCCCACATCCCCACCCTTTCCCCACACAGGAGGAGATGGTTTGACACACTGTGTCTGCAAGAGCTGTGAAACCAGTCCCACATCCACACCCTTTCCCCACACAGGAGGAGATGGTTTGACACACTGTGTCTGCAAGAGCTGTGAAACCAGTCCCACATCCGCACCCCTTCCCCACACAGGAGGAGATGGTTTGACCCACTGTGTCTGCAAGAGCTGTGAAACCAGTCCCACATCCACACTCTTTCCCCACACAGGAGGAGATGGTTTGACCCACTGTGTCTGCAAGAGCTGTGAAACCAGTCCCACATCCCCACCCTTTCCCCACACAGGAGGAGATGGTTTGACCCACTGTGTCTGCAAGAGCTGTGAAACCAGTCCCAAATCCACACTCTTTCCCCACACAGGAGGAGATGGTTTGACCCACTGTGTCTGCAAGAGCTGTGAAACCCAGTCCCACATCCGCACCCTTCCCCACACAGGAGGAGATGGTTTGACCCACTGTGTCTGCAAGAGCTGTGAAACCAGTTCCACATCCGCACGCTTTCCCCACACAGGAGGAGATGGTTTGACCCACTGTGTCTGAAAGAGCTGTGAAACCAGTCCCACATCCGCACCCTTTCCCCACACAATAGGAGATGGTTTGACACAATGTGTCTGCAAGAGCTGTGAAACCAGTCCCACAACCGCACACTTTTCCCACACAGGAGGAGGTGGTTTGACCCACTGTGTCTGCAAGAGCTGTAAAACCAGTCCCACATCCGCACACTTTCCCCACACAGGAGGAGATGGTTTGACCCACTGTGTCTGCAATAGCTGTAAAACCAGTCCCACATCCGCACCCTTTCCCCACACAGGAGGAGATGGTTTGACCCACTATGTCTGCAAGAGCTGAGAAACCACTCCCACATCCACAGCCTTTCCCCACACAGGAGGAGATGGTTTGACCCACTGTGTCTGCAAGAGCTGTGCAACCAGTCCCACATCCGCACCCTTTCCCCACACAGGAGGCCATTGTTTGACCCACTGTGTCTGCAAGAGCTGTGCAACCAGTCCCACATCCGCACCCTTTCCCCTCACCGGAGGAGATGGTTTGACCCTCTGTGTCTGCAAGAGCTGTGAAAGTAGTCCAACATCCCCACCATTTCCCCACACAGGAGGAGATGGTTTGACCCACTGTTTCTGCAAGAGCTGTGAAACCTGTCCCACATCCGCACACTTTCCCCACACAGGAGGAGATCGTTTGACCCACTGTGTCTGCAAGAGCTGTGAAATCAGTCCCACATCCCCACCCTTTCTCCACACAGGAGGAGATGTTTAGACCCACTGTGTCTGCAAGAGCTGTGCAACCAGTCCCACATCCACAGCCTTTCCCCACACAAGAGGAGATGGTTTGACCCACTGTGTCTGCTAGAGCTGTGAAACCAGTCCCACATCCACACCCTTTCCCCACACAGGAGGAGATGGTTTGACCCACTGTGTCTGCAAGAGTTGTGAAACCAGTCCCACATCCCCACCCTTTCCCCACACAGGAGGAGATGGTTTGACCCACTGTGTCTGCAAGAGCTGTGAAACCAGTCCCACATCCGCACCATTTCCCCACACAGGAGGAGATGGTTTGACCCACTGTGTCTGCAAGAGCTGTGAAATCAGTCCCACATCCCCACCCTTTCTCCACACAGCAGGAGATGGTTAGACCCACTGTGTCTGCAAGAGCTGTGCAACCAGTCCCACATCCACAGCCTTTCCCCACACAGGAGGAGATGGTTAGACCCACTGTGTCTGCTAGAGCTGTGAAACCAGTCCCACATCCCCACCCTTTCCCCACACAGGAGGAGATGGTTTGACACACTGTGTCTGCAAGAGCTGTGAAACCAGTCCCACATCCACACCCTTTCCCCACACAGGAGGAGATGGTTTGACACACTGTGTCTGCAAGAGCTGTGAAACCAGTCCCACATCCGCACCCCTTCCCCACACAGGAGGAGATGGTTTGACCCACTGTGTCTGCAAGAGCTGTGAAACCAGTCCCACATCCACACTCTTTCCCCACACAGGAGGAGATGGTTTGACCCACTGTGTCTGCAAGAGCTGTGAAACCAGTCCCACATCCCCACCCTTTCCCCACACAGGAGGAGATGGTTTGACCCACTGTGTCTGCAAGAGCTGTGAAACCAGTCCCACATCCACACACTTTCCCCACACAGGAGGAGATGGTTTGACCCACTGTGTCTGCAAGAGCTGTGAAACCAGTTCCACATCCGCACGCTTTCCCCACACAGGAGGAGATGGTTTGACCCACTGTGTCTGAAAGAGCTGTGAAACCATTCCCACATCCCCAACCTTTCCCCACACAGGAGGAGATGCAGACGCACTGTGACTGCAAGAGCTGTGAAACCAGTCCCACATCCGCACCCTTTCCCCACACAATAGGAGATGGTTTGACACAATGTGTCTGCAAGAGCTGTGAAACCAGTCCCACAACCGCACACTTTTCCCACACAGGAGGAGATGGTTTGACCCACTGTGTCTGCAAGAGCTGTAAAACCAGTCCCACATCCGCACACTTTCCCCACACAGGAGGAGATGGTTTGACCCACTGTGTCTGCAATAGCTGTAAAACCAGTCCCACATCCGCCCCCTTTCTCCACACAGGAGGAGATGGTTTGACCCACTATGTCTGCAAGAGCTGTGAAACCACTCCCACATCCACAGCCTTTCCCCACACAGGAGGAGATGGTTTGACCCACTGTGTCTGCAAGAGCTGTGCAACCAGTCCCACATCCGCACCCTTTCCCCACACAGGAGGCCATTGTTTCACCCACTGTGTCTGCAAGAGCTTTGCAACCAGTCCCACATCCGCACCCTTTCCCCTCACCGGAGGAGATGGTTTGACCCACTGTGTCTGCAAGAGCTGTGAAAGTAGTCCAACATCCCCACCATTTCCCCACACAGGAGGAGATGGTTTGACCCACTGTGTCTGCAAGAGCTGTGCAACCAGTCCCACATCCGCACACTTTCCCCACACAGGAGGAGATGGTTTGACCCACTGTGTCTGAAAGAGCTGTGAAACCAGCCCACATCCGCCCACTTTCCCCACACAGGAGGAGATGGTTTGACCCACTGTGTCTGCAAGAACTGTGAAACCAGTCCCACATCCGCACACTTTCCCCACACAGGAGGAGATGGGCTGACCCACTATGTCTGCAAGAGCTGTGAAACCAGTCCCACATCCCCACTCTTTCCCCTCACAGGAGGAGATGTTTTGACCCACTATGTCTGCAAGAGCTGTGAAACCAGTTCCACACCCACACCCTTTCCCCACACAGGAGGAGATGGTTTGACCCACTGTGTCTGCAAGAGCTGTGCAACCAGTCCCACATCCGCACACTTTCCCCACACAGGAGGAGATGGTTTGACACACTGTGTCTGCAAGAGCTGTGCAACCAGTCCCACATCCGCACACTTTCCCCACACAGGAGGAGATGGTTTGACCCACTGTGTCTGCAAGAGCTGTGAAACCATTCCCACATCCCCAACCTTTCCCCACACAGGAGGAGATGCAGACCCACTGTGACTGCAAGAGCTGTGAAACCAGTCCCACATCCGCACCCTTTCCCCACACAACAGGAGATGGTTTGACACAATGTGTCTGCAAGAGCTGTGAAACCAGTCCCACAACTGCACACTTTTCCCACACAGGAGGAGATTGTTTGACCCACTGTGTCTGCAAGAGCTGTAAAACCAGTCCCACATCCGCACACTTTCCCCACACAGGAGGAGATGGTTTGACCCACTGTGTCTGCAATAGCTGTAAAACCAGTCCCACATCCGCACCCTTTCCCCACACAGGAGGAGATGGTTTGACCCACTATGTCTGCAAGAGCTGTGAAACCACTCCCACATCCACAGCTTTTCCCCACACAGGAGGAGATGGTTTGACCCACTGTGTCTGCAAGAGCTGTGAAACCAGTCCCACATCCGCACCCTTTCCCCACACAGGAGGCCATTGTTTGACCCACTGTGTCTGCAAGAGCTGTGCAACCAGTCCCACATCCGCACCCTTTCCCCTCACCGGAGGAGATGGTTTGACCCACTGTGTCTGCAAGAGCTGTGAAACCAGTCCCACATCCACACCCTTTCCCCACACAGGAGGAGATGGTTTGACCGACTGCGTCTGCAAGAGCTGTGCAACCAGTCCCACATCCACAGCCTTTCCCCACACAGGAGGAGATGGTTTGACCCACTGTGTCTGCAAGAGCTGTGAAACCAGTCCCACATCCGCACACTTTCCCCACACAGGAGGAGATGGTTTGACCCACTGTGTCTGCAAGAGCTGTGCAACCAGTCCCACAACCACACACTTTACCCACACAGGAGGAGATGGTTTGACCCACTGTGTCTGCAAGAGCTGTGAAACCAGTCCCACATCCACACCCTGTCCCCACACAGGAGGACATGGTTTGACACACTGTGTCTCAAGAGATGTGAAACCAGTCCCACATCCCCAACCTTTCCCCACACAGGAGGAGATAGTTTGACCCACTGTGTCTGCAAGAGCTGTGCAAGCAGTCCCACATCCACACCCTTTCCCCACACAGGAGGAGATGTTTTGACCCACTGTGTCTGCAAGAGCAGTGCAACCAGTCCCACATCTGCACACTTTCCCCTCACAGGAGGAGATGGTTTGACCCACTGTGTCTGCAAGAGCTGTGAAACCAGTCCCACATCCACACCCTTTCCCCACACAGGAGGAGATGGTTTGACCCACTGTGTCTGCAAGAGCTGTGAAACCAGTCCCACATCCCCACCCTTTCCCCACACAGGAGGAGATGGTTTGACCCACTGTGTCTGCAAGAGCTGTGCAACCAGTCCCACATCCACACCCTTTCCCCACACAGGAGGAGATGGTTTGACACACTGTGTCTGTCAGAGCTGTGCAACCAGTCCCACATCCACACCCTTTCCCCACACAGGAGGAGATGGTTTGACCCACTGTGTCTGCAAGAGCTGTGAAACCAGTCCCACATCCGCACCCTTTCCCCACACAGGAGGAGATGGTTTGACCCACTGTGTCTGCAAGAGCTGTGAAACCAGTCCCACATCCACACCCTTTCCCCACACAGGAGGAGATGGTTTGACCCACTGTGTCTGCAAGAGCTGTGCAACCAGTCCCACATCCGCACACTTTCCCCACACAGGAGGAGATGGTTTGACCCACTGTGTCTGAAAGAGCTGTGAAACCAGCCCCACATCCGCCCACTTTCCCCACACAGGAGGAGATGGTTTGACCCACTGTGTCTGCAAGAACTGTGAAACCAGTCCCACATCCGCACACTTTCCCCACACAGGAGGAGATGGGTTGACCCACTATGTCTGCAAGAGCTGTGAAACCAGTCCCACATCCCCACCCTTTCCCCTCACAGGAGGAGATGTTTTGACCCACTATGTCTGCAAGAGCTGTGAAACCAGTTCCACACCCACACCCTTTCCCCACACAGGAGGAGATGGTTTGACCCACTGTGTCTGCAAGAGCTGTGCAACCAGTCCCACATGCGCACACTTTCCCCACACAGGAGGAGATGGTTTGACACACTGTGTCTGCAAGAGCTGTGCAACCAGTCCCACATCCGCACACTTTCCCCACACAGGAGGAGATGGTTTGACCCAAAGTGTCTGCAAGAACTGTGAAACCAGTCCCACATCCACACCCTTTCCCCACACAGGAGGGGATGGTTTGACCCACTGTGTCTGCAAGAGCTGTGAAACCAGTCCCACATCCACACCCTTTCCCCACACAGGAGGAGATGGTTTGACCCACTGTGACTGCAAGAGCTGTGAAACGAGTCCCACATCCACACCCTTTCCCCACACAGGAGGAGATGGTTTGACACACTGTGTCTCAAGAGATGTGAAACCAGTCCCACATCCCCAACCTTTCCCCACACAGGAGGAGATGGTTTAACCCACTGTGTCTGCAAGAGCTGTGCAAGCAGTCCCACATCCGCACACTTTCCCCACACAGGAGGAGATGGTTTGACCCACTGTGTCTGCCAGAGCTGTCCAACCAGTCCCACATCCGCACCCTTTCCCCACACAGGAGGAGATGGTTTGACCCACTGTGACTGTAAGAGCTGTGTAACCAGTCCCACCTCCACACCCTTTCCCCACACAGGAGATGGTTTGACCCACTGTGTCTGCAAGAGCTGTGTAACCAGTCCCACATCCACACACTTTCCCCACACAGGAGGAGATGGTTTGACCCACTGTGTCTGCAAGAGCTGTGAAACCAGTCCCACATCAGCACCCTTTCCCCACACAGGAGGAGATGGTTTGACCCACTGTGTCTGCAAGAGCTGTGCAACCAGTCCCACATCCACACCTTTTCCCCACACAGGAGGAGATGGTTAGACCAACTGTGTCTGTCAGAGCTGTGCAACCAGTCCCACATCCACACCCTTTCCCCACACAGGAGGAGATGGTTAGACCAACTGTGTCTGTAAGAGCTGTGAAACCAGTCCCACATCCACACGCTTTCCCCACACAGGAGGAGATGGTTTGACCCACTGTGTCTGTAAGAGCTGTGCAACCAGTCCCACATCCACACCCTTTCTCCACACAGGAGGAGATGGTTTGACCCACTGTGTCTGCAAGAGCTGTGAAACCAGTCCCACATCCACACCCTTTCCCCACACAGGAGGAGATCGTTTGACCCACTGTGTCTGTAAGAGCTGTGTAACCAGTCCCACATCCACACCCTGTCCCCACACAGGAGGACATGGTTTGACACACTGTGTCTCAAGAGATGTGAAACCAGTCCCACATCCCCAACCTTTCCCCACACAGGAGGAGATAGTTTGACCCACTGTGTCTGCAAGAGCTGTGCAAGCAGTCCCACATCCACACCCTTTCCCCACACAGAGGGAGATGTTTTGACCCACTGTGTCTGCAAGAGCAGTGCAACCAGTCCCACATCTGCACACTTTCCCCTCACAGGAGGAGATGGTTTGACCCACTGTGTCTGCAAGAGCTGTGAAACCAGTCCCACATCCACACCCTTTCCCCACACAGGAGGAGATGGTTTGACCCACTGTGTCTGCAAGAGCTGTGAAACCAGTCCCACATCCCCACCCTTTCCCCACACAGGAGGAGATGGTTTGACCCACTGTGTCTGCAAGAGCTGTGCAACCAGTCCCACATCCACACCCTTTCCCCACACAGGAGGAGATGGTTTGACACACTGTGTCTGTCAGAGCTGTGCAACCAGTCCCACATCCACACCCTTTCCCCACACAGGAGGAGATGGTTTGACCCACTGTGTCTGCAAGAGCTGTGAAACCAGTCCCACATCCGCACCCTTTCCCCACACAGGAGGAGATGGTTTGACCCACTGTGTCTGCAAGAGCTGTGAAACCAGTCCCACATCCACACCCTTTCCCCACACAGGAGGAGATGGTTTGACCCACTGTGTCTGCAAGAGCTGTGCAACCAGTCCCACATCCGCACACTTTCCCCACACAGGAGGAGATGGTTTGACCCACTGTGTCTGAAAGAGCTGTGAAACCAGCCCCACATCCGCCCACTTTCCCCACACAGGAGGAGATGGTTTGACCCACTGTGTCTGCAAGAACTGTGAAACCAGTCCCACATCCGCACACTTTCCCCACACAGGAGGAGATGGGTTGACCCACTATGTCTGCAAGAGCTGTGAAACCAGTCCCACATCCCCACCCTTTCCCCTCACAGGAGGAGATGTTTTGACCCACTATGTCTGCAAGAGCTGTGAAACCAGTTCCACACCCACACCCTTTCCCCACACAGGAGGAGATGGTTTGACCAACTGTGTCTGCAAGAGCTGTGCAACCAGTCCCACATGCGCACACTTTCCCCACACAGGAGGAGATGGTTTGACACACTGTGTCTGCAAGAGCTGTGCAACCAGTCCCACATCCGCACACTTTCCCCACACAGGAGGAGATGGTTTGACCCAAAGTGTCTGCAAGAGCTGTGAAACCAGTCCCACATCCACACCCTTTCCCCACACAGGAGGGGATGGTTTGACCCACTGTGTCTGCAAGAGCTGTGAAACCAGTCCCACATCCACACCCTTTCCCCACACAGGAGGAGATGGTTTGACCCACTGTGACTGCAAGAGCTGTGAAACGAGTCCCACATCCACACCCTTTCCCCACACAGGAGGACATGGTTTGACACACTGTGTCTCAAGAGATGTGAAACCAGTCCCACATCCCCAACCTTTCCCCACACAGGAGGAGATAGTTTGACCCACTGTGTCTGCAAGAGCTGTGCAAGCAGTCCCACATCCGCACACTTTCCCCACACAGGAGGAGATGGTTTGACCCACTGTGTCTGTCAGAGCTGTGAAACCGTTCCCACATCCACACCCTTTCCCCACACAGGAGGAGATGGTTTGACCCACTGTGTCTGCCAGAGCTGTCCAAACAGTCCCACATCCGCACCCTTTCCCCACACAGGAGGAGATGGTCTGACCCACTGTGACTGTAAGAGCTGTGTAACCAGTTCCACCTCCACACCCTTTCCCCACACAGGAGATGGTTTGACCCACTGTGTCTGCAAGAGCTGTGTAACCAGTCCCACATCCACACACTTTCCCCACACAGGAGGAGATGGTTTGACCCACTGTGTCTGCAAGAGCTGTGAAACCAGTCCCACATCAGCACCCTTTCCCCACACAGGAGGAGATGGTTTGACCCACTGTGTCTGCAAGAGCTGTGCAACCAGTTCCACATCCACACCTTTTCCCCACACAGGAGGAGATGGTTAGACTAACTGTGTCTGTCAGAGCTGTGCAACCAGTCCCACATCCACACCCTTTCCCCACACAGGAGGAGATGGTTAGACCAACTGTGTCTGTAAGAGCTGTGAAACCAGTCCCAAATCCACACGCTTTCCCCACACAGGAGGAGATGGTTTGACCCACTGTGTCTGTAAGAGCTGTGCAACCAGTCCCACATCCACACCCTTTCTCCACACTGGAGGAGATGGTTTTACCCACTGTGTCTGCAAGAGCTGTGAAACCAGTCCCACATCCACACCCTTTCCCCACACAGGAGGAGATCGTTTGACCCACTGTGTCTGTAAGAGCTGTGTAACCAGTCCCACATCCACACCCTTTCCCCACACAGGAGGAGATGGTTTGACCCACTGTGTCTGCAAGAGCTGTGAAACCAGTCCCACATCCACACTCTTTCCCCTCACAGGAAGAGATGGTTTGACCCACTGTGTCTGTAAGAGCTGTGTAACCGGTCCCACATCCACACCCTTTCCCCACACAGGAGGAGATGGTTTGACACACTGTGTCTGTAAGAGCTGTGAAACCAGTCCCACATCCACACCCTTTCCCCACACAGGAGGAGATGGTTTGACCCACTGTGTCTGTAAGAGCTGTGAAACCAGTCCCACATCCGCACACTTTCCCCACACAGGAGGAGATGGTTTGACCCACTGTGTCTGTAAGAGCTGTGAAACCAGTCCCACATCCACACCCTGTCCCCACACAGGAGGACATGGTTTGACAGACTGTGTCTCAAGAGATGTGAAACCAGTCCCACATCCCCAACCTTTCCCCACACAGGAGGAGATAGTTTGACCCACTGTGTCTGCAAGAGCTGTGCAAGCAGTCCCACATCCGCACACTTTCCCCACACAGGAGGAGATGGTTTGACCCACTGTGTCTGCAAGAGCTGTGAAACCAGTCCCACATCCGCACCCTTTCCCCACACAGGAGGAGATGGTTTGACCCACTGTGTCTGTAAGAACTGTGAAACCAGTCCCACATCCGCACACTTTCCCCACACAGGAGGAGATGGTTTGACCCACTGTGTCTGTCAGAGCTGTGAAACCAGTCCCACATCCACACCCTTTCCCCACACAGGAGGAGATGGTTTGACCCACTGTGTCTGTCAGAGCTGTGTAACCAGTCCCACATCCACACCCTTTCCCCACATAGGAGGAGATGGTTAGACCCACTGTGTCTGCAAGAGCTGTGAAACCAGTCCCACATCCACACCCTGTCCCCACACAGGAGGACATGGTTTGACACACTGTGTCTCAAGAGATGTGAAACCAGTCCCACATCCCCAACCTTTCCCCACACAGGAGGAGATGGTTTGACCCACTGTGTCTGTCAGAGCTGTGAAACCGGTCCCACATCCACACCCTTTCCCCACACAGGTGGAGATGGTTTGACCCACTGTGTCTGCCAGAGCTGTCCAACCAGTCCCACATCCGCACCCTTTCCCCACACAGGAGGAGATGGTTTGACCCACTGTGTCTGCAAGAGCTGTGAAACCAGTCCCACATCCGCACCCTTTCTCCACACAGGAGGAGATGGTTTGACCCACTGTGTCTGCAAGAGCTGTGAAACCAGTCCCACATCCACACCCTTTCCCCACACAGGAGGAGATGGTTTGACCCACTGTGTCTGCAAGAGCTGTGTAACCAGTCCCACATCCACACACTTTCCCCACACAGGAGGAGATGTTTGACCCACTGTGTCTGCAAGAGCTGTGAAACCAGTCCCACATCCACACCCTTTCCCAACACAGGAGGAGATGGTTTGACCCACTGTGTGTGCAAGAGCTGTGAAACCAGTCCCACATCCACACCCTTTCCCCACACAGGAGGAGATGGTTTGACCCACTGTGTCTGCAAGAGCTGTGCAACCAGTCCCACATCCACACCCTTTCCCCACACAGGAGGAGATGGTTAGACCAACTGTGTCTGTAAGAGCTGTGAAACCAGTCCCACATCCACACACTTTCCCCACACAGGAGGAGATGGTTTGACACACTGTGTCTGTAAGAGCTGTGAAACCAGTCCCACATCCACACCCTTTCCCCACACAGGAGGAGATGGTTAGACCCACTGTGTCTGTAAGAGCTGTGCAACCAGTCCCACATCCACACCCTTTCTCCACACAGGAGGAGATGGTTTGACCCACTGTGTCTGCAAGAGCTGTGAAACCAGTCCCACATCCACACCCTTTCCCCACACAGGAGGAGATGGTTAGACCGACTGTGTCTGCAAGAGCTGTGAAACCAGTCCCACATCCACACCCTTTCCCCACACAGGAGGAGATGGTTTGACCCACTGTGTCTGTAAGAGCTGTGAAACCAGTCCCACATCCACACTCTTTCCCCACACAGGAGGAGATGGTTTGACCCACTGTGTCTGCAAGAGCTGTGAAACCAGTCCCACATCCCCACCCTTTCTCCACACAGGAGGAGATGGTTTGACCCACTGTGTCTGTAAGAGCTGTGAAACCAGTCCCACATCCACACTCTTTCCCCACACAGGAGGAAATGGTTTGACCCACAGTGTCTGGAAGAGCTGTGAAACCAGTCCCACATCCACACCCTTTCCCCACACAGGAGGAGATGGTTTGACCCACTGTGTCTGCAAGAACTGTGAAACCAGTCCCACATTCGCACCCTTTCCCCACACAGGAGGAGATGGTTTGACCCACTGTGTCTCAAGAGATGTGAAACCAGTCCCACATCCACACCCTTTCCCCACACAGGAGGAGATGGTTTGACCCACTGTGTCCAAGAGATGTGAAACCAGTCCCACATCCTCAACCTTTCCCCACACAGGAGGAGATGGTTTGACCCACTGTGTCTGCAAGAGCTGTGAAACCATTCCCACATTCGCACCCTTTCCCCACACAGGAGGAGATGGTTTGACCCACTGTGTCTCAAGAGATGTGAAACCAGTCCCACATCCACACACTTTCCCCACACAGGAGGAGATGGTTTGACACACTGTGTCTGCAAGAGCTGTGAAACCGGTCCCACATCCACACTCTTTCTCCACACAGGAGGAGATGGTTTGACCCACTGTGTCTGCAAGAGCTGTGAAACCAGTGCCACATCCGCACACTTTCCCCTCACAGGAGGAGATGGTTAGACCCACTGTGTCTGCAAGAGCTGTGAAACCAGTCCCACATCCACACACTTTCCCCACACTGGAGGAGATGGTTTGACCCACTGTGACTGTAAGAGCTGTGAAACCAGTCCCACATCCGCACACTTTCCCCTCACAGGAGGAGATGGTTGGACCCACTATGTCTGCAAGACCTGTGCAACCAGTCCGCATCCGCACACTTCCCCACACAGGAGGAGATGGTTTGACCCACTGTGACTGTAAGAGCTGTGAAACCAGTCCCACATCCGCACAGTTTCCCCACAAAGGAGGAGATGGTTTGACACACTATGTCTGCAAGACCTGTGCAACCAGTCCGCATCCGCACACTTCCCCACACTGGAGGAGATGGTTTGACCCACTGTGACTGTAAGAGCTGTGAAACCAGTCCCACATCCGCACACTTTCCCCACACAGGAGGAGATGGTTTGACCCACTGTGTCTGCAAGAGCTGTGAAACCAGTCCCACATCCCCACCATTTCCCCACACAGGAGGAGATGGTTTGACCCACTGTGTCTGCAAGAGCTGTGCAACCAGTCCCACATCCACACTCTTTCCCCACACAGGAGGAGATGGTTTGACCCACTGTGACTGTAAGAGCTGTGCAACCAGTCCCACATACACACGCTTTCCCCACACAGGAGGAGATGGTTTGACACACAGTGTCTGCAATAGCTGTGAAACCAGTCCCACATCCACAACCTTTCCCCACACAGGAGGAGATGGTTTGACACACTGTGTCTGCAAGAGCTCTGAAACCAGTCCCACATCCACACACTTTCAACACACAGGAGGAGATGGTTTGACCCACTGTGTCTGCAAGAGCTGTGAAACCAGTCCCACATCCCCACCCTTTCCCCACACAGGAGGAGATGGCTTGACCCACTGTGTCTGCAAGAGCTGTGAAACCAGTTCCACATCCACACCCTTTCCCCACACAGGAGGAGATGGTTTGACCCACTGTGTCTGCAAGAGCTGTGAAACCAGTCCCACATCCACACCCTTTCCCCACACAGGAGGAGATGGTTTGACACACTGTGTCTGCAAGAGCTGTGTAACCCAGTCCCACATCCGCACCCTTCCCCACACAGGAGGAGATGGTTTAACCCACTGTGTCTGCAAGAGCTGTGCAACCAGTCCCACATCCGCACACTTTCCCCACCCAGGAGGAGATGGTTTGACCCACTGTGTCTGCAAGAGCTGTGAAACCAGTCCCACATCCCCACCCTTTCCCCACACAGGAAGAAATGGTTTGACCCACAGTGTCTGGAAGAGCTGTGAAACCAGTCCCACATCCACACCCTTTTCCCACACAGGAGGAGATAGTTTGACCCACTGTGTCTGCAAGAACTGTGAAACCGGTCCCACATCCACACCCTTTCCCCACACAGGAGGAGATGGTTTGACCCACTGTGTCTCAAGAGATGTGAAACCAGTCCCACATCCCCAACCTTTCCCCACACAGGAGGAGATGGTTTGACACACTGTGTCTGCAAGAGCTGTGAAACCGGTCCCACATCCACAGCCTTTTCCCACACAGGAGAAGATGGTTTGACCCACTGTGTCTGCAAGAGTTGTGAAACCAGTGCCACATCCGCACACTTTCCCCACACAGGAGGAGATGGTTAGACCCACTGTGTCTGCAAGAGCTGTGAAACCAGTCCCACATCCACACCCTTTCCCCATGCAGGAGGAGATGGTTTGACCCACTGTGACTGTAAGAGCTGTGAAACCAGTCCCACATCCACACCCTTTCCCCACACAAGAGGAGATGGTTTGACCCACTGTGATTGTAAGAGCTGTGAAACCAGTCCCACATCCGCACACTTTCCCCACACAGGAGGAGATGGTTTGACCCACTGTGATTGTAAGAGCTGTGAAACCAGTCCCACATCCGCACACTTTCCCCACACAGGAGGAGATGGTTTGACGCACTGATTGTAAGAGCTGTGAAACCAGTCCCACATCCGCACACTTTCCCCACACAGGAGGAGATGGTTTGACCCACTATGTCTGCAAGACCAGTGCAACCAGTCCCACATCCGGACACTTTCCCCACACAGGACGAGATGGTTTGACCCACTGTGTCTCTAAGAGCTGTGTAACCAGTCCCACATCCACATCCTTTCCCCACACAGGAGATGGTTTGACCCACTGTGTCTGCAAGAGCTGTGTAACCAGTCCCACATCCACACCCTTTTCCCACACAGGAGGAGATGGTTAGACACACTGTGTCTGCAAGAGCTGTGTAACCCAGTCCCACATCCACACCCTTTCCCCACACAGGAGGGGATGGTTTGACACACTGTGTCTGCAAGAGCTGTGAAACCAGCCCCACATGCGGACCCTTTCCCCACACAGGAGGAGATGGTTTGACCCACTGTGTCTGCAAGAGCTGTGCAACCAGTCCCACATCCGGACACTTTCCCCACACAGGACGAGATGGTTTGACCCACTGTGTCTGTAAGAGCTGTGTAACCAGTCCCACATCCACACCCTTTCCCCACACAGGAGATGGTTTGACCCACTGTGTCTGCAAGAGCTGTGTAACCAGTCCCACATCCACACCCTTTTCCCACACAGGAGGAGATGGTTAGACACACTGTGTCTGCAAGAGCTGTGAAACCAGTCCCACATCCACACCCTTTCCCCACACTGGAGGAGATGGTTTGACCCACTGTGACTGTAAGAGCTGTGAAACCAGTCCCACATCCGCACACTTTCCCCTCACAGGAGGAGATGGTTGGACCCACTATGTCTGCAAGAACTGTGCAACCAGTCCGCATCCGCACACTTCCCCACACAGGAGGAGATGGTTTGACCCACTGTGACTGTAAGAGCTGTGAAACCAGTCCCACATCCGCACAGTTTCCCCACACAGGAGGAGATGGTTAGACCAACTGTGTCTGTCAGAGCTGTGCAACCAGTCCCACATCCACACCCTTTCCCCACACAGGAGGAGATGGTTAGACCAACTGTGTCTGTAAGAGCTGTGAAACCAGTCCCACATCCACACCCTTTCCCCACACAGGAGGAGATGGTTAGACCCACTGTGTCTGTAAGAGCTGTGTAACCAGTCCCACATCCGCACCCTTTCCCCACACAGGAGGAGATGGTTTGACCCACTGTGTCTGCAAGAGCTGTGCAACCAGTCCCACATCCACACACTTTCTCCACACAGGAGGAGATGGTTTGACCCACTGTGTCTGCAAGAGCTGTGAAACCAGTCCCACATCCACACCCTTTCCCCACACAGGAGGAGATGGTTAGACCGACTGTGTCTGCAAGAGCTGTGAAACCAGTCCCACATCCACACCCTTTCCCCACACAGGAGGAGATGGTTTGACCCACTGTGTCTGTAAGAGCTGTGAAACCAGTCCCACATCCACACTCTTTCCCCACACAGGAGGAGATGGTTTGACCCACTGTGTCTGCAAGAGCTGTGAAACCAGTCCCACATCCCCACCCTTTCTCCACACAGGAGGAGACGGTTTGACCCACTGTGTCTGTAAGAGCTGTGAAACCAGTCCCACATCCACACTCTTTCCCCACACAGGAGGAAATGGTTTGACCCACAGTGTCTGGAAGAGCTGTGAAACCAGTCCCACATCCACACCCTTTCCCCACACAGGAGGAGATGGTTTGACCCACTGTGTCTGCAAGAACTGTGAAACCAGTCCCACATTCGCACCCTTTCCCCACACAGGAGGAGATGGTTTGACCCACTGTGTCTCAAGAGATGTGAAACCAGTCCCACATCCACACCCTTTCCCCACACAGGAGGAGATGGTTTGACCCACTGTGTCCAAGAGATGTGAAACCAGTCCCACATCCTCAACCTTTCCCCACACAGGAGGAGATGGTTTGACCCACTGTGTCTGCAAGAGCTGTGAAACCATTCCCACATTCGCACCCTTTCCCCACACAGGAGGAGATGGTTTGACCCACTGTGTCTCAAGAGATGTGAAACCAGTCCCACATCCACACACTTTCCCCACACAGGAGGAGATGGTTTGACACACTGTGTCTGCAAGAGCTGTGAAACCGGTCCCACATCCACACTCTTTCTCCACACAGGAGGAGATGGTTTGACCCACTGTGTCTGCAAGAGCTGTGAAACCAGTGCCACATCCGCACACTTTCCCCTCACAGGAGGAGATGGTTAGACCCACTGTGTCTGCAAGAGCTGTGAAACCAGTCCCACATCCACACACTTTCCCCACACTGGAGGAGATGGTTTGACCCACTGTGACTGTAAGAGCTGTGAAACCAGTCCCACATCCGCACACTTTCCCCTCACAGGAGGAGATGGTTGGACCCACTATGTCTGCAAGACCTGTGCAACCAGTCCGCATCCGCACACTTCCCCACACAGGAGGAGATGGTTTGACCCACTGTGACTGTAAGAGCTGTGAAACCAGTCCCACATCCGCACAGTTTCCCCACAAAGGAGGAGATGGTTTGACACACTATGTCTGCAAGACCTGTGCAACCAGTCCGCATCCGCACACTTCCCCACACTGGAGGAGATGGTTTGACCCACTGTGACTGTAAGAGCTGTGAAACCAGTCCCACATCCGCACACTTTCCCCACACAGGAGGAGATGGTTTGACCCACTGTGTCTGCAAGAGCTGTGAAACCAGTCCCACATCCCCACCATTTCCCCACACAGGAGGAGATGGTTTGACCCACTGTGTCTGCAAGAGCTGTGCAACCAGTCCCACATCCACACTCTTTCCCCACACAGGAGGAGATGGTTTGACCCACTGTGACTGTAAGAGCTGTGCAACCAGTCCCACATACACACGCTTTCCCCACACAGGAGGAGATGGTTTGACACACAGTGTCTGCAATAGCTGTGAAACCAGTCCCACATCCACAACCTTTCCCCACACAGGAGGAGATGGTTTGACACACTGTGTCTGCAAGAGCTCTGAAACCAGTCCCACATCCACACACTTTCAACACACAGGAGGAGATGGTTTGACCCACTGTGTCTGCAAGAGCTGTGAAACCAGTCCCACATCCCCACCCTTTCCCCACACAGGAGGAGATGGCTTGACCCACTGTGTCTGCAAGAGCTGTGAAACCAGTTCCACATCCACACCCTTTCCCCACACAGGAGGAGATGGTTTGACCCACTGTGTCTGCAAGAGCTGTGAAACCAGTCCCACATCCACACCCTTTCCCCACACAGGAGGAGATGGTTTGACACACTGTGTCTGCAAGAGCTGTGTAACCCAGTCCCACATCCGCACCCTTCCCCACACAGGAGGAGATGGTTTAACCCACTGTGTCTGCAAGAGCTGTGCAACCAGTCCCACATCCGCACACTTTCCCCACCCAGGAGGAGATGGTTTGACCCACTGTGTCTGCAAGAGCTGTGAAACCAGTCCCACATCCCCACCCTTTCCCCACACAGGAAGAAATGGTTTGACCCACAGTGTCTGGAAGAGCTGTGAAACCAGTCCCACATCCACACCCTTTTCCCACACAGGAGGAGATAGTTTGACCCACTGTGTCTGCAAGAACTGTGAAACCGGTCCCACATCCACACCCTTTCCCCACACAGGAGGAGATGGTTTGACCCACTGTGTCTCAAGAGATGTGAAACCAGTCCCACATCCCCAACCTTTCCCCACACAGGAGGAGATGGTTTGACACACTGTGTCTGCAAGAGCTGTGAAACCGGTCCCACATCCACAGCCTTTTCCCACACAGGAGAAGATGGTTTGACCCACTGTGTCTGCAAGAGTTGTGAAACCAGTGCCACATCCGCACACTTTCCCCACACAGGAGGAGATGGTTAGACCCACTGTGTCTGCAAGAGCTGTGAAACCAGTCCCACATCCACACCCTTTCCCCATGCAGGAGGAGATGGTTTGACCCACTGTGACTGTAAGAGCTGTGAAACCAGTCCCACATCCACACCCTTTCCCCACACAAGAGGAGATGGTTTGACCCACTGTGATTGTAAGAGCTGTGAAACCAGTCCCACATCCGCACACTTTCCCCACACAGGAGGAGATGGTTTGACCCACTGTGATTGTAAGAGCTGTGAAACCAGTCCCACATCCGCACACTTTCCCCACACAGGAGGAGATGGTTTGACGCACTGATTGTAAGAGCTGTGAAACCAGTCCCACATCCGCACACTTTCCCCACACAGGAGGAGATGGTTTGACCCACTATGTCTGCAAGACCAGTGCAACCAGTCCCACATCCGGACACTTTCCCCACACAGGACGAGATGGTTTGACCCACTGTGTCTCTAAGAGCTGTGTAACCAGTCCCACATCCACATCCTTTCCCCACACAGGAGATGGTTTGACCCACTGTGTCTGCAAGAGCTGTGTAACCAGTCCCACATCCACACCCTTTTCCCACACAGGAGGAGATGGTTAGACACACTGTGTCTGCAAGAGCTGTGTAACCCAGTCCCACATCCACACCCTTTCCCCACACAGGAGGGGATGGTTTGACACACTGTGTCTGCAAGAGCTGTGAAACCAGCCCCACATGCGGACCCTTTCCCCACACAGGAGGAGATGGTTTGACCCACTGTGTCTGCAAGAGCTGTGCAACCAGTCCCACATCCGGACACTTTCCCCACACAGGACGAGATGGTTTGACCCACTGTGTCTGTAAGAGCTGTGTAACCAGTCCCACATCCACACCCTTTCCCCACACAGGAGATGGTTTGACCCACTGTGTCTGCAAGAGCTGTGTAACCAGTCCCACATCCACACCCTTTTCCCACACAGGAGGAGATGGTTAGACACACTGTGTCTGCAAGAGCTGTGAAACCAGTCCCACATCCACACCCTTTCCCCACACTGGAGGAGATGGTTTGACCCACTGTGACTGTAAGAGCTGTGAAACCAGTCCCACATCCGCACACTTTCCCCTCACAGGAGGAGATGGTTGGACCCACTATGTCTGCAAGAACTGTGCAACCAGTCCGCATCCGCACACTTCCCCACACAGGAGGAGATGGTTTGACCCACTGTGACTGTAAGAGCTGTGAAACCAGTCCCACATCCGCACAGTTTCCCCACACAGGAGGAGATGGTTGGACCCACTGTGTCTGCAAGAGCTGTGAAACCAGTCCCACATCCGCACACTTTCCCCACAAAGGAGGAGATGGTTTGACACACTATGTCTGCAAGACCTGTGCAACCAGTCCGCATCCGCACACTTCCCCACACAGGAGGAGATGGTTTGACCCACTGTGACTGTAAGAGCTGTGAAACCAGTCCCACATCCGCACACTTTCCCCACACAGGAGGAGATGGTTTGACCCACTGTGTCTGCAAGAGCTGTGAAACCAGTCCCACATCCCCACCCTTTCCCCACACAGGAGGAGATGGTTTGACCCACTGTGTCTGCAAGAGCTGTGCAACCAGTCCCACATCCACACTCTTTCCTCACACAGGAGGAGATGGTTTGACCCACTGTGACTGTAAGAGCTGTGCAACCAGTCCCACATACACACCCTTTCCCCACACAGGAGGAGATGGTTTGACACACAGAGTCTGCAATAGCTGTGAAACCAGTCCCACATCCACAACCTTTCCCCACACAGGAGGAGATGGTTTGACACACTGTGTCTGCAAGAGCTCTGAAACCAGTCCCACATCCACACACTTTCAACACACAGGAGGAGATGGTTTGACCCACTGTGTCTGCAAGAGCTGTGAAACCAGTCCCACATCCCCACCCTTTCCCCACACAGGAGGAGATGGCTTGACCCACTGTGTCTGCAAGAGCTGTGAAACCAGTTCCACATCCACACCCTTTCCCCACACAGGAGGAGATGGTTTGACCCACTGTGTCTGCAAGAGCTGTGAAACCAGTCCCACATCCACACCCTTTCCCCACACAGGAGGAGATGGTTTGACACACTGTGTCTGCAAGAGCTGTGTAACCCAGTCTCACATCCGCACCCTTCCCCACACAGGAGGAGATGGTTTAACCCACTGTGTCTGCAAGAGCTGTGCAACCAGTCCCACATCCGCACACTTTCCCCACCCAGGAGGAGATGGTTTGACCCACTGTGTCTGCAAGAGCTGTGAAACCAGTCCCACATCCCCACCCTTTCCCCACACAGGAGGAAATGGTTTGACAACAGTGTCTGGAAGAGCTGTGAAACCAGTCCCACATACACACCCTTTTCCCACACAGGAGGAGATAGTTTGACCCACTGTGTCTGCAAGAACTGTGAAACCGGTCCCACATCCACACCCTTTCCCCACACAGGAGGAGATGGTTTGACCCACTGTGTCTCAAGAGATGTGAAACCAGTCCCACATCCCCAACCTTTCCCCACACAGGAGGAGATGGTTTGACACACTGTGTCTGCAAGAGCTGTGAAACCGGTCCCACATCCACAGCCTTTTCCCACACAGGAGAAGATGGTTTGACCCACTGTGTCTGCAAGAGTTGTGAAACCAGTGCCACATCCGCACACTTTCCCCACACAGGAGGAGATGGTTTGACGCACTGATTGTAAGAGCTGTGAAACCAGTCCCACATCCACACACTTTCCCCACACAGGAGGAGATGGTTTGACCCACTATGTCTGCAAGACCAGTGCAACCAGTCCCACATCCGGACACTTTCCCCACACAGGACGAGATGGTTTGACCCACTGTGTCTCTAAGAGCTCTGTAACCAGTCCCACATCCACATCCTTTCCCCACACAGGAGATGGTTTGACCCACTGTGTCTGCAAGAGCTGTGTAACCAGTCCCACATCCACACCCTTTTCCCACACAGGAGAAGATGGTTAGACACACTGTGTCTGCAAGAGCTGTGTAACCCAGTCCCACATCCACACCCTTTCCCCACACAGGAGGGGATGGTTTGACACACTGTGTCTGCAAGAGCTGTGAAACCAGCCCCACATGCGGACCCTTTCCCCACACAGGAGGAGATGGTTTGACCCACTGTGTCTGCAAGAGCTGTGCAACCAGTCCCACATCCGCACACTTTCCCCACACAGGACGAGATGGTTTGACCCACTGTGTCTGTAAGAGCTGTGTAACCAGTCCCACATCCACACCCTTTCCCCACACAGGAGATGGTTTGACCCACTGTGTCTGCAAGAGCTGTGTAACCAGTCCCACATCCACCCCCTTTCCCCACACAGGAGGAGATGGTTTGACACACTGTGTCTGCAAGAGCTGTGTAACCCAGTCCCACATCCACACCGTTTCCCCACACAGGAGGGGATGGTTTGACACACTGTGTCTGCAAGAGCTGTGAAACCAGCCCCACATCCGTACCCTTTCCCCACACAGGAGGAGATGGTTTGACCCACTGTGTCTGCAAGAGCTGTGCAACCAGTCCCACATCCGCACACTTTCCCCACACAAGAGGAGATGGTTTGACCCACTGTGTCTGCAAGAGCTGTGAAACCAGTCCCACATCCCCACCCTTTCCCCACACAGGAGGAGATGGTTTGACCCACTGTGTCTGCAAGAGCTGTGAAACCAGTCCCACATCCACACCCTTTCCCCACACAGGAGGAGATGGTTTGACCCACTGTTTCTGCAAGAGCTGTGAAACCAGTCCCACATCCGCACACATTCCCCACACAGGAGGAGATGGTTTGACCCACTGTGTCTGCAAGAGCTGTGAAATCAGTCCCACATCCCCACCCTTTCTCCACACAGGAGGAGATGGTTAGACCCACTGTGTCTGCAAGAGCTGTGCAACCAGTCCCACATCCACAGCCTTTCCCCACACAAGAGGAGATGGTTTGACCCACTGTGTCTGCAAGAGCTGTGAAACCAGTCCCACATCCCCACCCTTTCCCCACACAGGAGGAGATGGTTTGACCCACTGTGTCTGCAAGAGCTGTGAAACCAGTCCCACATCCACACCCTTTCCTCACACAGGAGGGGACCGTTTGACCCACTGTGTCTGCAAGAGCTGTGAAACCAGTCCCACATCCGCACCCTTTCCCCACACAGGAGGAGATGGTTTGACCCACTGTGTCTGCAAGAGCTGTGAAATCAGTCCCACATCCCCACCCTTTCTCCACACAGGAGGAGATGGTTAGACACACTGTGTCTGCAAGAGCTGTGCAACCAGTCCCACATCCACACCCTTTCCCCTCACAGGAGGAGATGGTTAGACCCACTGTGTCTGCTAGAGCTGTGAAACCAGTCCCACATCCCCACCCTTTCCCCACACAGGAGGAGATGGTTTGACACACTGTGTCTGCAAGAGCTGTGCTACCAGTCCCACATCCACAGCCTTTCCCCACACAGGAGGAGATGGTTAGACACACTGTGTCTGCTAGAGCAGTGAAACCAGTCCCACATCCCCACCCTTTCCCCACACAGGAGGAGATGGTTTGACACACTGTGTCTGCAAGAGCTGTGAAACCAGTCCCACATCCCCACCCTTTCCCCACACAGGAGGAGATGGTTTGACACACTGTGTCTGCAAGAGCTGTGCAACCAGTCCCACATCCGCAACCCTTCCCCACACAGGAGGAGATGGTTTGACCCACTGTGTCTGCAAGAGCTGTGAAACCAGTCCCACATCCACACTCTTTCCCCACACAGGAGGAGATGGTTTTACCCACTGTGTCTGCAAGAGCTGTGAAACCCAGTCCCACATCCGCACCCTTCCCCACACAGGAGGAGATGGTTTGACCCACTGTGTCTGCAAGAGCTGTGAAACCAGTTCCACATCCGCACGCTTTCCCCACACAGGAGGAGATGGTTTGACCCACTGTGTCTGAAAGAGCTGTGAAACCATTCCCACATCCCCAACCTTTCCCCACACAGGAGGAGATGCAGACCCACTGTGACTGCAAGAGCTGTGAAACCAGTCCCACATCCCCACCCTTTCTCCACACAGGAGGAAATGGTTTGACAACAGTGTCTGGAAGAGCTGTGAAACCAGTCCCACATCCACACCCTTTCCCCACACAGGAGGAGATGGTTAGACCGACTGTGTCTGCAAGAGCTGTGAAACCAGTCCCACATCCACACCCTTTCCCCACACAGGAGGAGATGGTTTGACCCACTGTGTCTGTAAGAGCTGTGAAACCAGTCCCACATCCACACTCTTTCCCCACACAGGAGGAGATGGTTTGACCCACTGTGTCTGCAAGAGCTGTGAAACCAGTCCCACATCCCCACCCTTTCTCCACACAGGAGGAGACGGTTTGACCCACTGTGTCTGTAAGAGCTGTGAAACCAGTCCCACATCCACACTCTTTCCCCACACAGGAGGAAATGGTTTGACCCACAGTGTCTGGAAGAGCTGTGAAACCAGTCCCACATCCACACCCTTTCCCCACACAGGAGGAGATGGTTTGACCCACTGTGTCTGCAAGAACTGTGAAACCAGTCCCACATTCGCACCCTTTCCCCACACAGGAGGAGATGGTTTGACCCACTGTGTCTCAAGAGATGTGAAACCAGTCCCACATCCACACCCTTTCCCCACACAGGAGGAGATGGTTTGACCCACTGTGTCCAAGAGATGTGAAACCAGTCCCACATCCTCAACCTTTCCCCACACAGGAGGAGATGGTTTGACCCACTGTGTCTGCAAGAGCTGTGAAACCATTCCCACATTCGCACCCTTTCCCCACACAGGAGGAGATGGTTTGACCCACTGTGTCTCAAGAGATGTGAAACCAGTCCCACATCCACACACTTTCCCCACACAGGAGGAGATGGTTTGACACACTGTGTCTGCAAGAGCTGTGAAACCGGTCCCACATCCACACTCTTTCTCCACACAGGAGGAGATGGTTTGACCCACTGTGTCTGCAAGAGCTGTGAAACCAGTGCCACATCCGCACACTTTCCCCTCACAGGAGGAGATGGTTAGACCCACTGTGTCTGCAAGAGCTGTGAAACCAGTCCCACATCCACACACTTTCCCCACACTGGAGGAGATGGTTTGACCCACTGTGACTGTAAGAGCTGTGAAACCAGTCCCACATCCGCACACTTTCCCCTCACAGGAGGAGATGGTTGGACCCACTATGTCTGCAAGACCTGTGCAACCAGTCCGCATCCGCACACTTCCCCACACAGGAGGAGATGGTTTGACCCACTGTGACTGTAAGAGCTGTGAAACCAGTCCCACATCCGCACAGTTTCCCCACAAAGGAGGAGATGGTTTGACACACTATGTCTGCAAGACCTGTGCAACCAGTCCGCATCCGCACACTTCCCCACACAGGAGGAGATGGTTTGACCCACTGTGACTGTAAGAGCTGTGAAACCAGTCCCACATCCGCACACTTTCCCCACACAGGAGGAGATGGTTTGACCCACTGTGTCTGCAAGAGCTGTGAAACCAGTCCCACATCCCCACCATTTCCCCACACAGGAGGAGATGGTTTGACCCACTGTGTCTGCAAGAGCTGTGCAACCAGTCCCACATCCACACTCTTTCCCCACACAGGAGGAGATGGTTTGACCCACTGTGACTGTAAGAGCTGTGCAACCAGTCCCACATACACACGCTTTCCCCACACAGGAGGAGATGGTTTGACACACAGTGTCTGCAATAGCTGTGAAACCAGTCCCACATCCACAACCTTTCCCCACACAGGAGGAGATGGTTTGACACACTGTGTCTGCAAGAGCTCTGAAACCAGTCCCACATCCACACACTTTCAACACACAGGAGGAGATGGTTTGACCCACTGTGTCTGCAAGAGCTGTGAAACCAGTCCCACATCCCCACCCTTTCCCCACACAGGAGGAGATGGCTTGACCCACTGTGTCTGCAAGAGCTGTGAAACCAGTTCCACATCCACACCCTTTCCCCACACAGGAGGAGATGGTTTGACCCACTGTGTCTGCAAGAGCTGTGAAACCAGTCCCACATCCACACCCTTTCCCCACACAGGAGGAGATGGTTTGACACACTGTGTCTGCAAGAGCTGTGTAACCCAGTCCCACATCCGCACCCTTCCCCACACAGGAGGAGATGGTTTAACCCACTGTGTCTGCAAGAGCTGTGCAACCAGTCCCACATCCGCACACTTTCCCCACCCAGGAGGAGATGGTTTGACCCACTGTGTCTGCAAGAGCTGTGAAACCAGTCCCACATCCCCACCCTTTCCCCACACAGGAAGAAATGGTTTGACCCACAGTGTCTGGAAGAGCTGTGAAACCAGTCCCACATCCACACCCTTTTCCCACACAGAAGGAGATAGTTTGACCCACTGTGTCTGCAAGAACTGTGAAACCGGTCCCACATCCACACCCTTTCCCCACACAGGAGGAGATGGTTTGACCCACTGTGTCTCAAGAGATGTGAAACCAGTCCCACATCCCCAACCTTTCCCCACACAGGAGGAGATGGTTTGACACACTGTGTCTGCAAGAGCTGTGAAACCGGTCCCACATCCACAGCCTTTTCCCACACAGGAGAAGATGGTTTGACCCACTGTGTCTGCAAGAGTTGTGAAACCAGTGCCACATCCGCACACTTTCCCCACACAGGAGGAGATGGTTAGACCCACTGTGTCTGCAAGAGCTGTGAAACCAGTCCCACATCCACACCCTTTCCCCATGCAGGAGGAGATGGTTTGACCCACTGTGACTGTAAGAGCTGTGAAACCAGTCCCACATCCACACCCTTTCCCCACACAAGAGGAGATGGTTTGACCCACTGTGATTGTAAGAGCTGTGAAACCAGTCCCACATCCGCACACTTTCCCCACACAGGAGGAGATGGTTTGACCCACTGTGATTGTAAGAGCTGTGAAACCAGTCCCACATCCGCACACTTTCCCCACACAGGAGGAGATGGTTTGACGCACTGATTGTAAGAGCTGTGAAACCAGTCCCACATCCGCACACTTTCCCCACACAGGAGGAGATGGTTTGACCCACTATGTCTGCAAGACCAGTGCAACCAGTCCCACATCCGGACACTTTCCCCACACAGGACGAGATGGTTTGACCCACTGTGTCTCTAAGAGCTGTGTAACCAGTCCCACATCCACATCCTTTCCCCACACAGGAGATGGTTTGACCCACTGTGTCTGCAAGAGCTGTGTAACCAGTCCCACATCCACACCCTTTTCCCACACAGGAGGAGATGGTTAGACACACTGTGTCTGCAAGAGCTGTGTAACCCAGTCCCACATCCACACCCTTTCCCCACACAGGAGGGGATGGTTTGACACACTGTGTCTGCAAGAGCTGTGAAACCAGCCCCACATGCGGACCCTTTCCCCACACAGGAGGAGATGGTTTGACCCACTGTGTCTGCAAGAGCTGTGCAACCAGTCCCACATCCGGACACTTTCCCCACACAGGACGAGATGGTTTGACCCACTGTGTCTGTAAGAGCTGTGTAACCAGTCCCACATCCACACCCTTTCCCCACACAGGAGATGGTTTGACCCACTGTGTCTGCAAGAGCTGTGTAACCAGTCCCACATCCACACCCTTTTCCCACACAGGAGGAGATGGTTAGACACACTGTGTCTGCAAGAGCTGTGAAACCAGTCCCACATCCACACCCTTTCCCCACACTGGAGGAGATGGTTTGACCCACTGTGACTGTAAGAGCTGTGAAACCAGTCCCACATCCGCACACTTTCCCCTCACAGGAGGAGATGGTTGGACCCACTATGTCTGCAAGAACTGTGCAACCAGTCCGCATCCGCACACTTCCCCACACAGGAGGAGATGGTTTGACCCACTGTGACTGTAAGAGCTGTGAAACCAGTCCCACATCCGCACAGTTTCCCCACACAGGAGGAGATGGTTGGACCCACTGTGTCTGCAAGAGCTGTGAAACCAGTCCCACATCCGCACACTTTCCCCACAAAGGAGGAGATGGTTTGACACACTATGTCTGCAAGACCTGTGCAACCAGTCCGCATCCGCACACTTCCCCACACAGGAGGAGATGGTTTGACCCACTGTGACTGTAAGAGCTGTGAAACCAGTCCCACATCCGCACACTTTCCCCACACAGGAGGAGATGGTTTGACCCACTGTGTCTGCAAGAGCTGTGAAACCAGTCCCACATCCCCACCCTTTCCCCACACAGGAGGAGATGGTTTGACCCACTGTGTCTGCAAGAGCTGTGCAACCAGTCCCACATCCACACTCTTTCCTCACACAGGAGGAGATGGTTTGACCCACTGTGACTGTAAGAGCTGTGCAACCAGTCCCACATACACACCCTTTCCCCACACAGGAGGAGATGGTTTGACACACAGAGTCTGCAATAGCTGTGAAACCAGTCCCACATCCACAACCTTTCCCCACACAGGAGGAGATGGTTTGACACACTGTGTCTGCAAGAGCTCTGAAACCAGTCCCACATCCACACACTTTCAACACACAGGAGGAGATGGTTTGACCCACTGTGTCTGCAAGAGCTGTGAAACCAGTCCCACATCCCCACCCTTTCCCCACACAGGAGGAGATGGCTTGACCCACTGTGTCTGCAAGAGCTGTGAAACCAGTTCCACATCCACACCCTTTCCCCACACAGGAGGAGATGGTTTGACCCACTGTGTCTGCAAGAGCTGTGAAACCAGTCCCACATCCACACCCTTTCCCCACACAGGAGGAGATGGTTTGACACACTGTGTCTGCAAGAGCTGTGTAACCCAGTCTCACATCCGCACCCTTCCCCACACAGGAGGAGATGGTTTAACCCACTGTGTCTGCAAGAGCTGTGCAACCAGTCCCACATCCGCACACTTTCCCCACCCAGGAGGAGATGGTTTGACCCACTGTGTCTGCAAGAGCTGTGAAACCAGTCCCACATCCCCACCCTTTCCCCACACAGGAGGAAATGGTTTGACAACAGTGTCTGGAAGAGCTGTGAAACCAGTCCCACATACACACCCTTTTCCCACACAGGAGGAGATAGTTTGACCCACTGTGTCTGCAAGAACTGTGAAACCGGTCCCACATCCACACCCTTTCCCCACACAGGAGGAGATGGTTTGACCCACTGTGTCTCAAGAGATGTGAAACCAGTCCCACATCCCCAACCTTTCCCCACACAGGAGGAGATGGTTTGACACACTGTGTCTGCAAGAGCTGTGAAACCGGTCCCACATCCACAGCCTTTTCCCACACAGGAGAAGATGGTTTGACCCACTGTGTCTGCAAGAGTTGTGAAACCAGTGCCACATCCGCACACTTTCCCCACACAGGAGGAGATGGTTTGACGCACTGATTGTAAGAGCTGTGAAACCAGTCCCACATCCACACACTTTCCCCACACAGGAGGAGATGGTTTGACCCACTATGTCTGCAAGACCAGTGCAACCAGTCCCACATCCGGACACTTTCCCCACACAGGACGAGATGGTTTGACCCACTGTGTCTCTAAGAGCTCTGTAACCAGTCCCACATCCACATCCTTTCCCCACACAGGAGATGGTTTGACCCACTGTGTCTGCAAGAGCTGTGTAACCAGTCCCACATCCACACCCTTTTCCCACACAGGAGAAGATGGTTAGACACACTGTGTCTGCAAGAGCTGTGTAACCCAGTCCCACATCCACACCCTTTCCCCACACAGGAGGGGATGGTTTGACACACTGTGTCTGCAAGAGCTGTGAAACCAGCCCCACATGCGGACCCTTTCCCCACACAGGAGGAGATGGTTTGACCCACTGTGTCTGCAAGAGCTGTGCAACCAGTCCCACATCCGCACACTTTCCCCACACAGGACGAGATGGTTTGACCCACTGTGTCTGTAAGAGCTGTGTAACCAGTCCCACATCCACACCCTTTCCCCACACAGGAGATGGTTTGACCCACTGTGTCTGCAAGAGCTGTGTAACCAGTCCCACATCCACCCCCTTTCCCCACACAGGAGGAGATGGTTTGACACACTGTGTCTGCAAGAGCTGTGTAACCCAGTCCCACATCCACACCGTTTCCCCACACAGGAGGGGATGGTTTGACACACTGTGTCTGCAAGAGCTGTGAAACCAGCCCCACATCCGTACCCTTTCCCCACACAGGAGGAGATGGTTTGACCCACTGTGTCTGCAAGAGCTGTGCAACCAGTCCCACATCCGCACACTTTCCCCACACAAGAGGAGATGGTTTGACCCACTGTGTCTGCAAGAGCTGTGAAACCAGTCCCACATCCCCACCCTTTCCCCACACAGGAGGAGATGGTTTGACCCACTGTGTCTGCAAGAGCTGTGAAACCAGTCCCACATCCACACCCTTTCCCCACACAGGAGGAGATGGTTTGACCCACTGTTTCTGCAAGAGCTGTGAAACCAGTCCCACATCCGCACACATTCCCCACACAGGAGGAGATGGTTTGACCCACTGTGTCTGCAAGAGCTGTGAAATCAGTCCCACATCCCCACCCTTTCTCCACACAGGAGGAGATGGTTAGACCCACTGTGTCTGCAAGAGCTGTGCAACCAGTCCCACATCCACAGCCTTTCCCCACACAAGAGGAGATGGTTTGACCCACTGTGTCTGCAAGAGCTGTGAAACCAGTCCCACATCCCCACCCTTTCCCCACACAGGAGGAGATGGTTTGACCCACTGTGTCTGCAAGAGCTGTGAAACCAGTCCCACATCCACACCCTTTCCTCACACAGGAGGGGACCGTTTGACCCACTGTGTCTGCAAGAGCTGTGAAACCAGTCCCACATCCGCACCCTTTCCCCACACAGGAGGAGATGGTTTGACCCACTGTGTCTGCAAGAGCTGTGAAATCAGTCCCACATCCCCACCCTTTCTCCACACAGGAGGAGATGGTTAGACACACTGTGTCTGCAAGAGCTGTGCAACCAGTCCCACATCCACACCCTTTCCCCTCACAGGAGGAGATGGTTAGACCCACTGTGTCTGCTAGAGCTGTGAAACCAGTCCCACATCCCCACCCTTTCCCCACACAGGAGGAGATGGTTTGACACACTGTGTCTGCAAGAGCTGTGAAACCAGTCCCACATCCACACCCTTTCCCCACACAGGAGGAGATGGTTTGACACACTGTGTCTGCAAGAGCTGTGAAACCAGTCCCACATCCGCACCCCTTCCCCACACAGGAGGAGATGGTTTGACCCACTCTGTCTGCAAGAGCTGTGAAACCAGTCCCACATCCACACTCTTTCCCCACACAGGAGGAGATGGTTTTACCCACTGTGTCTGCAAGAGCTGTGAAACCCAGTCCCACATCCACACTCTTCCCCACACAGGAGGAGATGGTTTGACCAACTGTGTCTGCAAGAGCTGTGAAACCAGTTCCACATCCGCACGCTTTCCCCACACAGGAGGAGATGGTTTGACCCACTGTTTCTGCAAGAGCTGTGAAACCCGTCCCACATCCGCACACTTTCCTCACACAGCAGGAGATGGTTAGACACACTGTGTCTGCAAGAGCTGTGCTACCAGTCCCACATCCAAAGCCTTTCCCCACACAGGAGGAGATGGTTAGACACACTGTGTCTGCTAGAGCAGTGAAACCAGTCCCACATCCCCACCCTTTCCCCACACAGGAGGAGATGGTTTGACACACTGTGTCTGCAAGAGCTGTGAAACCAGTCCCACATCCCCACCCTTTCCCCACACAGGAGGAGATGGTTTGACACACTGTGTCTGCAAGAGCTGTGCAACCAGTCCCACATCCGCAACCCTTCCCCACACAGGAGGAGATGGTTTGACCCACTGTGTCTGCAAGAGCTGTGAAACCAGTCCCACATCCACACTCTTTCCCCACACAGGAGGAGATGGTTTTACCCACTGTGTCTGCAAGAGCTGTGAAACCCAGTCCCACATCCGCACCCTTCCCCACACAGGAGGAGATGGTTTGACCCACTGTGTCTGCAAGAGCTGTGAAACCAGTTCCACATCCGCACGCTTTCCCCACACAGGAGGAGATGGTTTGACCCACTGTGTCTGAAAGAGCTGTGAAACCATTCCCACATCCCCAACCTTTCCCCACACAGGAGGAGATGCAGACCCACTGTGACTGCAAGAGCTGTGAAACCAGTCCCACATCCCCACCCTTTCCCCACACAGGAGGAAATGGTTTGACAACAGTGTCTGGAAGAGCTGTGAAACCAGTCCCTCATCCACACCCTTTTCCCACACAGGAGGAGATAGTTTGACACACTGTGTCTGCAAGAACTGTGAAACCGGTCCCACATCCACACCCTTTCCCCACACAGGAGGAGATGGTTTGACCCACTGTGTCTCAAGAGATGTGAAACCAGTCCCACATCCCCAACCTTTCCCCACACAGGAGGAGATGGTTTGACACACTGTGTCTGCAAGAGCTGTGAAACCGGTCCCACATCCACAGCCTTTTCCCACACAGGAGAAGATGGTTTGACCCACTGTGTCTGCAAGAGTTGTGAAACCAGTGCCACATCCGCACACTTTCCCCACACAGGAGGAGATGGTTTGACGCACTGATTGTAAGAGCTGTGAAACCAGTCCCACATCCACACACTTTCCCCACACAGGAGGAGATGGTTTGACCCACTATGTCTGCAAGACCAGTGCAACCAGTCCCACATCCGGACACTTTCCCCACACAGGACGAGATGGTTTGACCCACTGTGTCTCTAAGAGCTCTGTAACCAGTCCCACATCCACATCCTTTCCCCACACAGGAGATGGTTTGACCCACTGTGTCTGCAAGAGCTGTGTAACCAGTCCCACATCCACACCCTTTTCCCACACAGGAGAAGATGGTTAGACACACTGTGTCTGCAAGAGCTGTGTAACCCAGTCCCACATCCACACCCTTTCCCCACACATGAGGGGATGGTTTGACACACTGTGTCTGCAAGAGCTGTGAAACCAGCCCCACATGCGGACCCTTTCCCCACACAGGAGGAGATGGTTTGACCCACTGTGTCTGCAAGAGCTGTGCAACCAGTCCCACATCCGCACACTTTCCCCACACAGGACGAGATGGTTTGACCCACTGTGTCTGTAAGAGCTGTGTAACCAGTCCCACATCCACACCCTTTCCCCACACAGGAGATGGTTTGACCCACTGTGTCTGCAAGAGCTGTGTAACCAGTCCCACATCCACCCCCTTTCCCCACACAGGAGGAGATGGTTTGACACACTGTGTCTGCAAGAGCTGTGTAACCCAGTCCCACATCCACACCGTTTCCCCACACAGGAGGGGATGGTTTGACACACTGTGTCTGCAAGAGCTGTGAAACCAGCCCCACATCCGTACCCTTTCCCCACACAGGAGGAGATGGTTTGACCCACTGTGTCTGCAAGAGCTGTGCAACCAGTCCCACATCCGCACACTTTCCCCACACAAGAGGAGATGGTTTGACCCACTGTGTCTGCAAGAGCTGTGAAACCAGTCCCACATCCCCACCCTTTCCCCACACAGGAGGAGATGGTTTGACCCACTGTGTCTGCAAGAGCTGTGAAACCAGTCCCACATCCACACCCTTTCCCCACACAGGAGGAGATGGTTTGACCCACTGTTTCTGCAAGAGCTGTGAAACCAGTCCCACATCCGCACACATTCCCCACACAGGAGGAGATGGTTTGACCCACTGTGTCTGCAAGAGCTGTGAAATCAGTCCCACATCCCCACCCTTTCTCCACACAGGAGGAGATGGTTAGACCCACTGTGTCTGCAAGAGCTGTGCAACCAGTCCCACATCCACAGCCTTTCCCCACACAAGAGGAGATGGTTTGACCCACTGTGTCTGCAAGAGCTGTGAAACCAGTCCCACATCCCCACCCTTTCCCCACACAGGAGGAGATGGTTTGACCCACTGTGTCTGCAAGAGCTGTGAAACCAGTCCCACATCCACACCCTTTCCTCACACAGGAGGAGATGGTTTGACCCACTGTGTCTGTAAGAGCTGTGAAACCAGTCCCACATCCGCACACTTTCCCCACACAGGAGGAGATGGTTTGACCCACTGTGTCTGTAAGAGCTGTGAAACCAGTCCCACATCCACACCCTTTCCCCACACAGGAGGAGATGGTTTGACACACTGTGTCTGCAAGAGCTGTGAAACCAGTCCCACATCCGCACCCTTTCCCCACACAGGAGTAGATGGTTTGTCCCACTGTGTCTGCAAGAGCTGTGAAATCAGTCCCACATCCCCACCCTTTCTCCACACAGGAGGAGATGGTTAGACACACTGTGTCTGCAAGAGCTGTGCAACCAGTCCCACATCCACACCCTTTCCCCTCACAGGAGGAGATGGTTAGACCCACTGTGTCTGCTAGAGCTGTGAAACCAGTCCCACATCCCCACCCTTTCCCCACACAGGAGGAGATGGTTTGACACACTGTGTCTGCAAGAGCTGTGAAACCAGTCCCACATCCACACCCTTTCCCCACACAGGAGGAGATGGTTTGACACACTGTGTCTGCAAGAGCTGTGAAACCAGTCCCACATCCGCACCCCTTCCCCACACAGGAGGAGATGGTTTGACCCACTCTGTCTGCAAGAGCTGTGAAACCAGTCCCACATCCACAGTCTTTCCCCACACAGGAGGAGATGGTTTTACCCACTGTGTCTGCAAGAGCTGTGAAACCCAGTCCCACATCCGCACCCTTCCCCACACAGGAGGAGATGGTTTGACCAACTGTGTCTGCAAGAGCTGTGAAACCAGTTCCACATCCGCACGCTTTCCCCACACAGGAGGAGATGGTTTGACCCACTGTTTCTGCAAGAGCTGTGAAACCCGTCCCACATCCGCACACTTTCCTCACACAGCAGGAGATGGTTAGACACACAGTGTCTGCAAGAGCTGTGCTACCAGTCCCACATCCACAGCCTTTCCCCACACAGGAGGAGATGGTTAGACACACTGTGTCTGCTAGAGCAGTGAAACCAGTCCCACATCCCCACCCTTTCCCCACACAGGAGGAGATGGTTTGACACACTGTGTCTGCAAGAGCTGTGAAACCAGTCCCACATCCCCACCCTTTCCCCACACAGGAGGAGATGGTTTGACACACTGTGTCTGCAAGAGCTGTGCAACCAGTCCCACATCCGCAACCCTTCCCCACACAGGAGGAGATGGTTTGACCCACTGTGTCTGCAAGAGCTGTGAAACCAGTCCCACATCCACACTCTTTCCCCACACAGGAGGAGATGGTTTTACCCACTGTGTCTGCAAGAGCTGTGAAACCCAGTCCCACATCCGCACCCTTCCCCACACAGGAGGAGATGGTTTGACCCACTGTGTCTGCAAGAGCTGTGAAACCAGTTCCACATCCGCACGCTTTCCCCACACAGGAGGAGATGGTTTGACCCACTGTGTCTGAAAGAGCTGTGAAACCATTCCCACATCCCCAACCTTTCCCCACACAGGAGGAGATGCAGACCCACTGTGACTGCAAGAGCTGTGAAACCAGTCCCACATCCGCACCCTTTCCCCACACAAAAGGAGATGGTTTGACACAATGTGTCTGCAAGAGCTGTGAAACCAGTCCCACAACCGCACACTTTCCCCACACAGGAGGAGATGGTTTGACCCACTGTGTCTGCAAGAGCTGTAAAACCAGTCCCACATCCGCAACCTTTCCCCACACAGGAGGAGATGGTTTGACCCACTGTGTCTGCAATAGCTGTAAAACCAGTCCCACATCCGCACCCTTTCCCCACACAGGAGGAGATCGTTTGACCCACTGTGTCTGCAAGAGCTGTGAAACCACTCCCACATCCACAGCCTTTCCCCACACAGGAGGAGATGGTTTGACCCACTGTGTCTGCAAGAGCTGTGCAACCAGTCCCACATCCGCACCCTTTCCCCACACAGGAGGCCATTGTTTGACCCACTGTGTCTGCAAGAGCTGTGCAACCAGTCCCACATCCGCACCCTTTCCCCTCACCGGAGGAGATGGTTTGACCCACTGTGTCTGCATGAGCTGTGAAACTAGTCCAACATCCCCACCATTTCCCCACACAGGAGGAGATGGTTTGACCCACTGTGTCTGCAAGAGCTGTGAAACCAGTCCCACATCCACACCCTTTCCCCACACAGGAGGAGATGGTTTGACCGACTGCGTCTGCAAGAGCTGTGCAACCAGTCCCACATCCGCACACTTTCCCCACACAAGAGGAGATGGTTTGACCCACTGTGTCTGCAAGAGCTGTGCAACCAGTCCCACATCCGGACACTTTCCCCACACAGGACGAGATGGTTAGACCCACTGTGTCTGTAAGAGCTGTGTAACCAGTCCCACATCCACACCCTTTCCCCACACAGGAGATGGTTTGACCCACTGTGTCTGCAAGAGCTGTGCAACCAGTCCCACATCCACACCCTTTCCCCACACAGGAGGAGATGGTTTGACACACTGTGTCTGCAAGAGCTGTGTAACCCAGTCCCACATCCACACCCTTTCCCCACACAGGAGGGGATGGTTTGACACACTGTGTCTGCAAGAGCTGTGAAACCAGCCCCACATCCGGACCCTTTCCCCACACAGGAGGAGATGGTTTGACCCACTGTGTCTGCAAGAGCTGTGCAACCAGTCCCACATCCGCACACTTTCCCCACACAAGAGGAGATGGTTTGACCCACTGTGTCTGCAAGAGCTGTGAAACCAGTCCCACATCCCCACCCTTTCCCCACACAGGAGGAGATGGTTTGACCCACTGTGTCTGCAAGAGCTGTGAAACCAGTCCCACATCCACACCCTTTCCCCACACAGGAGGAGATGGTTTGACCCACTGTTTCTGCAAGAGCTGTGAAACCTGTCCCACATCCGCACACTTTCCCCACACAGGAGGAGATCGTTTGACCCACTGTGTCTGCAAGAGCTGTGAAATCAGTCCCACATCCCCACCCTTTCTCCACACAGGAGGAGATGTTTAGACCCACTGTGTCTGCAAGAGCTGTGCAACCAGTCCCACATCCACAGCCTTTCCCCACACAAGAGGAGATGGTTTGACCCACTGTGTCTGCAAGAGTTGTGAAACCAGTCCCACTTCCCCACCCTTTCCCCACACAGGAGGAGATGGTTTGACCCACTGTGTCTGCAAGAGCTGTGAAACCAGTCCCACATCCCCACCCTTTCCCCACACAGGAGGAGATGGTTTGACCCACTGTGTCTGCAAGAGCTGTGCAAGCAGTCCCACATCCGCACACTTTCCCCACACAGGAGGAGATGGTTTGACCCACTGTGTCTGCAAGAGCTGTGAAACCGGTCCCACATCCACACCCTTTCCCCACACAGGAGGAGATGGTTTGACCCACTGTGTCTGCAAGAGCTGTGAAACCAGTCCCACATCCGCACCCTTTCCCCACACAGGAGGAGATGGTTTGACCCACTGTGTCTGCAAGAGCTGTGAAATCAGTCCCACATCCCCACCCTTTCTCCACACAGCAGGAGATGGTTAGACCCACTGTGTCTGCAAGAGCTGTGCAACCAGTCCCACATCCACAGCCTTTCCCCACACAGGAGGAGATGGTTAGACCCACTGTGTCTGCTAGAGCTGTGAAACCAGTCCCACATCCCCACCCTTTCCCCACACAGGAGGAGATGGTTTGACACACTGTGTCTGCAAGAGCTGTGAAACCAGTCCCACATCCACACCCTTTCCCCACACAGGAGGAGATGGTTTGACACACTGTGTCTGCAAGAGCTGTGAAACCAGTCCCACATCCGCACCCCTTCCCCACACAGGAGGAGATGGTTTGACCCACTGTGTCTGCAAGAGCTGTGAAACCAGTCCCACATCCACACTCTTTCCCCACACAGGAGGAGATGGTTTGACCCACTGTGTCTGCAAGAGCTGTGAAACCAGTCCCACATCCCCACCCTTTCCCCACACAGGAGGAGATGGTTTGACCCACTGTGTCTGCAAGAGCTGTGAAACCAGTCCCACATCCACACTCTTTCCCCACACAGGAGGAGATGGTTTGACCCACTGTGTCTGCAAATCTGTGAAACCCAGTCCCACATCCGCACCCTTCCCCACACAGGAGGAGATGGTTTGACCCACTGTGTCTGCAAGAGCTGTGAAACCAGTTCCACATCTGCACGCTTTCCCCACACAGGAGGAGATGGTTTGACCCACTGTGTCTGAAAGAGCTGTGAAACCATTCCCACATCCCCAACCTTTCCCCACACAGGAGGAGATGCAGACGCACTGTGACTGCAAGAGCTGTGAAACCAGTCCCACATCCGCACCCTTTCCCCACACAATAGGAGATGGTTTGACACAATGTGTCTGCAAGAGCTGTGAAACCAGTCCCACAACCGCACACTTTTCCCACACAGGAGGAGATGGTTTGACCCACTGTGTCTGCAAGAGCTGTAAAACCAGTCCCACATCCGCACACTTTCCCCACACAGGAGGAGATGGTTTGACCCACTGTGTCTGCAAGAGCTGTAAAACCAGTCCCACATCCGCACCCTTTCCCCACACAGGAGGAGATGGTTTGACCCACTATGTCTGCAAGAGCTGTGAAACCACTCCCACATCCACAGCCTTTCCCCACACAGGAGGAGATGGTTTGACCCACTGTGTCTGCAAGAGCTGTGCAACCAGTCCCACATCCGCACCCTTTCCCCACACAGGAGGCCATTGTTTGACCCACTGTGTCTGCAAGAGCTGTGCAACCAGTCCCACATCCGCACCCTTTCCCCTCACCGGAGGAGATGGTTTGACCCACTGTGTCTGCAAGAGCTGTGAAAGTAGTCCAACATCCCCACCATTTCCCCACACAGGAGGAGATGGTTTGACCCACTGTTTCTGCAAGAGCTGTGAAACCTGTCCCACATCCGCACACTTTCCCCACACAGGAGGAGATCGTTTGACCCACTGTGTCTGCAAGAGCTGTGAAATCAGTCCCACATCCCCACCCTTTCTCCACACAGGAGGAGATGTTTAGACCCACTGTGTCTGCAAGAGCTGTGCAACCAGTCCCACATCCACAGCCTTTCCCCACACAAGAGGAGATGGTTTGACCCACTGTGTCTGCAAGAGTTGTGAAACCAGTCCCACATCCCCACCCTTTCCCCACACAGGAGGAGATGGTTTGACCCACTGTGTCTGCAAGAGCTGTGAAACCAGTCCCACATCCGCACCCTTTCCCCACACAGGAGGAGATGGTTTGACCCACTGTGTCTGCAAGAGCTGTGAAATCAGTCCCACATCCCCACCCTTTCTCCACACAGCAGGAGATGGTTAGACCCACTGTGTCTGCAAGAGCTGTGCAACCAGTCCCACATCCACAGCCTTTCCCCACACAGGAGGAGATGGTTAGACCCACTGTGTCTGCTAGAGCTGTGAAACCAGTCCCACATCCCCACCCTTTCCCCACACAGGAGGAGATGGTTTGACACACTGTGTCTGCAAGAGCTGTGAAACCAGTCCCACATCCACACCCTTTCCCCACACAGGAGGAGATGGTTTGACACACTGTGTCTGCAAGAGCTGTGAAACCAGTCCCACATCCGCACCCCTTCCCCACACAGGAGGAGATGGTTTGACCCACTGTGTCTGCAAGAGCTGTGAAACCAGTCCCACATCCACACTCTTTCCCCACACAGGAGGAGATGGTTTGACCCACTGTGTCTGCAAGAGCTGTGAAACCAGTCCCACATCCCCACCCTTTCCCCACACAGGAGGAGATGGTTTGACCCACTGTGTCTGCAAGAGCTGTGAAACCAGTCCCACATCCACACTCTTTCCCCACACAGGAGGAGATGGTTTGACCCACTGTGTCTGCAAGAGCTGTGAAACCCAGTCCCACATCCGCACCCTTCCCCACACAGGAGGAGATGATTTGACCCACTGTGTCTGCAAGAGCTGTGAAACCAGTTCCACATCCGCACGCTTTCCCCACACAGGAGGAGATGGTTTGACCCACTGTGTCTGAAAGAGCTGTGAAACCATTCCCACATCCCCAACCTTTCCCCACACAGGAGGAGATGCAGACGCACTGTGACTGCAAGAGCTGTGAAACCAGTCCCACATCCGCACCCTTTCCCCACACAATAGGAGATGGTTTGACACAATGTGTCTGCAAGAGCTGTGAAACCAGTCCCACAACCGCACACTTTTCCCACACAGGAGGAGATGGTTTGACCCACTGTGTCTGCAAGAGCTGTAAAACCAGTCCCACATCCGCACACTTTCCCCACACAGGAGGAGATGGTTTGACCCACTGTGTCTGCAATAGCTGTAAAACCAGTCCCACATCCGCACCCTTTCCCCACACAGGAGGAGATGGTTTGACCCACTATGTCTGCAAGAGCTGTGAAACCACTCCAACATCCACAGCCTTTCCCCACACAGGAGGAGATGGTTTGACCCACTGTGTCTGCAAGAGCTGTGCAACCAGTCCCACATCCGCACCCTTTCCCCACACAGGAGGCCATTGTTTGACCCACTGTGTCTGCAAGAGCTGTGCAACCAGTCCCACATCCGCACCCTTTCCCCTCACCGGAGGAGATGCTTTGACCCACTGTGTCTGCAAGAGCTGTGAAAGTAGTCCAACATCCCCACCATTTCCCCACACAGGAGGAGATGGTTTGACCCACTGTGTCTGCAAGAGCTGTGCAACCAGTCCCACATCCGCACACTTTCCCCACACAGGAGGAGATGGTTTGACCCACTGTGTCTGAAAGAGCTGTGAAACCAGCCCCACATCCGCCCACTTTCCCCACACAGGAGGAGATGGTTTGACCCACTGTGTCTGCAAGAACTGTGAAACCAGTCCCACATCCGCACACTTTCCCCACACAGGAGGAGATGGGTTGACCCACTATGTCTGCAAGAGCTGTGAAACCAGTCCCACATCCCCACTCTTTCCCCTCACAGGAGGAGATGTTTTGACCCACTATGTCTGCAAGAGCTGTGAAACCAGTTCCACACCCACACCCTTTCCCCACACAGGAGGAGATGGTTTGACCCACTGTGTCTGCAAGAGCTGTGCAACCAGTCCCACATCCGCACACTTTCCCCACACAGGAGGAGATGGTTTGACACACTGTGTCTGCAAGAGCTGTGCAACCAGTCCCACATCCGCACACTTTCCCCACACAGGAGGAGATGGTTTGACCCACTGTGTCTGCAAGAGCTGTGAAACCATTCCCACATCCCCAACCTTTCCCCACACAGGAGGAGATGCAGACCCACTGTGACTGCAAGAGCTGTGAAACCAGTCCCACATCCGCACCCTTTCCCCACACAACAGGAGATGGTTTGACACAATGTGTCTGCAAGAGCTGTGAAACCAGTCCCACAACTGCACACTTTTCCCACACAGGAGGAGATTGTTTGACCCACTGTGTCTGCAAGAGCTGTAAAACCAGTCCCACATCCGCACACTTTCCCCACACAGGAGGAGATGGTTTGACCCACTGTGTCTGCAATAGCTGTAAAACCAGTCCCACATCCGCACCCTTTCCCCACACAGGAGGAGATGGTTTGACCCACTATGTCTGCAAGAGCTGTGAAACCACTCCCACATCCACAGCTTTTCCCCACACAGGAGGAGATGGTTTGACCCACTGTGTCTGCAAGAGCTGTGAAACCAGTCCCACATCCGCACCCTTTCCCCATACAGGAGGCCATTGTTTGACCCACTGTGTCTGCAAGAGCTGTGCAACCAGTCCCACATCCGCACCCTTTCCCCTCACCGGAGGAGATGGTTTGACCCACTGTGTCTGCAAGAGCTGTGAAACTAGTCCAACATCCCCACCATTTCCCCACACAGGAGGAGATGGTTTGACCCACTGTGTCTGCAAGAGCTGTGAAACCAGTCCCACATCCACACCCTTTCCCCACACATGAGGAGATGGTTTGACCGACTGCGTCTGCAAGAGCTGTGCAACCAGTCCCACATCCACAGCCTTTCCCCACACAGGAGGAGATGGTTTGACCCACTGTGTCTGCAAGAGCTGTGAAACCAGTCCCACATCCGCACACTTTCCCCACACAGGAGGAGATGGTTTGACCCACTGTGTCTGCAAGAGCTGTGCAACCAGTCCCACAACCACACACTTTACCCACACAGGAGGAGATGGTTTGACCCACTGTGTCTGCAAGAGCTGTGAAACCAGTCCCACATCCACACCCTGTCCCCACACAGGAGGACATGGTTTGACACACTGTGTCTCAAGAGATGTGAAACCAGTCCCACATCCCCAACCTTTCCCCACACAGGAGGAGATAGTTTGACCCACTGTGTCTGCAAGAGCTGTGCAAGCAGTCCCACATCCACACCCTTTCCCCACACAGGAGGAGATGTTTTGACCCACTGTGTCTGCAAGAGCAGTGCAACCAGTCCCACATCTGCACACTTTCCCCTCACAGGAGGAGATGGTTTGACCCACTGTGTCTGCAAGAGCTGTGAAACCAGTCCCACATCCACACCCTTTCCCCACACAGGAGGAGATGGTTTGACCCACTGTGTCTGCAAGAGCTGTGAAACCAGTCCCACATCCCCACCCTTTCCCCACACAGGAGGAGATGGTTTGACCCACTGTGTCTGCAAGAGCTGTGCAACCAGTCCCACATCCACACCCTTTCCCCACACAGGAGGAGATGGTTTGACACACTGTGTCTGTCAGAGCTGTGCAACCAGTCCCACATCCACACCCTTTCCCCACACAGGAGGAGATGGTTTGACCCACTGTGTCTGCAAGAGCTGTGAAACCAGTCCCACATCCGCACCCTTTCCCCACACAGGAGGAGATGGTTTGACCCACTGTGTCTGCAAGAGCTGTGAAACCAGTCCCACATCCACACCCTTTCCCCACACAGGAGGAGATGGTTTGACCCACTGTGTCTGCAAGAGCTGTGCAACCAGTCCGACATCCGCACACTTTCCCCACACAGGAGGAGATGGTTTGACCCACTGTGTCTGAAAGAGCTGTGAAACCAGCCCCACATCCGCCCACTTTCCCCACACAGGAGGAGATGGTTTGACCCACTGTGTCTGCAAGAACTGTGAAACCAGTCCCACATCCGCACACTTTCCCCACACAGGAGGAGATGGGTTGACCCACTATGTCTGCAAGAGCTGTGAAACCAGTCCCACATCCCCACCCTTTCCCCTCACAGGAGGAGATGTTTTGACCCACTATGTCTGCAAGAGCTGTGAAACCAGTTCCACACCCACACCCTTTCCCCACACAGGAGGAGATGGTTTGACCCACTGTGTCTGCAAGAGCTGTGCAACCAGTCCCACATGCGCACACTTTCCCCACACAGGAGGAGATGGTTTGACACACTGTGTCTGCAAGAGCTGTGCAACCAGTCCCACATCCGCACACTTTCCCCACACAGGAGGAGATGGTTTGACCCAAAGTGTCTGCAAGAGCTGTGAAACCAGTCCCACATCCACACCCTTTCCCCACACAGGGGGGGATGGTTTGACCCACTGTGTCTGCAAGAGCTGTGAAACCAGTCCCACATCCACACCCTTTCCCCACACAGGAGGAGATGGTTTGACCCACTGTGACTGCAAGAGCTGTGAAACGAGTCCCAGATCCACACCCTTTCCCCACACAGGAGGACATGGTTTGACACACTGTGTCTCAAGAGATGTGAAACCAGTCCCACATCCCCAACCTTTCCCCACACAGGAGGAGATAGTTTGACCCACTGTGTCTGCAAGAGCTGTGCAAGCAGTCCCACATCCGCACACTTTCCCCACACAGGAGGAGATGGTTTGACCCACTGTGTCTGTCAGAGCTGTGAAACCGTTCCCACATCCACACCCTTTCCCCACACAGGAGGCCATTGTTTGACCCACTGTGTCTGCAAGAGCTGTGCAACCAGTCCCACATCCGCACCCTTTCCCCTCACCGGAGGAGATGGTTTGACCCACTGTTTCTGCAAGAGCTGTGAAACCTGTCCCACATCCGCACACTTTCCCCACACAGGAGGAGATCGTTTGACCCACTGTGTCTGCAAGAGCTGTGAAATCAGTCCCACATCCCCACCCTTTCTCCACACAGGAGGAGATGTTTAGACCCACTGTGTCTGCAAGAGCTGTGCAACCAGTCCCACATCCACAGCCTTTCCCCACACAAGAGGAGATGGTTTGACCCACTGTGTCTGCAAGAGTTGTGAAACCAGTCCCACATCCCCACCCTTTCCCCACACAGGAGGAGATGGTTTGACCCACTGTGTCTGCAAGAGCTGTGAAACCAGTCCCACATCCGCACCCTTTCCCCACACAGGAGGAGATGGTTAGACCCACTGTGTCTGCAAGAGCTGTGAAATCAGTCCCACATCCCCACCCTTTCTCCACACAGCAGGAGATGGTTAGACCCACTGTGTCTGCAAGAGCTGTGCAACCAGTCCCACATCCACAGCCTTTCCCCACACAGGAGGAGATGGTTAGACCCACTGTGTCTGCTAGAGCTGTGAAACCAGTCCCACATCCCCACCCTTTCCCCACACAGGAGGAGATGGTTTGACACACTGTGTCTGCAAGAGCTGTGAAACCAGTCCCACATCCACACCCTTTCCCCACACAGGAGGAGATGGTTTGACACACTGTGTCTGCAAGAGCTGTGAAACCAGTCCCACATCCGCACCCCTTCCCCACACAGGAGGAGATGGTTTGACCCACTGTGTCTGCAAGAGCTGTGAAACCAGTCCCACATCCACACTCTTTCCCCACACAGGAGGAGATGGTTTGACCCACTGTGTCTGCAAGAGCTGTGAAACCAGTCCCACATCCCCACCCTTTCCCCACACAGGAGGAGATGTTTTGACCCACTGTGTCTGCAAGAGCTGTGAAACCAGTCCCACATCCACACTCTTTCCCCACACAGGAGGAGATGGTTTGACCCACTGTGTCTGCAAGAGCTGTGAAACCCAGTCCCACATCCGCACCCTTCCCCACACAGGAGGAGATGGTTTGACCCACTGTGTCTGCAAGAGCTGTGAAACCAGTTCCACATCCGCACGCTTTCCCCACACAGGAGGAGATGGTTTGACCCACTGTGTCTGAAAGAGCTGTGAAAACATTCCCACATCCCCAACCTTTCCCCACACAGGAGGAGATGCAGACGCACTGTGACTGCAAGAGCTGTGAAACCAGTCCCACATCCGCACCCTTTCCCCACACAATAGGAGATGGTTTGACACAATGTGTCTGCAAGAGCTGTGAAACCAGTCCCACAACCGCACACATTTCCCACACAGGAGGAGATGGTTTGACCCACTGTGTCTGCAAGAGCTGTAAAACCAGTCCCACATCCGCACACTTTCCCCACACAGGAGTAGATGGTTTGACCCACTGTGTCTGCAATAGCTGTAAAACCAGTCCCACATCCGCACCCTTTCCCCACACAGGAGGAGATGGTTTGACCCACTATGTCTGCAAGAGCTGTGAAACCACTCCCACATCCACAGCCTTTCCCCACACAGGAGGAGATGGTTTGACCCACTGTGTCTGCAAGAGCTGTGCAACCAGTCCCACATCCGCACCCTTTCCCCACACAGGAGGCCATTGTTTGACCCACTGTGTCTGCAAGAGCTGTGCAACCAGTCCCACATCCGCACCCTTTCCCCTCACCGGAGGAGATGGTTTGACCCACTGTGTCTGCAAGAGCTGTGAAAGTAGTCCAACATCCCCACCATTTCCCCACACAGGAGGAGATGGTTTCACCCACTGTGTCTGCAAGAGCTGTGCAACCAATCCCACATCCGCACACTTTCCCCACACAGGAGGAGATGGTTTGACCCACTGTGTCTGAAAGAGCTGTGAAACCAGCCCCACATCCGCCCACTTTCCCCACACAGGAGGAGATGGTTTGACCCACTGTGTCTGCAAGAACTGTGAAACCAGTCCCACATCCGCACACTTTCCCCACACAGGAGGAGATGGGTTGACCCACTATGTCTGCAAGAGCTGTGAAACCAGTCCCACATCCCCACTCTTTCCCCTCACAGGAGGAGATGTTTTGACCCACTATGTCTGCAAGAGCTGTGAAACCAGTTCCACACCCACACCCTTTCCCCACACAGGAGGAGATGGTTTGACCCACTGTGTCTGCAAGAGCTGTGCAACCAGTCCCACATCCGCACACTTTCCCCACACAGGAGGAGATGGTTTGACACACTGTGTCTGCAAGAGCTGTGCAACCAGTCCCACATCCGCACACTTTCCCCACACAGGAGGAGATGGTTTGACCCACTGTGTCTGCAAGACCTGTGAAACCATTCCCACATCCCCAACCTTTCCCCACACAGGAGGAGATGCAGACCCACTGTGACTGCAAGAGCTGTGAAACCAGTCCCACATCCGCACCCTTTCCCCACACAACAGGAGATGGTTTGACACAATGTGTCTGCAAGAGCTGTGAAACCAGTCCCACAACTGCACACTTTTCCCACACAGGAGGAGATTGTTTGACCCACTGTGTCTGCAAGAGCTGTAAAACCAGTCCCACATCCGCACACTTTCCCCACACAGGAGGAGATGGTTTGACCCACTGTGTCTGCAATAGCTGTAAAACCAGTCCCACATCCGCACCCTTTCCCCACACAGGAGGAGATGGTTTGACCCACTATGTCTGCAAGAGCTGTGAAACCACTCCCACATCCACAGCTTTTCCCCACACAGGAGGAGATGGTTTGACCCACTGTGTCTGCAAGAGCTGTGAAACCAGTCCCACATCCGCACCCTTTCCACACACAGGAGGCCATTGTTTGACCCACTGTGTCTGCAAGAGCTGTGCAACCAGTCCCACATCCGCACCCTTTCCCCTCACCGGAGGAGATGGTTTGACCCACTGTGTCTGCAAGAGCTGTGAAACTAGTCCAACATCCCCACCATTTCCCCACACAGGAGGAGATGGTTTGACCCACTGTGTCTGCAAGAGCTGTGAAACCAGTCCCACATCCACACCCTTTCCCCACACAGGAGGAGATGGTTTGACCGACTGCGTCTGCAAGAGCTGTGCAACCAGTCCCACATCCACAGCCTTTCCCCACACAGGAGGAGATGGTTTGACCCACTGTGTCTGCAAGAGCTGTGAAACCAGTCCCACATCCGCACACTTTCCCCACACAGGAGGAGATGGTTTGACCCACTGTGTCTGCAAGAGCTGTGCAACCAGTCCCACAACCACACACTTTACCCACACAGGAGGAGATGGTTTGACCCACTGTGTCTGCAAGAGCTGTGAAACCAGTCCCACATCCACACCCTGTCCCCACACAGGAGGACATGGTTTGACACACTGTGTCTCAAGAGATGTGAAACCAGTCCCACATCCCCAACCTTTCCCCACACAGGAGGAGATAGTTTGACCCACTGTGTCTGCAAGAGCTGTGCAAGCAGTCCCACATCCACACCCTTTCCCCACACAGGAGGAGATGTTTTGACCCACTGTGTCTGCAAGAGCAGTGCAACCAGTACCACATCTGCACACTTTCCCCTCACAGGAGGAGATGGTTTGACCCACTGTGTCTGCAAGAGCTGTGAAACCAGTCCCACATCCACACCCTTTCCCCACACAGGAGGAGATGGTTTGACCCACTGTGTCTGCAAGAGCTGTGAAACCAGTCCCACATCCCCACCCTTTCCCCACACAAGAGGAGATGGTTTGACCCACTGTGTCTGCAGGAGCTGTGCAACCAGTCCCACATCCACACCCTTTCCCCACACAGGAGGAGATGGTTTGACACACTGTGTCTGTCAGAGCTGTGCAACCAGTCCCACATCCACACCCTTTCCCCACACAGGAGGAGATGGTTTGACCCACTGTGTCTGCAAGAGCTGTGAAACCAGTCCCACATCCGCACCCTTTCCCCACACAGGAGGAGATGGTTTGACCCACTGTGTCTGCAAGAGCTGTGAAACCAGTCCCACATCCACACCCTTTCCCTACACAGGAGGAGATGGTTTGACCCACTGTGTCTGCAAGAGCTGTGCAACCAGTCCCACATCCGCACACTTTCCCCACACAGGAGGAGATGGTTTGACCCACTGTGTCTGAAAGAGCTGTGAAACCAGCCCCACATCCGCCCACTTTCCCCACACAGGAGGAGATGGTTTGACCCACTGTGTCTGCAAGAACTGTGAAACCAGTCCCACATCCGCACACTTTCCCCACACAGGAGGAGATGGGTTGACCCACTATGTCTGCAAGAGCTGTGAAACCAGTCCCACATCCCCACGCTTTCCCCTCACAGGAGGAGATGTTTTGACCCACTGTGTCTGCAAGAGCTGTGAAACCAGTTCCACACCCACACCCTTTCCCCACACAGGAGGAGATGGTTTGACCCACTGTGTCTGCAAGAGCTGTGCAACCAGTCCCACATGCGCACACTTTCCCCACACAGGAGGAAATGGTTTGACACACTGTGTCTGCAAGAGCTGTGCAACCAGTCCCACATCCGCACACTTTCCCCACACAGGAGGAGATGGTTTGACCCAAAGTGTCTGCAAGAGCTGTGAAACCAGTCCCACATCCACACCCTTTCCCCACACAGGAGGGGATGGTTTGACCCACTGTGTCTGCAAGAGCTGTGAAACCAGTCCCACATCCACACCCTTTCCCCACACAGGAGGAGATGGTTTGACCCACTGTGACTGCAAGAGCTGTGAAACGAGTCCCACATCCACACCCTTTCCCCACACAGGAGGACATGGTTTGACACACTGTGTCTCAAGAGATGTGAAACCAGTCCCACATCCCCAACCTTTCCCCACACAGGAGGAGATAGTTTGACCCACTGTGTCTGCAAGAGCTGTGCAAGCAGTCCCTCATCCGCACACTTTCCCCACACAGGAGGAGATGGTTTGACCCACTGTGTCTGTCAGAGCTGTGAAACCGTTCCCACATCCACACCCTTTCCCCACACAGGAGGAGATGGTTTGACCCACTGTGTCTGCCAGAGCTGTCCAACCAGTCCCACATCCGCACCCTTTCCCCACACAGGAGGAGATGGTTTGACCCACTGTGACTGTAAGAGCTGTGTAACCAGTCCCACCTCCACACCCTTTCCCCACACAGGAGATGGTTTGACCCACTGTGTCTGCAAGAGCTGTGTAACCAGTCCCACATCCACACACTTTCCCCACACAGGAGGAGATGGTTTGACCCACTGTGTCTGCAAGAGCTGTGAAACCAGTCCCACATCAGCACCCTTTCCCCACACAGGAGGAGATGGTTTGACCCACTGTGTCTGCAAGAGCTGTGCAACCAGTCCCACATCCACACCTTTTCCCCACACAGGAGGAGATGGTTAGACCAACTGTGTCTGTCAGAGCTGTGCAACCAGTCCCACATCCACACCCTTTCCCCACACAGGAGGAGATGGTTAGACCAACTGTGTCTGTAAGAGCTGTGAAACCAGTCCCACATCCACACGCTTTCCCCACACAGGAGGAGATGGTTTGACCCACTGTGTCTGTAAGAGCTGTGCAACCAGTCCCACATCCACACCCTTTCTCCACACAGGAGGAGATGGTTTGACCCACTGTGTCTGCAAGAGCTGTGAAACCAGTCCCACATCCACACCCTTTCCCCACACAGGAGGAGATCGTTTGACCCACTGTGTCTGTAAGAGCTGTGTAACCAGTCCCACATCCACACCCTGTCCCCACACAGGAGGACATGGTTTGACACACTGTGTCTCAAGAGATGTGAAACCAGTCCCACATCCCCAACCTTTCCCCACACAGGAGGAGATAGTTTGACCCACTGTGTCTGCAAGAGCTGTGCAAGCAGTCCCACATCCACACCCTTTCCCCACACAGGAGGAGATGTTTTGACCCACTGTGTCTGCAAGAGCAGTGCAACCAGTCCCACATCTGCACACTTTCCCCTCACAGGAGGAGATGGTTTGACCCACTGTGTCTGCAAGAGCTGTGAAACCAGTCCCACATCCACACCCTTTCCCCACACAGGAGGAGATGGTTTGACCCACTGTGTCTGCAAGAGCTGTGAAACCAGTCCCACATCCCCACCCTTTCCCCACACAGGAGGAGATGGTTTGACCCACTGTGTCTGCAAGAGCTGTGCAACCAGTCCCACATCCACACCCTTTCCCCACACAGGAGGAGATGGTTTGACACACTGTGTCTGTCAGAGCTGTGCAACCAGTCCCACATCCACACCCTTTCCCCACACAGGAGGAGATGGTTTGACCCACTGTGTCTGCAAGAGCTGTGAAACCAGTCCCACATCCGCACCCTTTCCCCACACAGGAGGAGATGGTTTGACCCACTGTGTCTGCAAGAGCTGTGAAACCAGTCCCACATCCACACCCTTTCCCCACACAGGAGGAGATGGTTTGACCCACTGTGTCTGCAAGAGCTGTGCAACCAGTCCCACATCCGCACACTTTCCCCACACAGGAGGAGATGGTTTGACCCACTGTGTCTGAAAGAGCTGTGAAACCAGCCCCACATCCGCCCACTTTCCCCACACAGGAGGAGATGGTTTGACCCACTGTGTCTGCAAGAACTGTGAAACCAGTCCCACATCCGCACACTTTCCCCACACAGGAGGAGATGGGTTGACCCACTATGTCTGCAAGAGCTGTGAAACCAGTCCCACATCCCCACCCTTTCCCCTCACAGGAGGAGATGTTTTGACCCACTATGTCTGCAAGAGCTGTGAAACCAGTTCCACACCCACACCCTTTCCCCACACAGGAGGAGATGGTTTGACCCACTGTGTCTGCAAGAGCTGTGCAACCAGTCCCACATGCGCACACTTTCCCCACACAGGAGGAGATGGTTTGACACACTGTGTCTGCAAGAGCTGTGCAACCAGTCCCACATCCGCACACTTTCCCCACACAGGAGGAGATGGTTTGACCCAAAGTGTCTGCAAGAGCTGTGAAACCAGTCCCACATCCACACCCTTTCCCCACACAGGAGGGGATGGTTTGACCCACTGTGTCTGCAAGAGCTGTGAAACCAGTCCCACATCCACACCCTTTCCCCACACAGGAGGAGATGGTTTGACCCACTGTGACTGCAAGAGCTGTGAAACGAGTCCCACATCCACACCCTTTCCCCAAACAGGAGGACATGGTTTGACACACTGTGTCTCAAGAGATGTGAAACCAGTCCCACATCCCCAACCTTTCCCCACACAGGAGGAGATAGTTTGACCCACTGTGTCTGCAAGAGCTGTGCAAGCAGTCCCACATCCGCACACTTTCCCCACACAGGAGGAGATGGTTTGACCCACTGTGTCTGTCAGAGCTGTGAAACCGTTCCCACATCCACACCCTTTCCCCACACAGGAGGAGATTTTTTGACCCACTGTGTCTGCCAGAGCTGTCCAACCAGTCCCACATCCGCACCCTTTCCCCACACAGGAGGAGATGGTTTGACCCACTGTGACTGCAAGAGCTGTGTAACCAGTCCCACCTCCACACCCTTTCCCCACACAGGAGATGGTTTGACCCACTGTGTCTGCAAGAGCTGTGTAACCAGTCCCACATCCACACACTTTCCCCACACAGGAGGAGATGGTTTGACCCACTGTGTCTGCAAGAGCTGTGAAACCAGTCCCACATCAGCACCCTTTCCCCACACAGGAGGAGATGGTTTGACCCACTGTGTCTGCAAGAGCTGTGCAACCAGTCCCACATCCACACCTTTTCCCCACACAGGAGGAGATGGTTAGACCAACTGTGTCTGTCAGAGCTGTGCAACCAGTCCCACATCCACACCCTTTCCCCACACAGGAGGAGATGGTTAGACCAACTGTGTCTGTAAGAGCTGTGAAACCAGTCCCACATCCACACGCTTTCCCCACACAGGAGGAGATGGTTTGACCCAGTGTGTCTGTAAGAGCTGTGCAACCAGTCCCACATCCACACCCTTTCTCCACACAGGAGGAGATGGTTTGACCCACTGTGTCTGCAAGAGCTGTGAAACCAGTCCCACATCCACACCCTTTCCCCACACAGGAGGAGATGGTTTGACCCACTGTGTCTGTAAGAGCTGTGTAACCAGTCCCACATCCACACCCTTTCCCCACACAGGAGGAGATGGTTTGACCCACTGTGTCTGCAAGAGCTGTGAAACCAGTCCCACATCCACACTCTTTCCCCTCACAGGAAGAGATGGTTTGACCCACTGTGTCTGTAAGAGCTGTGTAACCGGTCCCACATCCACACCCTTTCCCCACACAGGAGGAGATGGTTTGACACACTGTGTCTGTAAGAGCTGTGAAACCAGTCCCACATCCACACCCTTTCCCCACACAGGAGGAGATGGTTTGACCCACTGTGTCTGTAAGAGCTGTGAAACCAGTCCCACATCCGCACACTTTCCCCACACAGGAGGAGATGGTTTGACCCACTGTGTCTGTAAGAGCTGTGAAACCAGTCCCACATCCACACCCTTTCCCCACACAGGAGGAGATGGTTTGACCCACTGTGTCTGTCAGAGCTGTGAAACCAGTCCCACATCCCCAACCTTTCCCCACACAGGAGGAGATGGTTTGACCCACTGTGTCTGTCAGAGCTGTGTAACCAGTCCCACATACACACTCTTTCCCCACATAGGAGGAGATGGTTAGACCCACTGTGTCTGCAAGAGCTGTGAAACCAGTCCCACATCCACACCCTTTCCCCACACAGGAGGAGATGGTTTGACCCACTGTGTCTGCAAGAGCTGTGAAACCAGTCCCACATCCACACCCTTTCCCCACACAGGAGGAGATGGTTTGACCCACTGTGACTGCAAGAGCTGTGAAACGAGTCCCACATCCACACCCTGTCCCCACACAGGAGGACATGGTTTGACAGACTGTGTCTCAAGAGATGTGAAACCAGTCCCACATCCCCAACCTTTCCCCACACAGGAGGAGATAGTTTGACCCACTGTGTCTGCAAGAGCTGTGCAAGCAGTCCCACATCCGCACACTTTCCCCACACAGGAGGAGATGGTTTGACCCACTGTGTCTGCAAGAGCTGTGAAACCGGTCCCACATCCACACCCTTTCCCCACACAGGTGGAGATGGTTTGACCCACTGTGTCTGCAAGAGCTGTGAAACCAGTCCCACATCCGCACCCTTTCCCCACACAGGAGGAGATGGTTTGACCCACTGTGTCTGTAAGAGCTGTGAAACCAGTCCCACATCCGCACACTTTCCCCACACAGGAGGAGATGGTTTGACCCACTGTGTCTGTCAGAGCTGTGAAACCAGTCCCACATCCACACCCTTTCCCCACACAGGAGGAGATGGTTTGACCCACTGTGTCTGTCAGAGCTGTGTAACCAGTCCCACATCCACACCCTTTCCCCACATAGGAGGAGATGGTTAGACCCACTGTGTCTGCAAGAGCTGTGAAACCAGTCCCACATCCACACCCTGTCCCCACACAGGAGGACATGGTTTGACACACTGTGTCTCAAGAGATGTGAAACCAGTCCCACATCCCCAACCTTTCCCCACACAGGAGGAGATGGTTTGACCCACTGTGTCTGTCAGAGCTGTGAAACCGGTCCCACATCCACACCCTTTCCCCACACAGGTGGAGATGGTTTGACCCACTGTGTCTGCCAGAGCTGTCCAACCAGTCCCACATCCGCACCCTTTCCCCACACAGGAGGAGATGGTTTGACCCACTGTGTCTGCAAGAGCTGTGAAACCAGTCCCACATCCGCACCCTTTCTCCACACAGGAGGAGATGGTTTGACCCACTGTGTCTGCAAGAGCTGTGTAACCAGTCCCACATCCACACACTTTCCCCACACAGGAGGAGATGTTTGACCCACTGTGTCTGCAAGAGCTGTGAAACCAGTCCCACATCCACACCCTTTCCCCACACAGGAGGAGATGGTTTGACCCACTGTGTGTGCAAGAGCTGTGAAACCAGTCCCACATCCACACCCTTTCCCCACACAGGAGGAGATGGTTTGACCCACTGTGTCTGCAAGAGCTGTGCAACCAGTCCCACATCCACACCTTTTCCCCACACAGGAGGAGATGGTTAGACCAACTGTGTCTGTCAGAGCTGTGCAACCAGTCCCACATCCACACCCTTTCCCCACACAGGAGGAGATGGTTAGACCAACTGTGTCTGTAAGAGCTGTGAAACCAGTCCCACATCCACACGCTTTCCCCACACAGGAGGAGATGGTTTGACCCACTGTGTCTGTAAGAGCTGTGCAACCAGTCCCACATCCACACCCTTTCTCCACACAGGAGGAGATGGTTTGACCCACTGTGTCTGCAAGAGCTGTGAAACCAGTCCCACATCCACACCCTTTCCCCACACAGGAGGAGATCGTTTGACCCACTGTGTCTGTAAGAGCTGTGTAACCAGTCCCACATCCACACCCTGTCCCCACACAGGAGGACATGGTTTGACACACTGTGTCTCAAGAGATGTGAAACCAGTCCCACATCCCCAACCTTTCCCCACACAGGAGGAGATAGTTTGACCCACTGTGTCTGCAAGAGCTGTGCAAGCAGTCCCACATCCACACCCTTTCCCCACACAGGAGGAGATGTTTTGACCCACTGTGTCTGCAAGAGCAGTGCAACCAGTCCCACATCTGCACACTTTCCCCTCACAGGAGGAGATGGTTTGACCCACTGTGTCTGCAAGAGCTGTGAAACCAGTCCCACATCCACACCCTTTCCCCACACAGGAGGAGATGGTTTGACCCACTGTGTCTGCAAGAGCTGTGAAACCAGTCCCACATCCCCACCCTTTCCCCACACAGGAGGAGATGGTTTGACCCACTGTGTCTGCAAGAGCTGTGCAACCAGTCCCACATCCACACCCTTTCCCCACACAGGAGGAGATGGTTTGACCCACTGTGTCTGCAAGAGCTGTGAAACCAGTCCCACATCCGCACCCTTTCCCCACACAGGAGGAGATGGTTTGACCCACTGTGTCTGCAAGAGCTGTGAAACCAGTCCCACATCCACACCCTTTCCCCACACAGGAGGAGATGGTTTGACCCACTGTGTCTGCAAGAGCTGTGCAACCAGTCCCACATCCGCACACTTTCCCCACACAGGAGGAGATGGTTTGACACACTGTGTCTGAAAGAGCTGTGAAACCAGCCCCACATCCGCCCACTTTCCCCACACAGGAGGAGATGGTTTGACCCACTGTGTCTGCAAGAACTGTGAAACCAGTCCCACATCCGCACACTTTCCCCACACAGGAGGAGATGGGTTGACCCACTATGTCTGCAAGAGCTGTGAAACCAGTCCCACATCCCCACCCTTTCCCCTCACAGGAGGAGATGTTTTGACCCACTATGTCTGCAAGAGCTGTGAAACCAGTTCCACACCCACACCCTTTCCCCACACAGGAGGAGATGGTTTGACCCACTGTGTCTGCAAGAGCTGTGCAACCAGTCCCACATGCGCACACTTTCCCCACACAGGAGGAGATGGTTTGACACACTGTGTCTGCAAGAGCTGTGCAACCAGTCCCACATCCGCACACTTTCCCCACACAGGAGGAGATGGTTTGACCCAAAGTGTCTGCAAGAGCTGTGAAACCAGTCCCACATCCACACCCTTTCCCCACACAGGAGGGGATGGTTTGACCCACTGTGTCTGCAAGAGCTGTGAAACCAGTCCCACATCCACACCCTTTCCCCACACAGGAGGAGATGGTTTGACCCACTGTGACTGCAAGAGCTGTGAAACGAGTCCCACATCCACACCCTTTCCCCACACAGGAGGACATGGTTTGACACACTGTGTCTCAAGAGATGTGAAACCAGTCCCACATCCCCAACCTTTCCCCACACAGGAGGAGATAGTTTGACCCACTGTGTCTGCAAGAGCTGTGCAAGCAGTCCCACATCCGCACACTTTCCCCACACAGGAGGAGATGGTTTGACCCACTGTGTCTGTCAGAGCTGTGAAACCGTTCCCACATCCACACCCTTTCCCCACACAGGAGGAGATGGTTTGACCCACTGTGTCTGCCAGAGCTGTCCAACCAGTCCCACATCCGCACCCTTTCCCCACACAGGAGGAGATGGTTTGACCCACTGTGACTGTAAGAGCTGTGTAACCAGTTCCACCTCCACACCCTTTCCCCACACAGGAGATGGTTTGACCCACTGTGTCTGCAAGAGCTGTGTAACCAGTCCCACATCCACACACTTTCCCCACACAGGAGGAGATGGTTTGACCCACTGTGTCTGCAAGAGCTGTGAAACCAGTCCCACATCAGCACCCTTTCCCCACACAGGAGGAGATGGTTTGACCCACTGTGTCTGCAAGAGCTGTGCAACCAGTCCCACATCCACACCTTTTCCCCACACAGCAGGAGATTGTTAGACCAACTGTGTCTGTCAGAGCTGTGCAACCAGTCCCACATCCACACCCTTTCCCCACACAGGAGGAGATCGTTTGACCCACTGTGTCTGTAAGAGCTGTGTAACCAGTCCCACATCCACACCCTTTCCCCACACAGGAGGAGATGGTTTGACCCACTGTGTCTGCAAGAGCTGTGAAACCAGTCCCACATCCACACTCTTTCCCCTCACAGGAAGAGATGGTTTGACCCACTGTGTCTGTAAGAGCTGTGTAACCGGTCCCACATCCACACCCTTTCCCCACACAGGAGGAGATGGTTTGACACACTGTGTCTGTAAGAGCTGTGAAACCAGTCCCACATCCACACCCTTTCCCCACACAGGAGGAGATGGTTTGACCCACTGTGTCTGTAAGAGCTGTGAAACCAGTCCCACATCCGCACACTTTCCCCACACAGGAGGAGATGGTTTGACCCACTGTGTCTGTAAGAGCTGTGAAACCAGTCCCACATCCACACCCTGTCCCCACACAGGAGGACATGGTTTGACAGACTGTGTCTCAAGAGATGTGAAACCAGTCCCACATCCCCAACCTTTCCCCACACAGGAGGAGATAGTTTGACCCACTGTGTCTGCAAGAGCTGTGCAAGCAGTCCCACATCCGCACACTTTCCCCACACAGGAGGAGATGGTTTGACCCACTGTGTCTGTAAGAGCTGTGAAACCAGTCCCACATCCGCACACTTTCCCCACACAGGAGGAGATGGTTTGACCCACTGTGTCTGTCAGAGCTGTGAAACCAGTCCCACATCCACACCCTTTCCCCACACAGGAGGAGATGGTTTGACCCACTGTGTCTGTCAGAGCTGTGTAACCAGTCCCACATCCACACTCTTTCCCCACACAGGAGGAGATGGTTTGACCCACTGTGACTGCAAGAGCTGTGAAACCAGTCCCACATCCACACCCTGTCCCCACACAGGAGGACATGGTTTGACACACTGTGTCTCAAGAGATGTGAAACCAGTCCCACATCCCCAACCTTTCCCCACACAGGAGGAGATGGTTTGACCCACTGTGTCTGTCAGAGCTGTGAAACCGGTCCCACATCCACACCCTTTCCCCACACAGGTGGAGATGGTTTGACCCACTGTGTCTGCCAGAGCTGTGAAACCAGTCCCACATCCCCAACCTTTCCCCACACAGGAGGAGATGGTTTGACCCACTGTGTCTGCAAGAGCTGTGAAACCAGTCCCACATCCGCACCCTTTCCCCACACAGGAGGAGATGGTTTGACCCACTGTGTCTGCAAGAGCTGTGAAACCAGTCCCACATCCACACCCTTTCCCCACACAGGAGGAGATGGTTTGACCCACTGTGTCTGCAAGAGCTGTGTAACCAGTCCCACATCCACACACTTTCCCCACACAGGAGGAGATGTTTGACCCACTGTGTCTGCAAGAGCTGTGAAACCAGTCCCACATCCACACCCTTTCCCCACACAGGAGGAGATGGTTTGACCCACTGTGTGCAAGAGCTGTGAAACCAGTCCCACATCCACACCCTTTCCCCACACAGGAGGAGATGGTTTGACCCACTGTGTCTGCAAGAGCTGTGAAACCAGTCCCACATCCACACCCTTTCCCCACACAGGAGGAGATGGTTTGACCCACTGTGTCCAAGAGATGTGAAACCAGTCCCACATCCTCAACCTTTCCCCACACAGGAGGAGATGGTTTGACCCACTGTGACTGTAAGAGCTGTGAAACCAGTCCCACATCCGCACACTTTCCCCACACAGGAGGAGATGGTTTGACCCACTGTGTCTGCAAGAGCTGTGAAACCAGTCCCACATCCCCACCATTTCCCCACACAGGAGGAGATGGTTTGACCCACTGTGTCTGCAAGAGCTGTGCAACCAGTCCCACATCCACACTCTTTCCCCACACAGGAGGAGATGGTTTGACCCACTGTGACTGTAAGAGCTGTGCAACCAGTCCCACATACACACCCTTTCCCCACACAGGAGGAGATGGTTTGACACACAGTGTCTGCAATAGCTGTGAAACCAGTCCCACATCCACAACCTTTCCCCACACAGGAGGAGATGGTTTGACACACTGTGTCTGCAAGAGCTCTGAAACCAGTCCCACATCCACACACTTTCAACACACAGGAGGAGATGGTTTGACCCACTGTGTCTGCAAGAGCTGTGAAACCAGTCCCACATCCCCACCCTTTCCCCACACAGGAGGAGATGGCTTGACCCACTGTGTCTGCAAGAGCTGTGAAACCAGTTCCACATCCACACCCTTTCCCCACACAGGAGGAGATGGTTAGACCAACTGTGTCTGTCAGAGCTGTGCAACCAGTCCCACATCCACACCCTTTCCCCACACAGGAGGAGATGGTTAGACCAACTGTGTCTGTAAGAGCTGTGAAACCAGTCCCACATCCACACCCTTTCCCCACACAGGAGGAGATGGTTAGACCCACTGTGTCTGTGAGAGCTGTGCAACCAGTCCCACATCCACACCCTTTCTCCACACAGGAGGAGATGGTTTGACCCACTGTGTCTGCAAGAGCTGTGAAACCAGTCCCACATCCACACCCTTTCCCCACACAGGAGGAGATGGTTAGACCGACTGTGTCTGCAAGAGCTGTGAAACCAGTCCCACATCCACACCCTTTCCCCACACAGGAGGAGATGGTTTGACCCACTGTGTCTGTAAGAGCTGTGAAACCAGTCCCACATCCACACTCTTTCCCCACACAGGAGGAGATGGTTTGACCCACTGTGTCTGCAAGAGCTGTGAAACCAGTCCCACATCCCCACCCTTTCTCCACACAGGAGGAGATGGTTTGACCCACTGTGTCTGTAAGAGCTGTGAAACCAGTCCCACATCCACACTCTTTCCCCACACAGGAGGAAATGGTTTGACCCACAGTGTCTGGAAGAGCTGTGAAACCAGTCCCACATCCACACCCTTTCCCCACACAGGAGGAGATGGTTTGACCCACTGTGTCTGCAAGAACTGTGAAACCAGTCCCACATTCGCACCCTTTCCCCACACAGGAGGAGATGGTTTGACCCACTGTGTCTCAAGAGATGTGAAACCAGTCCCACATCCACACCCTTTCCCCACACAGGAGGAGATGGTTTGACCCACTGTGTCCAAGAGATGTGAAACCAGTCCCACATTCTCAACCTTTCCCCACACAGGAGGAGATGGTTTGACCCACTGTGTCTGCAAGAGCTGTGAAACCAGTCCCACATCCACACCCTTTCCCCACACAGGAGGAGATGGTTTGACCCACTGTGTCCAAGAGATGTGAAACCAGTCCCACATCCTCAACCTTTCCCCACACAGGAGGAGATGGTTTGACCCACTGTGACTGTAAGAGCTGTGAAACCAGTCCCACATCCGCACACTTTCCCCACACAGGAGGAGATGGTTTGACCCACTGTGTCTGCAAGAGCTGTGAAACCAGTCCCACATCCCCACCATTTCCCCACACAGGAGGAGATGGTTTGACCCACTGTGTCTGCAAGAGCTGTGCAACCAGTCCCACATCCACACTCTTTCCCCACACAGGAGGAGATGGTTTGACCCACTGTGACTGTAAGAGCTGTGCAACCAGTCCCACATACACACCCTTTCCCCACACAGGAGGAGATGGTTTGACACACAGTGTCTGCAATAGCTGTGAAACCAGTCCCACATCCACAACCTTTCCCCACACAGGAGGAGATGGTTTGACACACTGTGTCTGCAAGAGCTCTGAAACCAGTCCCACATCCACACACTTTCAACACACAGGAGGAGATGGTTTGACCCACTGTGTCTGCAAGAGCTGTGAAACCAGTCCCACATCCCCACCCTTTCCCCACACAGGAGGAGATGGCTTGACCCACTGTGTCTGCAAGAGCTGTGAAACCAGTTCCACATCCACACCCTTTCCCCACACAGGAGGAGATGGTTTGACCCACTGTGTCTGCAAGAGCTGTGAAACCAGTCCCACATCCACACCCTTTCCCCACACAGGAGGAGATGGTTTGACACACTGTGTCTGCAAGAGCTGTGTAACCCAGTCCCACATCCGCACCCTTCCCCACACAGGAGGAGATGGTTTAACCCACTGTGTCTGCAAGAGCTGTGCAACCAGTCCCACATCCGCACACTTTCCCCACCCAGGAGGAGATGGTTTGACCCACTGTGTCTGCAAGAGCTGTGAAACCAGTCCCACATCCCCACCCTTTCCCCACACAGGAGGAAATGGTTTGACCCACAGTGTCTGGAAGAGCTGTGAAACCAGTCCCACATCCACACCCTTTTCCCACACAGGAGGAGATAGTTTGACCCACTGTGTCTGCAAGAACTGTGAAACCGGTCCCACATCCACACCCTTTCCCCACACAGGAGGAGATGGTTTGACCCACTGTGTCTCAAGAGATGTGAAACCAGTCCCACATCCCCAACCTTTCCCCACACAGGAGGAGATGGTTTGACACACTGTGTCTGCAAGAGCTGTGAAACCGGTCCCACATCCACAGCCTTTTCCCACACAGGAGAAGATGGTTTGACCCACTGTGTCTGCAAGAGTTGTGAAACCAGTGCCACATCCGCACACTTTCCCCACACAGGAGGAGATGGTTAGACCCACTGTGTCTGCAAGAGCTGTGAAACCAGTCCCACATCCACACCCTTTCCCCATGCAGGAGGAGATGGTTTGACCCACTGTGACTGTAAGAGCTGTGAAACCAGTCCCACATCCACACCCTTTCCCCACACAAGAGGAGATGGTTTGACCCACTGTGATTGTAAGAGCTGTGAAACCAGTCCCACATCCGCACACTTTCCCCACACAGGAGGAGATGGTTTGACCCACTGTGATTGTAAGAGCTGTGAAACCAGTCCCACATCCGCACACTTTCCCCACACAGGAGGAGATGGTTTGACGCACTGATTGTAAGAGCTGTGAAACCAGTCCCACATCCGCACACTTTCCCCACACAGGAGGAGATGGTTTGACCCACTATGTCTGCAAGACCAGTGCAACCAGTCCCACATCCGGACACTTTCCCCACACAGGACGAGATGGTTTGACCCACTGTGTCTCTAAGAGCTGTGTAACCAGTCCCACATCCACATCCTTTCCCCACACAGGAGATGGTTTGACCCACTGTGTCTGCAAGAGCTGTGTAACCAGTCCCACATCCACACCCTTTTCCCACACAGGAGGAGATGGTTAGACACACTGTGTCTGCAAGAGCTGTGTAACCCAGTCCCACATCCACACCCTTTCCCCACACAGGAGGGGATGGTTTGACACACTGTGTCTGCAAGAGCTGTGAAACCAGCCCCACATGCGGACCCTTTCCCCACACAGGAGGAGATGGTTTGACCCACTGTGTTTGCAAGAGCTGTGCAACCAGTCCCACATCCGGACACTTTCCCCACACAGGACGAGATGGTTTGACCCACTGTGTCTGTAAGAGCTGTGTAACCAGTCCCACATCCACACCCTTTCCCCACACAGGAGATGGTTTGACCCACTGTGTCTGCAAGAGCTGTGTAACCAGTCCCACATCCACACCCTTTTCCCACACAGGAGGAGATGGTTAGACACACTGTGTCTGCAAGAGCTGTGAAACCAGTCCCACATCCACACCCTTTCCCCACACTGGAGGAGATGGTTTGACCCACTGTGGCTGTAAGAGCTGTGAAACCAGTCCCACATCCGCACACTTTCCCCTCACAGGAGGAGATGGTTGGACCCACTATGTCTGCAAGACCTGTGCAACCAGTCCGCATCCGCACACTTCCCCACACAGGAGGAGATGGTTTGACCCACTGTGACTGTAAGAGCTGTGAAACCAGTCCCACATCCGCACAGTTTCCCCACACAGGAGGAGATGGTTGGACCCACTGTGTCTGCAAGAGCTGTGAAACCAGTCCCACATCCGCACACTTTCCCCACAAAGGAGGAGATGGTTTGACACACTATGTCTGCAAGACCTGTGCAACCAGTCCGCATCCGGACACTTCCCCACACAGGAGGAGATGGTTTGACCCACTGTGACTGTAAGAGCTGTGAAACCAGTCCCACATCCGCACACTTTCCCCACACAGGAGGAGATGGTTTGACCCACTGTGTCTGCAAGAGCTGTGAAACCAGTCCCACATCCCCACCCTTTCCCCACACAGGAGGAGATGGTTTGACCCACTGTGTCTGCAAGAGCTGTGCAACCAGTCCCACATCCACACTCTTTCCTCACACAGGAGGAGATGGTTTGACCCACTGTGACTGTAAGAGCTGTGCAACCAGTCCCACATACACACCCTTTCCCCACACAGGAGGAGATGGTTTGACACACAGTGTCTGCAATAGCTGTGAAACCAGTCCCACATCCACAACCTTTCCCCACACAGGAGGAGATGGTTTGACACACTGTGTCTGCAAGAGCTCTGAAACCAGTCCCACATCCACACACTTTCAACACACAGGAGGAGATGGTTTGACCCACTGTGTCTGCAAGAGCTGTGAAACCAGTCCCACATCCCCACCCTTTCCCCACACAGGAGGAGATGGCTTGACCCACTGTGTCTGCAAGAGCTGTGAAACCAGTTCCACATCCACACCCTTTCCCCACACAGGAGGAGATGGTTTGACCCACTGTGTCTGCAAGAGCTGTGAAACCAGTCCCACATCCACACCCTTTCCCCACACAGGAGGAGATGGTTTGACACACTGTGTCTGCAAGAGCTGTGAAACCGGTCCCACATCCACAGCCTTTTCCCACACAGGAGAAGATGGTTTGACCCACTGTGTCTGCAAGAGTTGTGAAACCAGTGCCACATCCGCACACTTTCCCCACACAGGAGGAGATGGTTTGACGCACTAATTGTAAGAGCTGTGAAACCAGTCCCACATCCACACACTTTCCCCACACAGGAGGAGATGGTTTGACCCACTATGTCTGCAAGACCAGTGCAACCAGTCCCACATCCGGACACTTTCCCCACACAGGACGAGATGGTTTGACCCACTGTGTCTCTAAGAGCTGTGTAACCAGTCCCACATCCACATCCTTTCCCCACACAGGAGATGGTTTGACCCACTGTGTCTGCAAGAGCTGTGTAACCAGTCCCACATCCACACCCTTTTCCCACACAGGAGAAGATGGTTAGACACACTGTGTCTGCAAGAGCTGTGTAACCCAGTCCCACATCCACACCCTTTCCCCACACAGGAGGGGATGGTTTGACACACTGTGTCTGCAAGAGCTGTGAAACCAGCCCCACATGCGGACCCTTTCCCCACACAGGAGGAGATGGTTTGACCCACTGTGTCTGCAAGAGCTGTGCAACCAGTCCCACATCCGCACACTTTCCCCACACAGGACGAGATGGTTTGACCCACTGTGTCTGTAAGAGCTGTGTAACCAGTCCCACATCCACACCCTTTCCCCACACAGGAGATGGTTTGACCCACTGTGTCTGCAAGAGCTGTGTAACCAGTCCCACATCCATCCCCTTTCCCCACACAGGAGGAGATGGTTTGACACACTGTGTCTGCAAGAGCTGTGTAACCCAGTCCCACATCCACACCGTTTCCCCACACAGGAGGGGATGGTTTGACACACTGTGTCTGCAAGAGCTGTGAAACCAGCCCCACATCCGGACCCTTTCCCCACACAGGAGGAGATGGTTTGACCCACTGTGTCTGCAAGAGCTGTGCAACCAGTCCCACATCCGCACACTTTCCCCACACAAGAGGAGATGGTTTGACCCACTGTGTCTGCAAGAGCTGTGAAACCAGTCCCACATCCCCACCCTTTCCCCACACAGGAGGAGATGGTTTGACCCACTGTGTCTGCAAGAGCTGTGAAACCAGTCCCACATCCACACCCTTTCCCCACACAGGAGGAGATGGTTTGACCCACTGTTTCTGCAAGAGCTGTGAAACCAGTCCCACATCCGCACACATTCCCCACACAGGAGGAGATGGTTTGACCCACTGTGTCTGCAAGAGCTGTGAAATCAGTCCCACATCCCCACCCTTTCTCCACACAGGAGGAGATGGTTAGACCCACTGTGTCTGCAAGAGCTGTGCAACCAGTCCCACATCCACAGCCTTTCCCCACACAAGAGGAGATGGTTTGACCCACTGTGTCTGCAAGAGCTGTGAAACCAGTCCCACATCCCCACCCTTTCCCCACACAGGAGGAGATGGTTTGACCCACTGTGTCTGCAAGAGCTGTGAAACCAGTCCCACATCCACACCCTTTCCTCACACAGGAGGGGACCGTTTGACCCACTGTGTCTGCAAGAGCTGTGAAACCAGTCCCACATCCGCACCCTTTCCCCACACAGGAGGAGATGGTTTGACCCACTGTGTCTGCAAGAGCTGTGAAATCAGTCCCACATCCCCACCCTTTCTCCACACAGGAGGAGATGGTTAGACACACTGTGTCTGCAAGAGCTGTGCAACCAGTCCCACATCCACACCCTTTCCCCACACAGGAGGAGATGGTTAGACCCACTGTGTCTGCTAGAGCTGTGAAACCAGTCCCACATCCCCACCCTTTCCCCACACAGGAGGAGATGGTTTGACACACTGTGTCTGCAAGAGCTGTGAAACCAGTCCCACATCCACACCCTTTCCCCACACAGGAGGAGATGGTTTGACACACTGTGTCTGCAAGAGCTGTGAAACCAGTCCCACATCCGCACCCCTTCCCCACACAGGAGGAGATGGTTTGACCCACTCTGTCTGCAAGAGCTGTGAAACCAGTCCCACATCCACACTCTTTCCCCACACAGGAGGAGATGGTTTTACCCACTGTGTCTGCAAGAGCTGTGAAACCCAGTCCCACATCCGCACCCTTCCCCACACAGGAGGAGATGTTTTGACCAACTGTGTCTGCAAGAGCTGTGAAACCAGTTCCACATCCGCACGCTTTCCCCACACAGGAGGAGATGGTTTGACCCACTGTTTCTGCAAGAGCTGTGAAACCCGTCCCACATCCGCACACTTTCCTCACACAGCAGGAGATGGTTAGACACACTGTGTCTGCAAGAGCTGTGCTACCAGTCCCACATCCACAGCCTTTCCCCACACAGGAGGAGATGGTTAGACACACTGTGTCTGCTAGAGCAGTGAAACCAGTCCCACATCCCCACCCTTTCCCCACACAGGAGGAGATGGTTTGACACACTGTGTCTGCAAGAGCTGTGAAACCAGTCCCACATCCCCACCCTTTCCCCACACAGGAGGAGATGGTTTGACACACTGTGTCTGCAAGAGCTGTGCAACCAGTCCCACATGCGCAACCCTTCCCCACACAGGAGGAGATGGTTTGACCCACTGTGTCTGCAAGAGCTGTGAAACCAGTCCCACATCCACACTCTTTCCCCACACAGGAGGAGATGGTTTTACCCACTGTGTCTGCAAGAGCTGTGAAACCCAGTCCCACATCCGCACCCTTCCCCACACAGGAGGAGATGGTTTGACCCACTGTGTCTGCAAGAGCTGTGAAACCAGTTCCACATCCGCACGCTTTCCCCACACAGGAGGAGATGGTTTGACCCACTGTGTCTGAAAGAGCTGTGAAACCATTCCCACATCCCCAACCTTTCCCCACACAGGAGGAGATGCAGACCCACTGTGACTGCAAGAGCTGTGAAACCAGTCCCACATCCGCACCCTTTCCCTACACAATAGGAGATAGTTTGACACAATGTGTCTGCAAGAGCTGTGAAACCAGTCCCACAACCGCACACTTTTCCCACACAGGAGGAGATGGTTTGACCCACTGTGTCTGCAAGAGCTGTAAAACCAGTCCCACATCCGCAACCTTTCCCCACACAGGAGGAGATGGTTTGACCCACTGTGTCTGCAATAGCTGTAAAACCAGTCCCACATCCGCACCCTTTCCCCACACAGGAGGAGATGGTTTGACCCACTGTGTCTGCAAGAGCTGTGAAACCACTCCCACATCCACAGCCTTTCCCCACACAGGAGGAGATGGTTTGACCCACTGTGTCTGCAAGAGCTGTGCAACCAGTCCCACATCCGCAACCTTTCCCCACACAGGAGGCCATTGTTTGACCCACTGTGTCTGCAAGAGCTGTGCAACCAGTCCCACATCCGCACCCTTTCCCCTCACCGGAGGAGATGGTTTGACACACTGTGTCTGCAAGAGCTGTGAAACTAGTCCAACATCCCCACCATTTCCCCACACAGGAGGAGATGGTTTGACCCACTGTGTCTGCAAGAGCTGTGAAACCAGTCCCACATCCACACCCTTTCCCCACACAGGAGGAGATGGTTTGACCGACTGCGTCTGCAAGAGCTGTGCAACCAGTCCCACATCCGCACACTTTCCCCACACAAGAGGAGATGGTTTGACCCACTGTGTCTGCAAGAGCTGTGCAACCAGTCCCACATCCGGACACTTTCCCCACACAGGACGAGATGGTTAGACCCACTGTGTCTGTAAGAGCTGTGTAACCAGTCCCACATCCACACCCTTTCCCCACACAGGAGATGGTTTGACCCACTGTGTCTGCAAGAGCTGTGCAACCAGTCCCACATCCACACCCTTTCCCCACACAGGAGGAGATGGTTTGACACACTGTGTCTGCAAGAGCTGTGTAACCCAGTCCCACATCCACACCCTTTCCCCACACAGGAGGGGATGGTTTGACACACTGTGTCTGCAAGAGCTGTGAAACCAGCCCCACATCCGGACCCTTTCCCCACACAGGAGGAGATGTTTTGACCCACTGTGTCTGCAAGAGCTGTGCAACCAGTCCCACATCCGCACACTTTCCCCACACAAGAGGAGATGGTTTGACCCACTGTGTCTGCAAGAGCTGTGAAACCAGTCCCACATCCCCACCCTTTCCCCACACAGGAGGAGATGGTTTGACCCACTGTGTCTGCAAGAGCTGTGAAACCAGTCCCACATCCACACCCTTTCCCCACACAGGAGGAGATGGTTTGACCCACTGTTTCTGCAAGAGCTGTGAAACCTGTCCCACATCCGCACACTTTCCCCACACAGGAGGAGATCGTTTGACCCACTGTGTCTGCAAGAGCTGTGAAATCAGTCCCACATCCCCACCCTTTCTCCACACAGGAGGAGATGTTTAGACCCACTGTGTCTGCAAGAGCTGTGCAACCAGTCCCACATCCACAGCCTTTCCCCACACAAGAGGAGATGGTTTGACCCACTGTGTCTGCAAGAGTTGTGAAACCAGTCCCACATCCCCACCCTTTCCCCACACAGGAGGAGATGGTTTGACCCACTGTGTCTGCAAGAGCTGTGAAAACAGTCCCACATCCGCACCCTTTCCCCACACAGGAGGAGATGGTTTGACCCACTGTGTCTGCAAGAGCTGTGAAATCAGTCCCACATCCCCACCCTTTCTCCACACAGCAGGAGATGGTTAGACCCACTGTGTCTGCAAGAGCTGTGCAACCAGTCCCACATCCACAGCCTTTCCCCACACAGGAGGAGATGGTTAGACCCACTGTGTCTGCTAGAGCTGTGAAACCAGTCCCACATCCCCACCCTTTCCCCACACAGGAGGAGATGGTTTGACACACTGTGTCTGCAAGAGCTGTGAAACCAGTCCCACATCCAAACCCTTTCCCCACACAGGAGGAGATGGTTTGACACACTGTGTCTGCAAGAGCTGTGAAACCAGTCCCACATCCGCACCCCTTCCCCACACAGGAGGAGATGGTTTGACCCACTGTGTCTGCAAGAGCTGTGAAAACAGTCCCACATCCACACTCTTTCCCCACACAGGAGGAGATGGTTTGACCCACTGTGTCTGCAAGAGCTGTGAAACCAGTCCCACATCCCCACCCTTTCCCCACACAGGAGGAGATGGTTTGACCCACTGTGTCTGCAAGAGCTGTGAAACCAGTCCCACATCCACACTCTTTCCCCACACAGGAGGAGATGGTTTGACCCACTGTGTCTGCAAGAGCTGTGAAACCCAGTCCCACATCCGCACCCTTCCCCACACAGGAGGAGATGGTTTGACCCACTGTGTCTGCAAGAGCTGTGAAACCAGTTCCACATCCGCACGCTTTCCCCACACAGGAGGAGATGGTTTGACCCACTGTGTCTGAAAGAGCTGTGAAACCATTCCCACATCCCCAACCTTTCCCCACACAGGAGGAGATGCAGACGCACTGTGACTGCAAGAGCTGTGAAACCAGTCCCACATCCGCACCCTTTCCCCACACAATAGGAGATGGTTTGACACAATGTGTCTGCAAGAGCTGTGAAACCAGTCCCACAACCGCACACTTTTCCCACACAGGAGGAGATGGTTTGACCCACTGTGTCTGCAAGAGCTGTAAAACCAGTCCCACATCCGCACACTTTCCCCACACAGGAGGAGATGGTTTGACCCACTGTGTCTGCAATAGCTGTAAAACCAGTCCCACATCCGCACCCTTTCCCCACACAGGAGGAGATGGTTTGACCCACTATGTCTGCAAGAGCTGTGAAACCACTCCCACATCCACAGCCTTTCCCCACACAGGAGGAGATGGTTTGACCCACTGTGTCTGCAAGAGCTGTGCAACCAGTCCCACATCCGCACCCTTTCCCCACACAGGAGGCCATTGTTTGACCCACTGTGTCTGCAAGAGCTGTGCAACCAGTCCCACATCCGCACCCTTTCCCCTCACCGGAGGAGATGGTTTGACCCACTGTGTCTGCAAGAGCTGTGAAAGTAGTCCAACATCCCCACCATTTCCCCACACAGGAGGAGATGGTTTGACCCACTGTTTCTGCAAGAGCTGTGAAACCTGTCCCACATCCGCACACTTTCCCCACACAGGAGGAGATCGTTTGACCCACTGTGTCTGCAAGAGCTGTGAAATCAGTCCCACATCCCCACCCTTTCTCCACACAGGAGGAGATGTTTAGACCCACTGTGTCTGCAAGAGCTGTGCAACCAGTCCCACATCCACAGCCTTTCCCCACACAAGAGGAGATGGTTTGACCCACTGTGTCTGCAAGAGTTGTGAAACCAGTCCCACATCCCCACCCTTTCCCCACACAGGAGGAGATGGTTTGACCCACTGTGTCTGCAAGAGCTGTGAAACCAGTCCCACATCCGCACCCTTTCCCCACACAGGAGGAGATGGTTTGACCCACTGTGTCTGCAAGAGCTGTGAAATCAGTCCCACATCCCCACCCTTTCTCCACACAGCAGGAGATGGTTAGACCCACTGTGTCTGCAAGAGCTGTGCAACCAGTCCCACATCCACAGCCTTTCCCCACACAGGAGGAGATGGTTAGACCCACTGTGTCTGCTAGAGCTGTGAAACCAGTCCCACATCCCCACCCTTTCCCCACACAGGAGGAGATGGTTTGACACACTGTGTCTGCAAGAGCTGTGAAACCAGTCCCACATCCACACCCTTTCCCCACACAGGAGGAGATGGTTTGACACACTGTGTCTGCAAGAGCTGTGAAACCAGTCCCACATCCGCACCCCTTCCCCACACAGGAGGAGATGGTTTGACCCACTGTGTCTGCAAGAGCTGTGAAACCAGTCCCACATCCACACTCTTTCCCCACACAGGAGGAGATGGTTTGACCCACTGTGTCTGCAAGAGCTGTGAAACCAGTCCCACATCCCCACCCTTTCCCCACACAGGAGGAGATGGTTTGACCCACTGTGTCTGCAAGAGCTGTGAAACCAGTCCCACATCCACACTCTTTCCCCACACAGGAGGAGATGGTTTGACCCACTGTGTCTGCAAGAGCTGTGAAACCCAGTCCCACATCCGCACCCTTCCCCACACAGGAGGAGATGGTTTGACCCACTGCGTCTGCAAGAGCTGTGAAACCAGTTCCACATCCGCACGCTTTCCCCACACAGGAGGAGATGGTTTGACCCACTGTGTCTGAAAGAGCTGTGAAACCATTCCCACATCCCCAACCTTTCCCCACACAGGAGGAGATGCAGACGCACTGTGACTGCAAGAGCTGTGAAACCAGTCCCACATCCGCACCCTTTCCCCACACAATAGGAGATGGTTTGACACAATGTGTCTGCAAGAGCTGTGAAACCAGTCCCACATCCGCACACTTTCCCCACACAGGAGGAGATGGTTTGACCCACTGTGTCTGCAATAGCTGTGCAACCAGTCCCACATCCGCACCCTTTCCCCTCACCGGAGGAGATGGTTTGACCCACTGTGTCTGCAAGAGCTGTGAAAGTAGTCCAACATCCCCACCATTTCCCCACACAGGAGGAGATGGTTTGACCCACTGTGTCTTCATGAGCTGTGCAACCAGTCCCACATCCGCACACTTTCCCCACACAGGAGGAGATGGTTTGACCCACTGTGTCTGAAAGAGCTGTGAAACCAGCCCCACATCCGCCCAAATTCCCCACACAGGAGGAGATGGTTTGACCCACTGTGTCTGCAAGAACTGTGAAACCAGTCCCACATCCGCACACTTTCCCCACACAGGAGGAGATGGGTTGACCCACTATGTCTGCAAGAGCTGTGAAACCAGTCCCACATCCCCACTCTTTCCCCTCACAGGAGGAGATGTTTTGACCCACTATGTCTGCAAGAGCTGTGAAACCAGTTCCACACCCACACCCTTTCCCCACACAGGAGGAGATGGTTTGACCCACTGTGTCTGCAAGAGCTGTGCAACCAGTCCCACATCCGCACACTTTCCCCACACAGGAGGAGATGGTTTGACACACTGTGTCTGCAAGAGCTGTGCAACCAGTCCCACATCCGCACACTTTCCCCACACAGGAGGAGATGGTTTGACCCACTGTGTCTGCAAGAGCTGTGAAACCATTCCCACATCCCCAACCTTTCCCCACACAGGAGGAGATGCAGACCCACTGTGACTGCAAGAGCTGTGAAACCAGTCCCACATCCGCACCCTTTCCCCACACAACAGGAGATGGTTTGACACAATGTGTCTGCAAGAGCTGTGAAACCAGTCCCACAACTGCACACTTTTCCCACACAGGAGGAGATTGTTTGACCCACTGTGTCTGCAAGAGCTGTAAAACCAGTCCCACATCCGCACACTTTCCCCACACAGGAGGAGATGGTTTGACCCACTGTGTCTGCAATAGCTGTAAAACCAGTCCCACATCCGCACCCTTTCCCCACACAGGAGGAGATGGTTTGACCCACTATGTCTGCAAGAGCTGTGAAACCACTCCCACATCCACAGCTTTTCCGCACACAGGAGGAGATGGTTTGACCCACTGTGTCTGCAAGAGCTGTGAAACCAGTCCCACATCCGCACCCTTTCCCCACACAGGAGGCCATTGTTTGACCCACTGTGTCTGCAAGAGCTGTGCAACCAGTCCCACATCCGCACCCTTTCCCCTCACCGGAGGAGATGGTTTGACCCACTGTGTCTGCAAGAGCTGTGAAACTAGTCCAACATCCCCACCATTTCCCCACACAGGAGGAGATGGTTTGACCCACTGTGTCTGCAAGAGCTGTGAAACCAGTCCCACATCCACACCCTTTCCCCACACAGGAGGAGATGGTTTGACCGACTGCGTCTGCAAGAGCTGTGCAACCAGTCCCACATCCACAGCCTTTCCCCACACAGGAGGAGATGGTTTGACCCACTGTGTCTGCAAGAGCTGTGAAACCAGTCCCACATCCGCACACTTTCCCCACACAGGAGGAGATGGTTTGACCCACTGTGTCTGCAAGAGCTGTGCAACCAGTCCCACAACCACACACTTTACCCACACAGGAGGAGATGGTTTGACCCACTGTGTCTGCAAGAGCTGTGAAACCAGTCCCACATCCACACCCTGTCCCCACACAGGAGGACATGGTTTGACACACTGTGTCTCAAGAGATGTGAAACCAGTCCAACATCCCCAACCTTTCCCCACACAGGAGGAGATAGTTTGACCCACTGTGTCTGCAAGAGCTGTGCAAGCAGTCCCACATCCACACCCTTTCCCCACACAGGAGGAGATGTTTTGACCCACTGTGTCTGCAAGAGCAGTGCAACCAGTCCCACATCTGCACACTTTCCCCTCACAGGAGGAGATGGTTTGACCCACTGTGTCTGCAAGAGCTGTGAAACCAGTCCCACATCCACACCCTTTCCCCACACAGGAGGAGATGGTTTGACCCACTGTGTCTGCAAGAGCTGTGAAACCAGTCCCACATCCCCACCCTTTCCCCACACAGGAGGAGATGGTTTGACCCACTGTGTCTGCAAGAGCTGTGCAAGCAGTCCCACATCCACACCCTTTCCCCACACAGGAGGAGATGGTTTGACACACTGTGTCTGTCAGAGCTGTGCAACCAGTCCCACATCCACACCCTTTCCCCACACAGGAGGAGATGGTTTGACCCACTGTGTCTGCAAGAGCTGTGAAACCAGTCCCACATCCGCACCCTTTCCCCACACAGGAGGAGATGGTTTGACCCACTGTGTCTGCAAGAGCTGTGAAACCAGTCCCACATCCACACCCTTTCCCCACACAGGAGGAGATGGTTTGACCCACTGTGTCTGCAAGAGCTGTGCAACCAGTCCCACATCCGCACACTTTCCCCACACAGGAGGAGATGGTTTGACCCACTGTGTCTGAAAGAGCTGTGAAACCAGCCCCACATCCGCCCACTTTCCCCACACAGGAGGAGATGGTTTGACCCACTGTGTCTGCAAGAACTGTGAAACCAGTCCCACATCCGCACACTTTCCCCACACAGGAGGAGATGGGTTGACCCACTATGTCTGCAAGAGCTGTGAAACCAGTCCCACATCCCCACCCTTTCCCCTCACAGGAGGAGATGTTTTGACCCACTATGTCTGCAAGAGCTGTGAAACCAGTTCCACACCCACACCCTTTCCCCACACAGGAGGAGATGGTTTGACCCAAAGTGTCTGCAAGAGCTGTGAAACCAGTCCCACATCCACACCCTTTCCCCACACAGGAGGGGATGGTTTGACCCACTGTGTCTGCAAGAGCTGTGAAACCAGTCCCACATCCACACCCTTTCCCCACACAGGAGGAGATGGTTTGACCCACTGTGACTGCAAGAGCTGTGAAACGAGTCCCACATCCACACCCTTTCCCCACACAGGAGGACATGGTTTGACACACTGTGTCTCAAGAGATGTGAAACCAGTCCCACATCCCCAACCTTTCCCCACACAGGAGAAGATAGTTTGACCCACTGTGTCTGCAAGAGCTGTGCAAGCAGTCCCACATCCGCACACTTTCCCCACACAGGAGGAGATGGTTTGACCCACTGTGTCTGTCAGAGCTGTGAAACCGTTCCCACATCCACACCCTTTCCCCACACAGGAGGAGATGGTTTGACCCACTGTGTCTGCCAGAGCTGTCCAACCAGTCCCACATCCGCACCCTTTCCCCACACAGGAGGAGATGGTTTGACCCACTGTGACTGTAAGAGCTGTGTAACCAGTCCCACCTCCACACCCTTTCCCCACACAGGAGATGGTTTGACCCACTGTGTCTGCAAGAGCTGTGTAACCAGTCCCACATCCACACACTTTCCCCACACAGGAGGAGATGGTTTGACCCACTGTGTCTGCAAGAGCTGTGAAACCAGTCCCACATCAGCACCCTTTCCCCACACAGGAGGAGATGGTTTGACCCACTGTGTCTGCAAGAGCTGTGCAACCAGTCCCACATCCACACCTTTTCCCCACACAGGAGGAGATGGTTAGACCAACTGTGTCTGTCAGAGCTGTGCAACCAGTCCCACATCCACACCCTTTCCCCACACAGGAGGAGATGGTTAGACCAACTGTGTCTGTAAGAGCTGTGAAACCAGTCCCACATCCACACGCTTTCCCCACACAGGAGGAGATGGTTTGACCCACTGTGTCTGTAAGAGCTGTGCAACCAGTCCCACATCCACACCCTTTCTCCACACAGGAGGAGATGGTTTGACCCACTGTGTCTGCAAGAGCTGTGAAACCAGTCCCACATCCACACCCTTTCCCCACACAGGAGGAGATCGTTTGACCCACTGTGTCTGTAAGAGCTGTGTAACCAGTCCCACATCCACACCCTGTCCCCACACAGGAGGGCATGGTTTGACACACTGTGTCTCAAGAGATGTGAAACCAGTCCCACATCCCCAACCTTTCCCCACACAGGAGGAGATAGTTTGACCCACTGTGTCTGCAAGAGCTGTGCAAGCAGTCCCACATCCACACCCTTTCCCCACACAGGAGGAGATGTTTTGACCCACTGTGTCTGCAAGAGCAGTGCAACCAGTCCCACATCTGCACACTTTCCCCTCACAGGAGGAGATGGTTTGACCCACTGTGTCTGCAAGAGCTGTGCAACCAGTCCCACATCCACACCCTTTCCCCACACAGGAGGAGATGGTTTGACACACTGTGTCTGTCAGAGCTGTGCAACCAGTCCCACATCCACACCCTTTCCCCACACAGGAGGAGATGGTTTGACCCACTGTGTCTGCAAGAGCTGTGAAACCAGTCCCACATCCGCACCCTTTCCCCACACAGGAGGAGATGGTTTGACCCACTGTGTCTGCAAGAGCTGTGAAACCAGTCCCACATCCACACCCTTTCCCCACACAGGAGGAGATGGTTTGACCCACTGTGTCTGCAAGAGCTGTGCAACCAGTCCCACATCCGCACACTTTCCCCACACAGGAGGAGATGGTTTGACCCACTGTGTCTGAAAGAGCTGTGAAACCAGCCCCACATCCGCCCACTTTCCCCACACAGGAGGAGATGGTTTGACCCACTGTGTCTGCAAGAACTGTGAAACCAGTCCCACATCCGCACACTTTCCCCACACAGGAGGAGATGGGTTGACCCACTATGTCTGCAAGAGCTGTGAAACCAGTCCCACATCCCCACCCTTTCCCCTCACAGGAGGAGATGTTTTGACCCACTATGTCTGCAAGAGCTGTGAAACCAGTTCCACACCCACACCCTTTCCCCACACAGGAGGAGATGGTTTGACCCACTGTGTCTGCAAGAGCTGTGCAACCAGTCCCACATGCGCACACTTTCCCCACACAGGAGGAGATGGTTTGACACACTGTGTCTGCAAGAGCTGTGCAACCAGTCCCACATCCGCACACTTTCCCCACACAGGAGGAGATGGTTTGACCCAAAGTGTCTGCAAGAGCTGTGAAACCAGTCCCACATCCACACCCTTTCCCCACACAGGAGGGGATGGTTTGACCCACTGTGTCTGCAAGAGCTGTGAAACCAGTCCCACATCCACACCCTTTCCCCACACAGGAGGAGATGGTTTGACCCACTGTGACTGCAAGAGCTGTGAAACGAGTCCCACATCCACACCCTTTCCCCACACAGGAGGACATGGTTTGACACACTGTGTCTCAAGAGATGTGAAACCAGTCCCACATCCCCAACCTTTCCCCACACAGGAGGAGATAGTTTGACCCACTGTGTCTGCAAGAGCTGTGCAAGCAGTCCCACATCCGCACACTTTCCCCACACAGGAGGAGATGGTTTGACCCACTGTGTCTGTCAGAGCTGTGAAACCGTTCCCACATCCACACCCTTTCCCCACACAGGAGGAGATGGTTTGACCCACTGTGTCTGCCAGAGCTGTCCAACCAGTCCCACATCCGCACCCTTTCCCCACACAGGAGGAGATGGTTTGACCCACTGTGACTGTAAGAGCTGTGTAACCAGTTCCACCTCCACACCCTTTCCCCACACAGGAGATGGTTTGACCCACTGTGTCTGCAAGAGCTGTGTAACCAGTCCCACATCCACACACTTTCCCCACACAGGAGGAGATGGTTTGACCCACTGTGTCTGCAAGAGCTGTGAAACCAGTCCCACATCAGCACCCTTTCCCCACACAGGAGGAGATGGTTTGACCCACTGTGTCTGCAAGAGCTGTGCAACCAGTCCCACATCCACACCTTTTCCCCACACAGGAGGAGATGGTTAGACCAACTGTGTCTGTCAGAGCTGTGCAACCAGTCCCACATCCACACCCTTTCCCCACACAGGAGGAGATGGTTAGACCAACTGTGTCTGTAAGAGCTGTGAAACCAGTCCCACATCCACACGCTTTCCCCACACAGGAGGAGATGGTTTGACCCACTGTGTCTGTAAGAGCTGTGCAACCAGTCCCACATCCACACCCTTTCTCCACACAGGAGGAGATGGTTTGACCCACTGTGTCTGCAAGAGCTGTGAAACCAGTCCCACATCCACACCCTTTCCCCACACAGGAGGAGATCGTTTGACCCACTGTGTCTGTAAGAGCTGTGTAACCAGTCCCACATCCACACCCTTTCCCCACACAGGAGGAGATGGTTTGACCCACTGTGTCTGCAAGAGCTGTGAAACCAGTCCCACATCAACACTCTTTCCCCTCACAGGAAGAGATGGTTTGACCCACTGTGTCTGTAAGAGCTGTGTAACCGGTCCCACATCCACACCCTTTCCCCACACAGGAGGAGATGGTTTGACACACTGTGTCTGTAAGAGCTGTGAAACCAGTCCCACATCCACACCCTTTCCCCACACAGGAGGAGATGGTTTGACCCACTGTGTCTGTAAGAGCTGTGAAACCAGTCCCACATCCGCACACTTTCCCCACACAGGAGGAGATGGTTTGACCCACTGTGTCTGTAAGAGCTGTGAAACCAGTCCCACATCCACACCCTGTCCCCACACAGGAGGACATGGTTTGACAGACTGTGTCTCAAGAGATGTGAAACCAGTCCCACATCCCCAACCTTTCCCCACACAGGAGGAGATAGTTTGACCCACTGTGTCTGCAAGAGCTGTGCAAGCAGTCCCACATCCGCACACTTTCCCCACACAGGAGGAGATGGTTTGACCCACTGTGTCTGCAAGAGCTGTGAAACCAGTCCCACATCCGCACCCTTTCCCCACACAGGAGGAGATGGTTTGACCCACTGTGTCTGTAAGAGCTGTGAAACCAGTCCCACATCCGCACACTTTCCCCACACAGGAGGAGATGGTTTGACCCACTGTGTCTGTCAGAGCTGTGAAACCAGTCCCACATCCACACCCTTTCCCCACACAGGAGGAGATGGTTTGACCCACTGTGTCTGTCCGAGCTGTGTAACCAGTCCCACATCCACACCCTTTCCCCACATAGGAGGAGATGGTTAGACCCACTGTGTCTGCAAGAGCTGTGAAACCAGTCCCACATCCACACCCTGTCCCCACACAGGAGGACATGGTTTGACACACTGTGTCTCAAGAGATGTGAAACCAGTCCCACATCCCCAACCTTTCCCCACACAGGAGGAGATGGTTTGACCCACTGTGTCTGTCAGAGCTGTGAAACCGGTCCCACATCCACACCCTTTCCCCACACAGGTGGAGATGGTTTGACCCACTGTGTCTGCCAGAGCTGTCCAACCAGTCCCACATCCGCACCCTTTCCCCACACAGGAGGAGATGGTTTGACCCACTGTGTCTGCAAGAGCTGTGAAACCAGTCCCACATCCGCACCCTTTCTCCACACAGGAGGAGATGGTTTGACCCACTGTGTCTGCAAGAGCTGTGAAACCAGTCCCACATCCACACCCTTTCCCCACACAGGAGGAGATGGTTTGACCCACTGTGTCTGCAAGAGCTGTGTAACCAGTCCCACATCCACACACTTTCCCCACACAGGAGGAGATGTTTGACCCACTGTGTCTGCAAGAGCTGTGAAACCAGTCCCACATCCACACCCTTTCCCCACACAGGAGGAGATGGTTTGACCCACTGTGTGTGCAAGAGCTGTGAAACCAGTCCCACATCCACACCCTTTCCCCACACAGGAGGAGATGGTTTGACCCACTGTGTCTGCAAGAGCTGTGCAACCAGTCCCACATCCACACCCTTTCCCCACACAGGAGGAGATGGTTAGACCAACTGTGTCTGTCAGAGCTGTGCAACCAGTCCCACATCCACACCCTTTCCCCACACAGGAGGAGATGGTTAGACCAACTGTGTCTGTAAGAGCTGTGAAACCAGTCCCACATCCACACCCTTTCCCCACACAGGAGGAGATGGTTAGACCCACTGTGTCGGTAAGAGCTGTGCAACCAGTCCCACATCCACACCCTTTCTCCACACAGGAGGAGATGGTTTGACCCACTGTGTCTGCAAGAGCTGTGAAACCAGTCCCACATCCACACCCTTTCCCCACACAGGAGGAGATGGTTAGACCGACTGTGTCTGCAAGAGCTGTGAAACCAGTCCCACATCCACACCCTTTCCCCACACAGGAGGAGATGGTTTGACCCACTGTGTCTGTAAGAGCTGTGAAACCAGTCCCACATCCACACTCTTTCCCCACACAGGAGGAGATGGTTTGACCCACTGTGTCTGCAAGAGCTGTGAAACCAGTCCCACATCCCCACCCTTTCTCCACACAGGAGGAGATGGTTTGACCCACTGTGTCTGTAAGAGCTGTGAAACCAGTCCCACATCCACACTCTTTCCCCACACAGGAGGAAATGGTTTGACCCACAGTGTCTGGAAGAGCTGTGAAACCAGTCCCACATCCACACCCTTTCCCCACACAGGAGGAGATGGTTTGACCCACTGTGTCTGCAAGAACTGTGAAACCAGTCCCACATTCGCACCCTTTCCCCACACAGGAGGAGATGGTTTGACCCACTGTGTCTCAAGAGATGTGAAACCAGTCCCACATCCACACCCTTTCCCCACACAGGAGGAGATGGTTTGACCCACTGTGTCCAAGAGATGTGAAACCAGTCCCACATCCTCAACCTTTCCCCACACAGGAGGAGATGGTTTGACCCACTGTGTCTGCAAGAGCTGTGAAACCAGTCCCACATTCGCACCCTTTCCCCACACAGGAGGAGATGGTTTGACCCACTGTGTCTCAAGAGATGTGAAACCAGTCCCACATCCACACACTTTCCCCACACAGGAGGAGATGGTTTGACACACTGTGTCTGCAAGAGCTGTGAAACCGGTCCCACATCCACACTCTTTCTCCACACAGGAGGAGATGGTTTGACCCACTGTGTCTGCAAGAGCTGTGAAACCAGTGCCACATCCGCACACTTTCCCCTCACAGGAGGAGATGGTTAGACCCACTGTGTCTGCAAGAGCTGTGAAACCAGTCCCACATCCACACACTTTCCCCACACTGGAGGAGATGGTTTGACCCACTGTGACTGTAAGAGCTGTGAAACCAGTCCCACATCCGCACACTTTCCCCTCACAGGAGGAGATGGTTGGACCCACTATGTCTGCAAGACCTGTGCAACCAGTCCGCATCCGCACACTTCCCCACACAGGAGGAGATGGTTTGACCCACTGTGACTGTAAGAGCTGTGAAACCAGTCCCACATCCGCACAGTTTCCCCACACAGGAGGAGATGGTTGGACCCACTGTGTCTGCAAGAGCTGTGAAACCAGTCCCACATCCGCACACTTTCCCCACAAAGGAGGAGATGGTTTGACACACTATGTCTGCAAGACCTGTGCAACCAGTCCGCATCCGCACACTTCCCCACACAGGAGGAGATGGTTTGACCCACTGTGACTGTAAGAGCTGTGAAACCAGTCCCACATCCGCACACTTTCCCCACACAGGAGGAGATGGTTTGACCCACTGTGTCTGCAAGAGCTGTGAAACCAGTCCCACATCCCCACCATTTCCCCACACAGGAGGAGATGGTTTGACCCACTGTGTCTGCAAGAGCTGTGCAACCAGTCCCACATCCACACTCTTTCCCCACACAGGAGGAGATGGTTTGACCCACTGTGACTGTAAGAGCTGTGCAACCAGTCCCACATACACACCCTTTCCCCACACAGGAGGAGATGGTTTGACACACAGTGTCTGCAATAGCTGTGAAACCAGTCCCACATCCACAACCTTTCCCCACACAGGAGGAGATGGTTTGACACACTGTGTCTGCAAGAGCTCTGAAACCAGTCCCACATCCACACACTTTCAACACACAGGAGGAGATGGTTTGACCCACTGTGTCTGCAAGAGCTGTGAAACCAGTCCCACATCCCCACCCTTTCCCCACACAGGAGGAGATGGCTTGACCCACTGTGTCTGCAAGAGCTGTGAAACCAGTTCCACATCCACACCCTTTCCCCACACAGGAGGAGATGGTTTGACCCACTGTGTCTGCAAGAGCTGTGAAACCAGTCCCACATCCACACCCTTTCCCCACACAGGAGGAGATGGTTTGACACACTGTGTCTGCAAGAGCTGTGTAACCCAGTCCCACATCCGCACCCTTCCCCACACAGGAGGAGATGGTTTAACCCACTGTGTCTGCAAGAGCTGTGCAACCAGTCCCACATCCGCACACTTTCCCCACCCAGGAGGAGATGGTTTGACCCACTGTGTCTGCAAGAGCTGTGAAACCAGTCCCACATCCCCACCCTTTCCCCACACAGGAGGAAATGGTTTGACCCACAGTGTCTGGAAGAGCTGTGAAACCAGTCCCACATCCACACCCTTTTCCCACACAGGAGGAGATAGTTTGACCCACTGTGTCTGCAAGAACTGTGAAACCGGTCCCACATCCACACCCTTTCCCACACAGGAGGAGATGGTTTGACCCACTGTGTCTCAAGAGATGTGAAACCAGTCCCACATCCCCAACCTTTCCCCACACAGGAGGAGATGGTTTGACACACTGTGTCTGCAAGAGCTGTGAAACCGATCCCACATCCACAGCCTTTTCCCACACAGGAGAAGATGGTTTGACCCACTGTGTCTGCAAGAGTTGTGAAACCAGTGCCACATCCGCACACTTTCCCCACACAGGAGGAGATGGTTAGACCCACTGTGTCTGCAAGAGCTGTGAAACCAGTCCCACATCCACACCCTTTCCCCATGCAGGAGGAGATGGTTTGACCCACTGTGACTGTAAGAGCTGTGAAACCAGTCCCACATCCACACCCTTTCCCCACACAAGAGGAGATGGTTTGACCCACTGTGATTGTAAGAGCTGTGAAACCAGTCCCACATCCGCACACTTTCCCCACACAGGAGGAGATGGTTTGACCCACTGTGATTGTAAGAGCTGTGAAACCAGTCCCACATCCGCACACTTTCCCCACACAGGAGGAGATGGTTTGACGCACTGATTGTAAGAGCTGTGAAACCAGTCCCACATCCGCACACTTTCCCCACACAGGAGGAGATGGTTTGACCCACTATGTCTGCAAGACCAGTGCAACCAGTCCCACATCCGGACACTTTCCCCACACAGGACGAGATGGTTTGACCCACTGTGTCTCTAAGAGCTGTGTAACCAGTCCCACATCCACATCCTTTCCCCACACAGGAGATGGTTTGACCCACTGTGTCTGCAAGAGCTGTGTAACCAGTCCCACATCCACACCCTTTTCCCACACAGGAGGAGATGGTTAGACACACTGTGTCTGCAAGAGCTGTGTAACCCAGTCCCACATCCACACCCTTTCCCCACACAGGAGGGGATGGTTTGACACACTGTGTCTGCAAGAGCTGTGAAACCAGCCCCACATGCGGACCCTTTCCCCACACAGGAGGAGATGGTTTGACCCACTGTGTCTGCAAGAGCTGTGCAACCAGTCCCACATCCGGACACTTTCCCCACACAGGACGAGATGGTTTGACCCACTGTGTCTGTAAGAGCTGTGTAACCAGTCCCACATCCACACCCTTTCCCCACACAGGAGATGGTTTGACCCACTGTGTCTGCAAGAGCTGTGTAACCAGTCCCACATCCACACCCTTTTCCCACACAGGAGGAGATGGTTAGACACACTGTGTCTGCAAGAGCTGTGAAACCAGTCCCACATCCACACCCTTTCCCCACACTGGAGGAGATGGTTTGACCCACTGTGACTGTAAGAGCTGTGAAACCAGTCCCACATCCGCACACTTTCCCCTCACAGGAGGAGATGGTTGGACCCACTATGTCTGCAAGACCTGTGCAACCAGTCCGCATCCGCACACTTCCCCACACAGGAGGAGATGGTTTGACCCACTGTGACTGTAAGAGCTGTGAAACCAGTCCCACATCCGCACAGTTTCCCCACACAGGAGGAGATGGTTGGACCCACTGTGTCTGCAAGAGCTGTGAAACCAGTCCCACATCCGCACACTTTCCCCACAAAGGAGGAGATGGTTTGACACACTATGTCTGCAAGACCTGTGCAACCAGTCCGCATCCGCACACTTCCCCACACAGGAGGAGATGGTTTGACCCACTGTGACTGTAAGAGCTGTGAAACCAGTCCCACATCCGCACACTTTCCCCACACAGGAGGAGATGGTTTGACCCACTGTGTCTGCAAGAGCTGTGAAACCAGTCCCACATCCCCACCCTTTCCCCACACAGGAGGAGATGGTTTGACCCACTGTGTCTGCAAGAGCTGTGCAACCAGTCCCACATCCACACTCTTTCCTCACACAGGAGGAGATGGTTTGACCCACTGTGACTGTAAGAGCTGTGCAACCAGTCCCACATACACACCCTTTCCCCACACAGGAGGAGATGGTTTGACACACAGTGTCTGCAATAGCTGTGAAACCAGTCCCACATCCACAACCTTTCCCCACACAGGAGGAGATGGTTTGACACACTGTGTCTGCAAGAGCTCTGAAACCAGTCCCACATCTACACACTTTCAACACACAGGAGGAGATGGTTTGACCCACTGTGTCTGCAAGAGCTGTGAAACCAGTCCCACATCCCCACCCTTTCCCCACACAGGAGGAGATGGCTTGACCCACTGTGTCTGCAAGAGCTGTGAAACCAGTTCCACATCCACACCCTTTCCCCACACAGGAGGAGATGGTTTGACCCACTGTGTCTGCAAGAGCTGTGAAACCAGTCCCACATCCACACCCTTTCCCCACACAGGAGGAGATGGTTTGACACATTGTGTCTGCAAGAGCTGTGTAACCCAGTCTCACATCCGCACCCTTCCCCACACAGGAGGAGATGGTTTAACCCACTGTGTCTGCAAGAGCTGTGCAACCAGTCCCACATCCGCACACTTTCCCCACCCAGGAGGAGTTGGTTTGACCCACTGTGTCTGCAAGAGCTGTGAAACCAGTCCCACATCCCCACCCTTTCCCCACACAGGAGGAAATGGTTTGACAACAGTGTCTGGAAGAGCTGTGAAACCAGTCCCACATCCACACCCTTTTCCCACACAGGAGGAGATAGTTTGACCCACTGTGTCTGCAAGAACTGTGAAACCGGTCCCACATCCACACCCTTTCCCCACACAGGAGGAGATGGTTTGACCCACTGTGTCTCAAGAGATGTGAAACCAGTCCCACATCCCCAACCTTTCCCCACACAGGAGGAGATGGTTTGACACACTGTGTCTGCAAGAGCTGTGAAACCGGTCCCACATCCACAGCCTTTTCCCACACAGGAGAAGATGGTTTGACCCACTGTGTCTGCAAGAGTTGTGAAACCAGTGCCACATCCGCACACTTTCCCCACACAGGAGGAGATGGTTTGACGCACTGATTGTAAGAGCTGTGAAACCAGTCCCACATCCACACACTTTCCCCACACAGGAGGAGATGGTTTGACCCACTATGTCTGCAAGACCAGTGCAACCAGTCCCACATCCGGACACTTTCCCCACACAGGACGAGATGGTTTGACCCACTGTGTCTCTAAGAGCTGTGTAAACAGTCCCACATCCACATCCTTTCCCCACACAGGAGATGGTTTGACCCACTGTGTCTGCAAGAGCTGTGTAACCAGTCCCACATCCACACCCTTTTCCCACACAGGAGAAGATGGTTAGACACACTGTGTCTGCAAGAGCTGTGTAACCCAGTCCCACATCCACACCCTTTCCCCACACAGGAGGGGATGGTTTGACACACTGTGTCTGCAAGAGCTGTGAAACCAGCCCCACATGCGGACCCTTTCCCCACACAGGAGGAGATGGTTTGACCCACTGTGTCTGCAAGAGCTGTGCAACCAGTCCCACATCCGCACACTTTCCCGACACAGGACGAGATGGTTTGACCCACTGTGTCTGTAAGAGCTGTGTAACCAGTCCCACATCCACACCCTTTCCCCACACAGGAGATGGTTTGACCCACTGTGTCTGCAAGAGCTGTGTAACCAGTCCCACATCCACCCCCTTTCCCCACACAGGAGGAGATGGTTTGACACACTGTGTCTGCAAGAGCTGTGTAACCCAGTCCCACATCCACACCGTTTCCCCACACAGGAGGGGATGGTTTGACACACTGTGTCTGCAAGAGCTGTGAAACCAGCCCCACATCCGGACCCTTTCCCCACACAGGAGGAGATGGTTTGACCCACTGTGTCTGCAAGAGCTGTGCAACCAGTCCCACATCCGCACACTTTCCCCACACAAGAGGAGATGGTTTGACCCACTGTGTCTGCAAGAGCTGTGAAACCAGTCCCACATCCACACCCTTTCCCCACACAGGAGGAGATGGTTTGACCCACTGTTTCTGCAAGAGCTGTGAAACCAGTCCCACATCCGCACACATTCCCCACACAGGAGGAGATGGTTTGACCCACTGTGTCTGCAAGAGCTGTGAAACCAGTCCCACATCCCCACCCTTTCCCCACACAGGAGGAGATGGTTTGACACACTGTGTCTGCAAGAGCTGTGCAACCAGTCCCACATCCACAGCCTTTCCCCACACAAGAGAAGATGGTTTGACCCACTGTGTCTGCAAGAGCTGTGAAACCAGTCCCACATCCCCACCCTTTCCCCACACAGGAGGAGATGGTTTGACCCACTGTGTCTGCAAGAGCTGTGAAACCAGTCCCACATCCACACCCTTTCCTCACACAGGAGGGGACCGTTTGACCCACTGTGTCTGCAAGAGCTGTGAAACCAGTCCCACATCCGCACCCTTTCCCCACACAGGAGGAGATGGTTTGACCCACTGTGTCTGCAAGAGCTGTGAAATCAGTCCCACATCCCCACCCTTTCTCCACACAGGAGGAGATGGTTAGACACACTGTGTCTGCAAGAGCTGTGCAACCAGTCCCACATCCACACCCTTTCCCCACACAGGAGGAGATGGTTAGACCCACTGTGTCTGCTAGAGCTGTGAAACCAGTCCCACATCCCCACCCTTTCCCCACACAGGAGGAGATGGTTTGACACACTGTGTCTGCAAGAGCTGTGAAACCAGTCCCACATCCACACCCTTTCCCCACACAGGAGGAGATGGTTTGACACACTGTGTCTGCAAGAGCTGTGAAACCAGTCCCACATCCGCACCCCTTCCCCACACAGGAGGAGATGGTTTGACCCACTCTGTCTGCAAGAGCTGTGAAACCAGTCCCACATCCACACTCTTTCCCCACACAGGAGGAGATGGTTTTACCCACTGTGTCTGCAAAAGCTGTGAAACCCAGTCCCACATCCGCACCCTTCCCCACACAGGAGGAGATGGTTTGACCAACTGTGTCTGCAAGAGCTGTGAAACCAGTTCCACATCCGCACGCTTTCCCCACACAGGAGGAGATGGTTTGACCCACTGTTTCTGCAAGAGCTGTGAAACCCGTCCCACATCCGCACACTTTCCTCACACAGCAGGAGATGGTTAGACACACTGTGTCTGCAAGAGCTGTGCTACCAGTCCCACATCCACAGCCTTTCCCCACACAGGAGGAGATGGTTAGACACACTGTGTCTGCTAGAGCAGTGAAACCAGTCCCACATCCCCACCCTTTCCCCACACAGGAGGAGATGGTTTGACACACTGTGTCTGCAAGAGCTGTGAAACCAGTCCCACATCCCCACCCTTTCCCCACACAGGAGGAGATGGTTTGACACACTGTGTCTGCAAGAGCTGTGCAACCAGTCCCACATCCGCAACCCTTCCCCACACAGGAGGAGATGGTTTGACCCACTGTGTCTGCAAGAGCTGTGAAACCAGTCCCACATCCACACTCTTTCCCCACACAGGAGGAGATGGTTTTACCCACTGTGTCTGCAAGAGCTGTGAAACCCAGTCCCACATCCGCACCCTTCCCCACACAGGAGGAGATGGTTTGACCCACTGTGTCTGCAAGAGCTGTGAAACCAGTTCCACATCCGCACGCTTTCCCCACACAGGAGGAGATGGTTTGACCCACTGTGTCTGAAAGAGCTGTGAAACCATTCCCACATCCCCAACCTTTCCCCACACAGGAGGAGATGCAGACCCACTGTGACTGCAAGAGCTGTGAAACCAGTCCCACATCCGCACCCTTTCCCCACACAATAGGAGATGGTTTGACACAATGTGTCTGCAAGAGCTGTGAAACCAGTCCCACAACCGCACACTTTTCCCACACAGGAGGAGATGGTTTGACCCACTGTGTCTGCAAGAGCTGTAAAACCAGTCCCACATCCGCAACCTTTCCCCACACAGGAGGAGATGGTTTGACCCACTGTGTCTGCAATAGCTGTAAAACCAGTCCCACATCCGCACCCTTTCCCCACACAGGAGGAGATGGTTTGACCCACTGTGTCTGCAAGAGCTGTGAAACCACTCCCACATCCACAGCCTTTCCCCACACAGGAGGAGATGGTTTGACCCACTGTGTCTGCAAGAGCTGTGCAACCAGTCCCACATCCGCACCCTTTCCCCACACAGGAGGCCATTGTTTGACCCACTGTTTCTGCAAGAGCTGTGCAACCAGTCCCACATCCGCACCCTTTCCCCTCAGCGGAGGAGATGGTTTGACCCACTGTGTCTGCAAGAGCTGTGAAACTAGTCCAACATCCCCACCATTTCCCCACACAGGAGGAGATGGTTTGACCCACTGTGTCTGCAAGAGCTGTGAAACCAGTCCCACATCCACACCCTTTCCCCACACAGGAGGAGATGGTTTGACCGACTGCGTCTGCAAGAGCTGTGCAACCAGTCCCACATCCGCACACTTTCCCCACACAAGAGGAGATGGTTTGACCCACTGTGTCTGCAAGAGCTGTGCAACCAGTCCCACATCCGGACACTTTCCCCACACAGGACGAGATGGTTAGACCCACTGTGTCTGTAAGAGCTGTGTAACCAGTCCCACATCCACACCCTTTCCCCACACAGGAGATGGTTTGACCCACTGTGTCTGCAAGAGCTGTGCAACCAGTCCCACATCCACACCCTTTCCCCACACAGGAGGAGATGGTTTGACACACTGTGTCTGCAAGAGCTGTGTAACCCTGTCCCACATCCACACCCTTTCCCCACACAGGAGGGGATGGTTTGACACACTGTGTCTGCAAGAGCTGTGAAACCAGCCCCACATCCGGACCCTTTCCCCACACAGGAGGAGATGTTTTGACCCACTGTGTCTGCAAGAGCTGTGCAACCAGTCCCACATCCGCACACTTTCCCCACACAAGAGGAGATGGTTTGACCCACTGTGTCTGCAAGAGCTGTGAAACCAGTCCCACATCCCCACCCTTTCCCCACACAGGAGGAGATGGTTTGACCCACTGTGTCTGCAAGAGCTGTGAAACCAGTCCCACATCCACACCCTTTCCCCACACAGGAGGAGATGGTTTGACCCACTGTTTCTGCAAGAGCTGTGAAACCTGTCCCACATCCGCACACTTTCCCCACACAGGAGGAGATCGTTTGACCCACTGTGTCTGCAAGAGCTGTGAAATCAGTCCCACATCCCCACCCTTTCTCCACACAGGAGGAGATGTTTAGACCCACTGTGTCTGCAAGAGCTGTGCAACCAGTCCCACATCCACAGCCTTTCCCCACACAAGAGGAGATGGTTTGACCCACTGTGTCTGCAAGAGTTGTGAAACCAGTCCCACATCCCCACCCTTTCCCCACACAGGAGGAGATGGTTTGACCCACTGTGTCTGCAAGAGCTGTGAAACCAGTCCCACATCCGCACCCTTTCCCCACACAGGAGGAGATGGTTTGACCCACTGTGTCTGCAAGAGCTGTGAAATCAGTCCCACATCCCCACCCTTTCTCCACACAGCAGGAGATGGTTAGACCCACTGTGTCTGCAAGAGCTGTGCAACCAGTCCCACATCCACAGCCTTTCCCCACACAGGAGGAGATGGTTAGACCCACTGTGTCTGCTAGAGCTGTGAAACCAGTCCCACATCCCCACCCTTTCCCCACACAGGAGGAGATGGTTTGACACACTGTGTCTGCAAGAGCTGTGAAACCAGTCCCACATCCACACCCTTTCCCCACACAGGAGGAGATGGTTTGACACACTGTGTCTGCAAGAGCTGTGAAACCAGTCCCACATCCGCACCCCTTCCCCACACAGGAGGAGATGGTTTGACCCACTGTGTCTGCAAGAGCTGTGAAACCAGTCCCACATCCACACTCTTTCCCCACACAGGAGGAGATGGTTTGACCCACTGTGTCTGCAAGAGCTGTGAAACCAGTCCCACATCCCCACCCTTTCCCCACACAGGAGGAGATGGTTTGACCCACTGTGTCTGCAAGAGCTGTGAAACCAGTCCCACATCCACACTCTTTCCCCACACAGGAGGAGATGGTTTGACCCACTGTGTCTGCAAGAGCTGTGAAACCCAGTCCCACATCCGCACCCTTCCCCACACAGGAGGAGATGGTTTGACCCACTGTGTCTGCAAGAGCTGTGAAACCAGTTCCACATCCGCACGCTTTCCCCACACAGGAGGAGATGGTTTGACCCACTGTGTCTGAAAGAGCTGTGAAACCATTCCCACATCCCCAACCTTTCCCCACACAGGAGGAGATGCAGACGCACTGTGACTGCAAGAGCTGTGAAACCAGTCCCACATCCGCACCCTTTCCCCACACAATAGGAGATGGTTTGACACAATGTGTCTGCAAGAGCTGTGAAACCAGTCCCACAACCGCACACTTTTCCCACACAGGAGGAGATGGTTTGACCCACTGTGTCTGCAAGAGCTGTAAAACCAGTCCCACATCCGCACACTTTCCCCACACAGGAGGAGATGGTTTGACCCACTGTGTCTGCAATAGCTGTAAAACCAGTCCCACATCCGCACCCTTTCCCCACACAGGAGGAGATGGTTTGACCCACTATGTCTGCAAGAGCTGTGAAACCACTCCCACATCCACAGCCTTTCCCCACACAGGAGGAGATGGTTTGACCCACTGTGTCTGCAAGAGCTGTGCAACCAGTCCCACATCCGCACCCTTTCCCCACACAGGAGGCCATTGTTTGACCCACTGTGTCTGCAAGAGCTGTGCAACCAGTCCCACATCCGCACCCTTTCCCCTCACCGGAGGAGATGGTTTGACCCACTGTGTCTGCAAGAGCTGTGAAAGTAGTCCAACATCCCCACCATTTCCCCACACAGGAGGAGATGGTTTGACCCACTGTTTCTGCAAGAGCTGTGAAACCTGTCCCACATCCGCACACTTTCCCCACACAGGAGGAGATCGTTTGACCCACTGTGTCTGCAAGAGCTGTGAAATCAGTCCCACATCCCCACCCTTTCTCCACACAGGAGGAGATGTTTAGACCCACTGTGTCTGCAAGAGCTGTGCAACCAGTCCCACATCCACAGCCTTTCCCCACACAAGAGGAGATGGTTTGACCCACTGTGTCTGCAAGAGTTGTGAAACCAGTCCCACATCCCCACTCTTTCCCCACACAGGAGGAGATGGTTTGACCCACTGTGTCTGCAAGAGCTGTGAAACCAGTCCCACATCCGCACCCTTTCCCCACACAGGAGGAGATGGTTTGACCCACTGTGTCTGCAAGAGCTGTGAAATCAGTCCCACATCCCCACCCTTTCTCCACACAGCAGGAGATGGTTAGACCCACTGTGTCTGCAAGAGCTGTGCAACCAGTCCCACATCCACAGCCTTTCCCCACACAGGAGGAGATGGTTAGACCCACTGTGTCTGCTAGAGCTGTGAAACCAGTCCCACATCCCCACCCTTTCCCCACACAGGAGGAGATGGTTTGACACACTGTGTCTGCAAGAGCTGTGAAACCAGTCCCACATCCACACCCTTTCCCCACACAGGAGGAGATGGTTTGACACACTGTGTCTGCAAGAGCTGTGAAACCAGTCCCACATCCGCACCCCTTCCCCACACAGGAGGAGATGGTTTGACCCACTGTGTCTGCAAGAGCTGTGAAACCAGTCCCACATCCACACTCTTTCCCCACACAGGAGGAGATGGTTTGACCCACTGTGTCTGTAAGAGCTGTGAAACCAGTCCCACATCCCCACCCTTTCCCCACACAGGAGGAGATGGTTTGACCCACTGTGTCTGCAAGAGCTGTGAAACCAGTCCCACATGCACACTCTTTCCCCACACAGGAGGAGATGGTTTGACCCACTGTGTCTGCAAGAGCTGTGAAACCCAGTCCCACATCCGCACCCTTCCCCACACAGGAGGAGATGGTTTGACCCACTGTGTCTGCAAGAGCTGTGAAACCAGTTCCACATCCGCACCCTTTCCCCACACAGGAGGAGATGGCTTGACCCACTGTGTCTGCAAGAGCTGTGAAACCAGTTCCACAACCACACCCTTTCCCCACACAGGAGGAGATGGTTTGACACACTGTGTCTGCAAGAGCTGTGCAACCAGTCCCACATCCGCACCCTTCCCCACACAGGAGGAGATGGTTTAACCCACTGTGTCTGCAAGAGCTGTGAAACCAGTCCCACATCCGCACACTTTCCCCACCCAGGAGGAGTTGGTTTGACCCACTGTGTCTGCAAGAGCTGTGAAACCAGTCCCACATCCCCACCCTTTCCCCACACAGGAGGAAATGGTTTGACAACAGTGTCTGGAAGAGCTGTGAAACCAGTCCCACATCCACACCCTTTTCCCACACAGGAGGAGATAGTTTGACCCACTGTGTCTGCAAGAACTGTGAAACCGGTCCCACATCCACACCCTTTCCCCACACAGGAGGAGATGGTTTGACCCACTGTGTCTCAAGAGATGTGAAACCAGTCCCACATCCCCAACCTTTCCCCACACAGGAGGAGATGGTTTGACACACTGTGTCTGCAAGAGCTGTGAAACCGGTCCCACATCCACAGCCTTTTCCCACACAGGAGAAGATGGTTTGACCCACTGTGTCTGCAAGAGTTGTGAAACCAGTGCCACATCCGCACACTTTCCCCACACAGGAGGAGATGGTTTGACGCACTGATTGTAAGAGCTGTGAAACCAGTCCCACATCCACACACTTTCCCCACACAGGAGGAGATGGTTTGACGCACTATGTCTGCAAGACCAGTGCAACCAGTCCCACATCCGGACACTTTCCCCACACAGGACGAGATGGTTTGACCCACTGTGTCTCTAAGAGCTGTGTAACCAGTCCCACATCCACATCCTTTCCCCACACAGGAGATGGTTTGACCCACTGTGTCTGCAAGAGCTGTGTAACCAGTCCCACATCCACACCCTTTTCCCACACAGGAGAAGATGGTTAGACACACTGTGTCTGCAAGAGCTGTGTAACCCAGTCCCACATCCACACCCTTTCCCCACACAGGAGGGGATGGTTTGACACACTGTGTCTGCAAGAGCTGTGAAACCAGCCCCACATGCGGACCCTTTCCCCACACAGGAGGAGATGGTTTGACCCACTGTGTCTGCAAGAGCTGTGCAACCAGTCCCACATCCGCACACTTTCCCGACACAGGACGAGATGTTTTGACCCACTGTGTCTGTAAGAGCTGTGTAACCAGTCCCACATCCACACCCTTTCCCCACACAGGAGATGGTTTGACCCACTGTGTCTGCAAGAGCTGTGTAACCAGTCCCACATCCACCCCCTTTCCCCACACAGGAGGAGATGGTTTGACACACTGTGTCTGCAAGAGCTGTGTAACCCAGTCCCACATCCACACCGTTTCCCCACACAGGAGGGGATGGTTTGACACACTGTGTCTGCAAGAGCTGTGAAACCAGCCCCACATCTGGACCCTTTCCCCACACAGGAGGAGATGGTTTGACCCACTGTGTCTGCAAGAGCTGTGCAACCAGTCCCACATCCGCACACTTTCCCCACACAAGAGGAGATGGTTTGACCCACTGTGTCTGCAAGAGCTGTGAAACCAGTCCCACATCCCCACCCTTTCCCCACACAGGAGGAGATGGTTTGACCCACTGTGTCTGCAAGAGCTGTGAAACCAGTCCCACATCCACACCCTTTCCCCACACAGGAGGAGATGGTTTGACCCACTGTTTCTGCAAGAGCTGTGAAACCAGTCCCACATCCGCACACATTCCCCACACAGGAGGAGATGGTTTGACCCACTGTGTCTGCAAGAGCTGTGAAATCAGTCCCACATCCCCACCCTTTCTCCACACAGGAGGAGATGGTTAGACCCACTGTGTCTGCAAGAGCTGTGCAACCAGTCCCACATCCACAGCCTTTCCCCACACAAGAGGAGATGGTTTGACCCACTGTGTCTGCAAGAGCTGTGAAACCAGTCCCACATCCCCACCCTTTCCCCACACAGGAGGAGATGGTTTGACCCACTGTGTCTGCAAGAGCTGTGAAACCAGTCCCACATCCACACCCTTTCCTCACACAGGAGGGGACCGTTTGACCCACTGTGTCTGCAAGAGCTGTGAAACCAGTCCCACATCCGCACCCTTTCCCCACACAGGAGGAGATGGTTTGACCCACTGTGTCTGCAAGAGCTGTGAAATCAGTCCCACATCCCCACCCTTTCTCCACACAGGAGGAGATGGTTAGACACACTGTGTCTGCAAGAGCTGTGCAACCAGTCCCACATCCACACCCTTTCCCCACACAGGAGGAGATGGTTAGACCCACTGTGTCTGCTAGAGCTGTGAAACAAGTCCCACATCCCCACCCTTTCCCCACACAGGAGGAGATGGTTTGACACACTGTGTCTGCAAGAGCTGTGAAACCAGTCCCACATCCACACCCTTTCCCCACACAGGAGGAGATGGTTTGACACACTGTGTCTGCAAGAGCTGTGAAACCAGTCCCACATCCGCACCCCTTCCCCACACAGGAGGAGATGGTTTGACCCACTCTGTCTGCAAGAGCTGTGAAACCAGTCCCACATCCACACTCTTTCCCCACACAGGAGGAGATGGTTTTACCCACTGTGTCTGCAAAAGCTGTGAAACCCAGTCCCACATCCGCACCCTTCCCCACACAGGAGGAGATGGTTTGACCAACTGTGTCTGCAAGAGCTGTGAAACCAGTTCCACATCCGCACGCTTTCCCCACACAGGAGGAGATGGTTTGACCCACTGTTTCTGCAAGAGCTGTGAAACCCGTCCCACATCCGCAAACTTTCCTCACACAGCAGGAGATGGTTAGACACACTGTGTCTGCAAGAGCTGTGCTACCAGTCCCACATCCACAGCCTTTCCCCACACAGGAGGAGATGGTTAGACACACTGTGTCTGCTAGAGCAGTGAAACCAGTCCCACATCCCCACCCTTTCCCCACACAGGAGGAGATGGTTTGACACACTGTGTCTGCAAGAGCTGTGAAACCAGTCCCACATCCCCACCCTTTCCCCACACAGGAGGAGATGGTTTGACACACTGTGTCTGCAAGAGCTGTGCAACCAGTCCCACATCCGCAACCCTTCCCCACACAGGAGGAGATGGTTTGACCCACTGTGCCTGCAAGAGCTGTGAAACCAGTCCCACATCCACACTCTTTCCCCACACAGGAGGAGATGGTTTTACCCACTGTGTCTGCAAGAGCTGTGAAACCCAGTCCCACATCCGCACCCTTCCCCACACAGGAGGAGATGGTTTGACCCACTGTGTCTGCAAGAGCTGTGAAACCAGTTCCACATCCGCACGCTTTCCCCACACAGGAGGAGATGGTTTGACCCACTGTGTCTGAAAGAGCTGTGAAACCATTCCCACATCCCCAACCTTTCCCCACACAGGAGGAGATGCAGACCCACTGTGACTGCAAGAGCTGTGAAACCAGTCCCACATCCGCACCCTTTCCCCACACAATAGGAGATGGTTTGACACAATGTGTCTGCAAGAGCTGTGAAACCAGTCCCACAACCGCACACTTTTCCCACACAGGAGGAGATGGTTTGACCCACAGTGTCTGCAGGAGCTGTAAAACCAGTCCACATCCGCAACCTTTCCCCACACAGGAGGAGATGGTTTGACCCACTGTGTCTGCAATAGCTGTAAAACCAGTCCCACATCCGCACCCTTTCCCCACACAGGAGGAGATGGTTTGACCCACTGTGTCTGCAAGAGCTGTGAAACCACTCCCACATCCACAGCCTTTCCCCACACAGGAGGAGATGGTTTGACCCACTGTGTCTGCAAGAGCTGTGCAACCAGTCCCACATCCGCACCCTTTCCCCACACAGGAGGCCATTGTTTGACCCACTGTGTCTGCAAGAGCTGTGCAACCAGTCCCACATCCGCACCCTTTCCCCTCACCGGAGGAGATGGTTTGACCCACTGTGTCTGCAAGAGCTGTGAAACTAGTCCAACATCCCCACCATTTCCCCACACAGGAGTAGATGGTTTGACCCACTGTGTCTGCAAGAGCTGTGAAACCAGTCCCACATCCACACCCTTTCCCCACACAGGAGGAGATGGTTTGACCGACTGCGTCTGCAAGAGCTGTGCAACCAGTCCCACATCCGCACACTTTCCCCACACAAGAGGAGATGGTTTGACCCACTGTGTCTGCAAGAGCTGTGCAACCAGTCCCACATCCGGACACTTTCCCCACACAGGACGAGATGGTTAGACCCACTGTGTCTGTAAGAGCTGTGTAACCAGTCCCACATCCACACCCTTTCCCCACACAGGAGATGGTTTGACCCACTGTGTCTGCAAGAGCTGTGCAACCAGTCCCACATCCACACCCTTTCCCCACACAGGAGGAGATGGTTTGACACACTGTGTCTGCAAGAGCTGTGTAACCCAGTCCCACATCCACACCCTTTCCCCACACAGGAGGGGATGGTTTGACACACTGTGTCTGCAAGAGCTGTGAAACCAGCCCCACATCCGGACCCTTTCCCCACACAGGAGGAGATGTTTTGACCCACTGTGTCTGCAAGAGCTGTGCAACCAGTCCCACATCCGCACACTTTCCCCACACAAGAGGAGATGGTTTGACCCACTGTGTCTGCAAGAGCTGTGAAACCAGTCCCACATCCCCACCCTTTCCCCACACAGGAGGAGATGGTTTGACCCACTGTGTCTGCAAGAGCTGTGAAACCAGTCCCACATCCACACCCTTTCCCCACACAGGAGGAGATGGTTTGACCCACTGTTTCTGCAAGAGCTGTGAAACCTGTCCCACATCCGCACACTTTCCCCACACAGGAGGAGATCGTTTGACCCACTGTGTCTGCAAGAGCTGTGAAATCAGTCCCACATCCCCACCCTTTCTCCACACAGGAGGAGATGTTTAGACCCACTGTGTCTGCAAGAGCTGTGCAACCAGTCCCACATCCACAGCCTTTCCCCACACAAGAGGAGATGGTTTGACCCACTGTGTCTGCAAGAGTTGTGAAACCAGTCCCACATCCCCACCCTTTCCCCACACAGGAGGAGATGGTTTGACACACTGTGTCTGCAAGAGCTGTGAAACCAGTCCCACATCCGCACCCTTTCCCCACACAGGAGGAGATGGTTTGACCCACTGTGTCTGCAAGAGCTGTGAAACCAGTCCCACATCCACACTCTTTCCCCACACAGGAGGAGATGGTTTGACCCACTGTGTCTGCAAGAGCTGTGAAACCAGTCCCACATCCCCACCCTTTCCCCACACAGGAGGAGATGGTTTGACCCACTGTGTCTGCAAGAGCTGTGAAACCAGTCCCACATCCACACTCTTTCCCCACACAGGAGGAGATGGTTTGACCCACTGTGTCTGCAAGAGCTGTGAAACCCAGTCCCACATCCGCACCCTTCCCCACACAGGAGGAGATGGTTTGACCCACTGTGTCTGCAAGAGCTGTGAAACCAGTTCCACATCCGCACGCTTTCCCCACACAGGAGGAGATGGTTTGACCCACTGTGTCTGAAAGAGCTGTGAAACCATTCCCACATCCCCAACCTTTCCCCACACAGGAGGAGATGCAGACGCACTGTGACTGCAAGAGCTGTGAAACCAGTCCCACATCCGCACCCTTTCCCCACACAATAGGAGATGGTTTGACACAATGTGTCTGCAAGAGCTGTGAAACCAGTCCCACAACCGCACACTTTTCCCACACAGGAGGAGATGGTTTGACCCACTGTGTCTGCAAGAGCTGTAAAACCAGTCCCACATCCGCACACTTTCCCCACACAGGAGGAGATGGTTTGACCCACTGTGTCTGCAATAGCTGTAAAACCAGTCCCACATCCGCACCCTTTCCCCACACAGGAGGAGATGGTTTGACCCACTATGTCTGCAAGAGCTGTGAAACCACTCCCACATCCACAGCCTTTCCCCACACAGGAGGAGATGGTTTGACCCACTGTGTCTGCAAGAGCTGTGCAACCAGTCCCACATCCGCACCCTTTCCCCACACAGGAGGCCATTGTTTGACCCACTGTGTCTGCAAGAGCTGTGCAACCAGTCCCACATCCGCACCCTTTCCCCTCACCGGAGGAGATGGTTTGACCCACTGTGTCTGCAAGAGCTGTGAAAGTAGTCCAACATCCCCACCATTTCCCCACACAGGAGGAGATGGTTTGACCCACTGTTTCTGCAAGAGCTGTGAAACCTGTCCCACATCCGCACACTTTCCCCACACAGGAGGAGATCGTTTGACCCACTGTGTCTGCAAGAGCTGTGAAATCAGTCCCACATCCCCACCCTTTCTCCACACAGGAGGAGATGTTTAGACCCACTGTGTCTGCAAGAGCTGTGCAACCAGTCCCACATCCACAGCCTTTCCCCACACAAGAGGAGATGGTTTGACCCACTGTGTCTGCAAGAGTTGTGAAACCAGTCCCACATCCCCACCCTTTCCCCACACAGGAGGAGATGGTTTGACCCACTGTGTCTGCAAGAGCTGTGAAACCAGTCCCACATCCGCACCCTTTCCCCACACAGGAGGAGATGGTTTGACCCACTGTGTCTGCAAGAGCTGTGAAATCAGTCCCACATCCCCACCCTTTCTCCACACAGCAGGAGATGGTTAGACCCACTGTGTCTGCAAGAGCTGTGCAACCAGTCCCACATCCACAGCCTTTCCCCACACAGGAGGAGTTGGTTAGACCCACTGTGTCTGCTAGAGCTGTGAAACCAGTCCCACATCCACACCCTTTCCCCATGCAGGAGGAGATGGTTTGACCCAAAGTGTCTGCAAGAGCTGTGAAACCAGTCCCACATCCCCACCCTTTCCCCACACAGGAGGAGATGGTTTGACACACTGTGTCTGCAAGAGCTGTGAAACCAGTCCCACATCCACACCCTTTCCCCACACAGGAGGAGATGGTTTGACACACTGTGTCTGCAAGAGCTGTGAAACCAGTCCCACATCCGCACCCCTTCCCCACACAGGAGGAGATGGTTTGACCCACTGTGTCTGCAAGAGCTGTGAAACCAGTCCCACATCCACACTCTTTCCCCACACAGGAGGAGATGGTTTGACCCACTGTGTCTGCAAGAGCTGTGAAACCAGTCCCACATCCCCACCCTTTCCCCACACAGGAGGAGATGGTTTGACCCACTGTGTCTGCAAGAGCTGTGAAACCAGTCCCACATCCACACTCTTTCCCCACACAGGAGGAGATGGTTTGACCCACTGTGTCTGCAAGAGCTGTGAAACCCAGTCCCACATCCGCACCCTTCCCCACACAGGAGGAGATGGTTTGACCCACTGTGTCTGCAAGAGCTGTGAAACCAGTTCCACATCCGCACGCTTTCCCCACACAGGAGGAGATGGTTTGACCCACTGTGTCTGAAAGAGCTGTGAAACCATTCCCACATCCCCAACCTTTCCCCACACAGGAGGAGATGCAGACGCACTGTGACTGCAAGAGCTGTGAAACCAGTCCCACATCCGCACCCTTTCCCCACACAATAGGAGATGTTTTGACACAATGTGTCTGCAAGAGCTGTGAAACCAGTCCCACAACCGCACACTTTTCCCACACAGGAGGAGATGGTTTGACCCACTGTGTCTGCAAGAGCTGTAAACCCAGTCCCACATCCGCACACTTTCCCCACACAGGAGGAGATGGTTTGACCCACTGTGTCTGCAATAGCTGTAAAACCAGTCCCACATCCGCACCCTTTCCCCACACAGGAGGAGATGGTTTGACCCACTATGTCTGCAAGAGCTGTGAAACCAGTCCCACATCCACAGCCTTTCCCCACACAGGAGGAGATGGTTTGACCCACTGTGTCTGCAAGAGCTGTGCAACCAGTCCCACATCCGCACCCTTTCCCCACACAGGAGGCCATTGTTTGACCCACTGTGTCTGCAAGAGCTGTGCAACCAGTCCCACATCCGCACCCTTTCCCCTCACCGGAGGAGATGGTTTGACCCACTGTGTCTGCAAGAGCTGTGAAAGTAGTCCAACATCCCCACCATTTCCCCACACAGGAGGAGATGGTTTGACCCACTGTGTCTGCAAGAGCTGTGCAACCAGTCCCACATCCGCACACTTTCCCCACACAGGAGGAGATGGTTTGACCCACTGTGTCTGAAAGAGCTGTGAAACCAGCCCCACATCCGCCCACTTTCCCCACACAGGAGATGGTTTGACCCACTGTGTCTGCAAGAACTGTGAAACCAGTCCCACATCCGCACACTTTCCCCACACAGGAGGAGATGGGTTGACCCACTATGTCTGCAAGAGCTGTGAAACCAGTCCCACATCCCCACTCTTTCCCCTCACAGGAGGAGATGTTTTGACCCACTATGTCTGCAAGAGCTGTGAAACCAGTTCCACACCCACACCCTTTCCCCACACAGGAGGAGATGGTTTGACCCACTGTGTCTGCAAGAGCTGTGCAACCAGTCCCACATCCGCACACTTTCCCCACACAGGAGGAGATGGTTTGACACACTGTGTCTGCAAGAGCTGTGCAACCAGTCCCACATCCGCACACTTTCCCCACACAGGAGGAGATGGTTTGACCCACTGTGTCTGCAAGAGCTGTGAAACCATTCCCACATCCCCAACCTTTCCCCACACAGGAGGAGATGCAGACCCACTGTGACTGCAAGAGCTGTGAAACCAGTCCCACATCCGCACCCTTTCCCCACACAACAGGAGATGGTTTGACACAATGTGTCTGCAAGAGCTGTGAAACCAGTCCCACAACTGCACACTTTTCCCACACAGGAGGAGATTGTTTGACCCACTGTGTCTGCAAGAGCTGTAAAACCAGTCCCACATCCGCACACTTTCCCCACACAGGAGGAGATGGTTTGACCCACTGTGTCTGCAATAGCTGTAAAACCAGTCCCACATCCGCACCCTTTCCCCTCACAGGAGGAGATGGTTTGACCCACTATGTCTGCAAGAGCTGTGAAACCACTCCCACATCCACAGCTTTTCCCCACACAGGAGGAGATGGTTTGACCCACTGTGTCTGCAAGAGCTGTGAAACCAGTCCCACATCCGCACCCTTTCCCCACAAAGGAGGCCATTGTTTGACCCACTGTGTCTGCAAGAGCTGTGCAACCAGTCCCACATCCGCACCCTTTCCCCTCACCGGAGGAGATGGTTTGACCCACTGTGTCTGCAAGAGCTGTGAAACTAGTCCAACATCCCCACCATTTCCCCACACAGGAGGAGATGGTTTGACCCACTGTGTCTGCAAGAGCTGTGAAACCAGTCCCACATCCACACCCTTTCCCCACACAGGAGGAGATGGTTTGACCGACTGCGTCTGCAAGAGCTGTGCAACCAGTCCCACATCCACAGCCTTTCCCCACACAGGAGGAGATGGTTTGACCCACTGTGTCTGCAAGAGCTGTGAAACCAGTCCCACATCCGCACACTTTCCCCACACAGGAGGAGATGGTTTGACCCACTGTGTCTGCAAGAGCTGTGCAACCAGTCCCACAACCACACACTTTACCCACACAGGAGGAGATGGTTTGACCCACTGTGTCTGCAAGAGCTGTGAAACCAGTCCCACATCCACACCCTTTCCCCACACAGGAGGACATGGTTTGACACACTGTGTCTCAAGAGATGTGAAACCAGTCCCACATCCCCAACCTTTCCCCACACAGGAGGAGATAGTTTGACCCACTGTGTCTGCAAGAGCTGTGCAAGCAATCCCACATCCACACCCTTTCCCCACACAGGAGGAGATGTTTTGACCCACTGTGTCTGCAAGAGCAGTGCAACCAGTCCCACATCTGCACACTTTCCCCTCACAGGAGGAGATGGTTTGACCCACTGTGTCTGCAAGAGCTGTGAAACCAGTCCCACATCCACACCCTTTCCCCACACAGGAGGAGATGGTTTGACCCACTGTGTCTGCAAGAGCTGTGAAACCAGTCCCACATCCCCACCCTTTCCCCACACAGGAGGAGATGGTTTGACCCACTGTGTTTGCAAGAGCTGTGCAACCAGTCCCACATCCACACCCTTTCCCCACACAGGAGGAGATGGTTTGACACACTGTGTCTGTCAGAGCTGTGCAACCAGTCCCACATCCACACCCTTTCCCCACACAGGAGGAGATGGTTTGACCCACTGTGTCTGCAAGAGCTGTGAAACCAGTCCCACATCCGCACCCTTTCCCCACACAGGAGGAGATTGGTTGACCCACTGTGTGTGCAAGAGCTGTGAAACCAGTCCCACATCCACACCCTTTCCCCACACAGGAGGAGATGGTTTGACCCACTGTGTCTGCAAGAGCTGTGCAACCAGTCCCACATCCGCACACTTTCCCCACACAGGAGGAGATGGTTTGACCCACTGTGTCTGAAAGAGCTGTGAAACCAGCCCCACATCCGCCCACTTTCCCCACACAGGAGGAGATGGTTTGACCCACTGTGTCTGCAAGAACTGTGAAACCAGTCCCACATCCGCACACTTTCCCCACACAGGAGGAGATGGGTTGACCCACTATGTCTGCAAGAGCTGTGAAACCAGTCCCACATCCCCACCCTTTCCCCTCACAGGAGGAGATGTTTTGACCCACTATGTCTGCAAGAGCTGTGAAACCAGTTCCACACCCACACCCTTTCCCCACACAGGAGGAGATGGTTTGACCCACTGTGTCTGCAAGAGCTGTGCAACCAGTCCCACATGCGCACACTTTCCCCACACAGGAGGAGATGGTTTGACACACTGTGTCTGCAAGAGCTGTGCAACCAGTCCCACATCCGCACACTTTCCCCACACAGGAGGAGATGGTTTGACCCAAAGTGTCTGCAAGAGCTGTGAAACCAGTCCCACATCCACACCCTTTCCCCATACAGGAGGGGATGGTTTGACCCACTGTGTCTGCAAGAGCTGTGAAACCAGTCCCACATCCACACCCTTTCCCCACACAGGAGGAGATGGTTTGACCCACTGTGACTGCAAGAGCTCTGAAACGAGTCCCACATCCACACCCTTTCCCCACACAGGAGGACATGGTTTGACACACTGTGTCTCAAGAGATGTGAAACCAGTCCCACATCCCCAACCTTTCCCCACACAGGAGGAGATAGTTTGACCCACTGTGTCTGCAAGAGCTGTGCAAGCAGTCCCACATCCGCACACTTTCCCCACACAGGAGGAGATGGTTTGACCCACTGTGTCTGTCAGACCTGTGAAACCGTTCCCACATCCACACCCTTTCCCCACACAGGAGGAGATGGTTTGACCCACTGTGTCTGCCAGAGCTGTCCAACCAGTCCCACATCCGCACCCTTTCCCCACACAGGAGGAGATGGTTTGACCCACTGTGACTGTAAGAGCTGTGTAACCAGTCCCACCTCCACACCCTTTCCCCACACAGGAGATGGTTTGACCCACTGTGTCTGCAAGAGCTGTGTAACCAGTCCCACATCCACACACTTTCCCCACACAGGAGGAGATGGTTTGACCCACTGTGTCTGCAAGAGCTGTGAAACCAGTCCCACATCAGCACCCTTTCCCCACACAGGAGGAGATGGTTTGACCCACTGTGTCTGCAAGAGCTGTGCAACCAGTCCCACATCCACACCTTTTCCCCACACAGGAGGAGATGGTTAGACCAACTGTGTCTGTCAGAGCTGTGCAACCAGTCCCACATCCACACCCTTTCCCCACACAGGAGGAGATGGTTAGACCAACTGTGTCTGTAAGAGCTGTGAAACCAGTCCCACATCCACACGCTTTCCCCACACAGGAGGAGATGGTTTGACCCACTGTGTCTGTAAGAGCTGTGCAACCAGTCCCACATCCACACCCTTTCTCCACACAGGAGGAGATGGTTTGACCCACTGTGTCTGCAAGAGCTGTGAAACCAGTCCCACATCCACACCCTTTCCCCACACAGGAGGAGATCGTTTGACCCACTGTGTCTGTAAGAGCTGTGTAACCAGTCCCATATCCACACCCTGTCCCCACACAGGAGGACATGGTTTGACACACTGTGTCTCAAGAGATGTGAAACCAGTCCCACATCCCCAACCTTTCCCCACACAGGAGGAGATAGTTTGACCCACTGTGTCTGCAAGAGCTGTGCAAGCAGTCCCACATCCACACCCTTTCCCCACACAGGAGGAGATGTTTTGACCCACTGTGTCTGCAAGAGCAGTGCAACCAGTCCCACATCTGCACACTTTCCCCTCACAGGAGGAGATGGTTTGACCCACTGTGTCTGCAAGAGCTGTGAAACCAGTCCCACATCCACACCCTTTCCCCACACAGGAGGAGATGGTTTGACCCACTGTGTCTGCAAGAGCTGTGAAACCAGTCCCACATCCCCACCCTTTCCCCACACAGGAGGAGATGGTTTGACCCACTGTGTCTGCAAGAGCTGTGCAACCAGTCCCACATCCACACCCTTTCCCCACACAGGAGGAGATGGTTTGACACACTGTGTCTGTCAGAGCTGTGCAACCAGTCCCACATCCACACCCTTTCCCCACACAGGAGGAGATGGTTTGACCCACTGTGTCTGCAAGAGCTGTGAAACCAGTCCCACATCCGCACCCTTTCCCCACACAGGAGGAGATGGTTTGACCCACTGTGTCTGCAAGAGCTGTGAAACCAGTCCCACATCCACACCCTTTCCCCACACAGGAGGAGATGGTTTGACCCACTGTGTCTGCAAGAGCTGTGCAACCAGTCCCACATCCGCACACTTTCCCCACACAGGAGGAGATGGTTTGACCCACTGTGTCTGAAAGAGCTGTGAAACCAGCCCCACATCCGCCCACTTTCCCCACACAGGAGGAGATGGTTTGACCCACTGTGTCTGCAAGAACTGTGAAACCAGTCCCACATCCGCACACTTTCCCCACACAGGAGGAGATGGGTTGACACACTATGTCTGCAAGAGCTGTGAAACCAGTCCCACATCCCCACCCTTTCCCCTCACAGGAGGAGATGTTTTGACCCACTATGTCTGCAAGAGCTGTGAAACCAGTTCCACACCCACACCCTTTCCCCACACAGGAGGAGATGGTTTGACCCACTGTGTCTGCAAGAGCTGTGCAACCAGTCCCACATGCGCACACTTTCCCCACACAGGAGGAGATGGTTTGACACACTGTGTCTGCAAGAGCTGTGCAACCAGTCCCACATCCGCACATTTTCCCCACACAGGAGGAGATGGTTTGACCCAAAGTGTCTGCAAGAGCTGTGAAACCAGTCCCACATCCACACCCTTTCCCCACACAGGAGGGGATGGTTTGACCCACTGTGTCTGCAAGAGCTGTGAAACCAGTCCCACATCCACACCCTTTCCCCACGCAGGAGGAGATGGTTTGACCCACTGTGACTGCAAGAGCTGTGAAACGAGTCCCACATCCACACCCTTTCCCCACACAGGAGGACATGGTTTGACACACTGTGTCTCAAGAGATGTGAAACCAGTCCCACATCCCCAACCTTTCCCCACACAGGAGGAGATAGTTTGACCCACTGTGTCTGCAAGAGCTGTGCAAGCAGTCCCACATCCGCACGCTTTCCCCACACAGGAGGAGATGGTTTGACCCACTGTGTCTGTCAGAGCTGTGAAACCGTTCCCACATCCACACCCTTTCCCCACACAGGAGGAGATGGTTTGACCCACTGTGTCTGCCAGAGCTGTCCAACCAGTCCCACATCCGCACCCTTTCCCCACACAGGAGGAGATGGTTTGACCCACTGTGACTGTAAGAGCTGTGTAACCAGTCCCACCTCCACACCCTTTCCCCACACAGGAGATGGTTTGACCCACTGTGTCTGCAAGAGCTGTGTAACCAGTCCCACATCCACACACTTTCCCCACACAGGAGGAGATGGTTTGACCCACTGTGTCTGCAAGAGCTGTGAAACCAGTCCCACATCAGCACCCTTTCCCCACACAGGAGGAGATGGTTTGACCCACTGTGTCTGCAAGAGCTGTGCAACCAGTCCCACATCCACACCTTTTCCCCACACAGGAGGAGATGGTTAGACCAACTGTGTCTGTCAGAGCTGTGCAACCAGTCCCACATCCACACCCTTTCCCCACACAGGAGGAGATGGTTAGACCAACTGTGTCTGTAAGAGCTGTGAAACCAGTCCCACATCCACACGCTTTCCCCACACAGGAGGAGATGGTTTGACCCACTGTGTCTGTAAGAGCTGTGCAACCAGTCCCACATCCACACCCTTTCTCCACACAGGAGGAGATGGTTTGACCCACTGTGTCTGCAAGAGCTGTGAAACCAGTCCCACATCCACACCCTTTCCCCACACAGGAGGAGATCGTTTGACCCACTGTGTCTGTAAGAGCTGTGTAACCAGTCCCACATCCACACCCTTTCCCCACACAGGAGGAGATGGTTTGACCCACTGTGTCTGTAAGAGCTGTGAAACCAGTCCCACATCCGCACACTTTCCCCACACAGGAGGAGATGGTTTGACCCACTGTGTCTGTAAGAGCTGTGAAACCAGTCCCACATCCACACCCTTTCCCCACACAGGAGGAGATGGTTTGACCCACTGTGTCTGTCAGAGCTGTGAAACCAGTCCCACATCCCCAACCTTTCCCCACACAGGAGGAGATGGTTTGACCCACTGTGTCTGTCAGAGCTGTGTAACCAGTCCCACATACACACTCTTTCCCCACATAGGAGGAGATGGTTAGACCCACTGTGTCTGCAAGAGCTGTGAAACCAGTCCCACATCCACACCCTTTCCCCACACAGGAGGAGATGGTTTGACCCACTGTGTCTGCAAGAGCTGTGAAACCAGTCCCACATCCACACCCTTTCCCCACACAGGAGGAGATGGTTTGACCCACTGTGACTGCAAGAGCTGTGAAACGAGTCCCACATCCACACCCTGTCCCCACACAGGAGGACATGGTTTGACAGACTGTGTCTCAAGAGATGTGAAACCAGTCCCACATCCCCAACCTTTCCCCACACAGGAGGAGATAGTTTGACCCACTGTGTCTGCAAGAGCTGTGCAAGAAGTCCCACATCCGCACACTTTCCCCACACAGGAGGAGATGGTTTGACCCACTGTGTCTGCAAGAGCTGTGAAACCGGTCCCACATCCACACCCTTTCCCCACACAGGTGGAGATGGTTTGACCCACTGTGTCTGCAAGAGCTGTGAAACCAGTCCCACATCCGCACCCTTTCCCCACACAGGAGGAGATGGTTTGACCCACTGTGTCTGTCAGAGCTGTGAAACCAGTCCCACATCCACACCCTTTCCCCACACAGGAGGAGATGGTTTGACCCACTGTGTCTGTCAGAGCTGTGTAACCAGTCCCACATCCACACCCTTTCCCCACATAGGAGGAGATGGTTAGACCCACTGTGTCTGCAAGAGCTGTGAAACCAGTCCCACATCCACACCCTGTCCCCACACAGGAGGACATGGTTTGACACACTGTGTCTGTCAGAGCTGTGAAACCAGTCCCACATCCACACCCTTTCCCCACACAGGAGGAGATGGTTTGACCCACTGTGTCTGTCAGAGCTGTGTAACCAGTCCCACATCCACACCCTTTCCCCACATAGGAGGAGATGGTTAGACCCACTGTGTCTGCAAGAGCTGTGAAACCAGTCCCACATCCACACCCTGTCCCCACACAGGAGGACATGGTTTGACACACTGTGTCTCAAGAGATGTGAAACCAGTCCCACATCCCCATCCTTTCCCCACACAGGAGGAGATGGTTTGACCCACTGTGTCTGTCAGAGCTGTGAAACCGGTCCCACATCCACACCCTTTCCCCACACAGGTGGAGATGGTTTGACCCACTGTGTCTGCCAGAGCTGTCCAACCAGTCCCACATCCGCACCCTTTCCCCACACAGGAGGAGATGGTTTGACCCACTGTGTCTGCAAGAGCTGTGAAACCAGTCCCACATCCGCACCCTTTCTCCACACAGGAGGAGATGGTTTGACCCACTGTGTCTGCAAGAGCTGTGTAACCAGTCCCACATCCACACACTTTCCCCACACAGGAGGAGATGTTTGACCCACTGTGTCTGCAAGAGCTGTGAAACCAGTCCCACATCCACACCCTTTCCCCACACAGGAGGAGATGGTTTGACCCACTGTGTGTGCAAGAGCTGTGAAACCAGTCCCACATCCACACCCTTTCCCCACACAGGAGGAGATGGTTTGACCCACTGTGTCTGCAAGAGCTGTGCAACCAGTCCCACATCCACACCTTTTCCCCACACAGGAGGAGATGGTTAGACCAACTGTGTCTGTCAGAGCTGTGCAACCAGTCCCACATCCACACCCTTTCCCCACACAGGAGGAGATGGTTAGACCAACTGTGTCTGTAAGAGCTGTGAAACCAGTCCCACATCCACACGCTTTCCCCACACAGGAGGAGATGGTTTGACCCACTGTGTCTGTAAGAGCTGTGCAACCAGTCCCACATCCACACCCTTTCTCCACACAGGAGGAGATGGTTTGACCCACTGTGTCTGCAAGAGCTGTGAAACCAGTCCCACATCCACACCCTTTCCCCACACAGGAGGAGATCGTTTGAACCACTGTGTCTGTAAGAGCTGTGTAACCAGTCCCACATCCACACCTTGTCCCCACACAGGAGGACATGGTTTGACACACTGTGTCTCAAGAGATGTGAAACCAGTCCCACATCCCCAACCTTTCCCCACACAGGAGGAGATAGTTTGACCCACTGTGTCTGCAAGAGCTGTGCAAGCAGTCCCACATCCACACCCTTTCCCCACACAGGAGGAGATGTTTTGACCCACTGTGTCTGCAAGAGCAGTGCAACCAGTCCCACATCTGCACACTTTCCCCTCACAGGAGGAGATGGTTTGACCCACTGTGTCTGCAAGAGCTGTGAAACCAGTCCCACATCCACACCCTTTCCCCACACAGGAGGAGATGGTTTGACCCACTGTGTCTGCAAGAGCTGTGAAACCAGTCCCACATCCCCACCCTTTCCCCACACAGGAGGAGATGGTTTGACCCACTGTGTCTGCAAGAGCTGTGCAACCAGTCCCACATCCACACCCTTTCCCCACACAGGAGGAGATGGTTTGACACACTGTGTCTGTCAGAGCTGTGCAACCAGTCCCACATCCACACCCTTTCCCCACACAGGAGGAGATGGTTTGACCCACTGTGTCTGCAAGAGCTGTGAAACCAGTCCCACATCCGCACCCTTTCCCCACACAGGAGGAGATGGTTTGACCCACTGTGTCTGCAAGAGCTGTGAAACCAGTCCCACATCCACACCCTTTCCCCACACAGGAGGAAATGGTTTGACCCACTGTGTCTGCAAGAGCTGTGCAACCAGTCCCACATCCGCACACTTTCCCCACACAGGAGGAGATGGTTTGACCCACTGTGTCTGAAAGAGCTGTGAAACCAGCCCCACATCCGCCCACTTTCCCCACACAGGAGGAGATGGTTTGACCCACTGTGTCTGCAAGAACTGTGAAACCAGTCCCACATCCGCACACTTTCCCCACACAGGAGGAGATGGGTTGACCCACTATGTCTGCAAGAGCTGTGAAACCAGTCCCACATCCCCACCCTTTCCCCTCACAGGAGGAGATGTTTTGACCCACTATGTCTGCAAGAGCTGTGAAACCAGTTCCACACCCACACCCTTTCCCCACACAGGAGGAGATGGTTTGACCCACTGTGTCTGCAAGAGCTGTGCAACCAGTCCCACATGCGCACACTTTCCCCACACAGGAGGAGATGGTTTGACACACTGTGTCTGCAAGAGCTGTGCAACCAGTCCCACATCCGCACACTTTCCCCACACAGGAGGAGATGGTTTGACCCAAAGTGTCTGCAAGAGCTGTGAAACCAGTCCCACATCCACACCCTTTCCCCACACAGGAGGGGATGGTTTGACCCACTGTGTCTGCAAGAGCTGTGAAACCAGTCCCACATCCACACCCTTTCCCCACACAGGAGGAGATGGTTTGACCCACTGTGACTGCAAGAGCTGTGAAACGAGTCCCACATCCACACCCTTTCCCCACACAGGAGGACATGGTTTGACACACTGTGTCTCAAGAGATGTGAAACCAGTCCCACATCCCCAACCTTTCCCCACACAGGAGGAGATAGTTTGACCCACTGTGTCTGCAAGAGCTGTGCAAGCAGTCCCACATCCGCACACTTTCCCCACACAGGAGGAGATGGTTTGACCCACTGTGTCTGTCAGAGCTGTGAAACCGTTCCCACATCCACACCCTTTCCCCACACAGGAGGAGATGGTTTGACCCACTGTGTCTGCCAGAGCTGTCCAACCAGTCCCACATCCGCACCCTTTCCCCACACAGGAGGAGATGGTTTGACCCACTGTGACTGTAAGAGCTGTGTAACCAGTTCCACCTCCACACCCTTTCCCCACACAGGAGGAGATGGTTTGACCCACTGTGTCTGCAAGAGCTGTGAAACCAGTCCCACATCCACACACTTTCCCCACACAGGAGGAGATGGTTTGACCCACTGTGTCTGCAAGAGCTGTGAAACCAGTCCCACATCAGCACCCTTTCCCCACACAGGAGGAGATGGTTTGACCCACTGTGTCTGCAAGAGCTGTGCAACCAGTCCCACATCCACACCTTTTCCCCACACAGGAGGAGATGGTTAGACCAACTGTGTCTGTCAGAGCTGTGCAACCAGTCCCACATCCACACCCTTTCCCCACACAGGAGGAGATGGTTAGACCAACTGTGTCTGTAAGAGCTGTGAAACCAGTCCCACATCCACACGCTTTCCCCACACAGGAGGAGATGGTTTGACCCACTGTGTCTGTAAGAGCTGTGCAACCAGTCCCACATCCACACCCTTTCTCCACACAGGAGGAGATGGTTTGACCCACTGTGTCTGCAAGAGCTGTTTAACCAGTCCCACATCCACACCCTTTCCCCACACAGGAGGAGATCGTTTGACCCACTGTGTCTGTAAGAGCTGTGTAACCAGTCCCACATCCACACCCTTTCCCCACACAGGAGGAGATGGTTTGACCCACTGTGTCTGCAAGAGCTGTGAAACCATTCCCACATCCACACTCTTTCCCCTCACAGGAAGAGATGGTTTGACCCACTGTGTCTGTAAGAGCTGTGTAACCGGTCCCACATCCACACCCTTTCCCCACACAGGAGGAGATGGTTTGACACACTGTGTCTGTAAGAGCTGTGAAACCAGTCCCACATCCACACCCTGTCCCCACACAGGAGGACATGGTTTGACAGACTGTGTCTCAAGAGATGTGAAACCAGTCCCACATCCCCAACCTTTCCCCACACAGGAGGAGATAGTTTGACCCACTGTGTCTGCAAGAGCTGTGCAAGCAGTCCCACATCCGCACACTTTCCCCACACAGGAGGAGATGGTTTGACCCACTGTGTCTGCAAGAGCTGTGAAACCAGTCCCACATCCGCACCCTTTCCCCACACAGGAGGAGATGGTTTGACCCACTGTGTCTGTAAGAGCTGTGAAACCAGTCCCACATCCGCACACTTTCCCCACACAGGAGGAGATGGTTTGACCCACTGTGTCTGTCAGAGCTGTGAAACCAGTCCCACATCCACACCCTTTCCCCACACAGGAGGAGATGGTTTGACCCACTGTGTCTGTCAGAGCTGTGTAACCAGTCCCACATCCACACCCTTTCCCCACATAGGAGGAGATGGTTAGACCCACTGTGTCTGCAAGAGCTGTGAAACCAGTCCCACATCCACACCCTGTCCCCACACAGGAGGACATGGTTTGACACACTGTGTCTCAAGAGATGTGAAACCAGTCCCACATCCCCAACCTTTCCCCACACAGGAGGAGATGGTTTGACCCACTGTGTCTGTCAGAGCTGTGAAACCGGTCCCACATCCACACCCTTTCCCCACACAGGTGGAGATGGTTTGACCCACTGTGTCTGCCAGAGCTGTCCAACCAGTCCCACATCCGCACCCTTTCCCCACACAGGAGGAGATGGTTTGACCCACTGTGTCTGCAAGAGCTGTGAAACCAGTCCCACATCCGCACCCTTTCTCCACACAGGAGGAGATGGTTTGACCCACTGTGTCTGCAAGAGCTGTGAAACCAGTCCCACATCCACACCCTTTCCCCACACAGGAGGAGATGGTTTGACCCACTGTGTCTGCAAGAGCTGTGTAACCAGTCCCACATCCACACACTTTCCCCACACAGGAGGAGATGTTTGACCCACTGTGTCTGCAAGAGCTGTGAAACCAGTCCCACATCCACACCCTTTCCCCACACAGGAGGAGATGGTTTGACCCACTGTGTGTGCAAGAGCTGTGAAACCAGTCCCACATCCACACCCTTTCCCCACACAGGAGGAGATGGTTTGACCCACTGTGTCTGCAAGAGCTGTGCAACCAGTCCCACATCCACACCCTTTCCCCACACAGGAGGAGATGGTTAGACCAACTGTGTCTGTCAGAGCTGTGCAACCAGTCCCACATCCACACCCTTTCCCCACACAGGAGGAGATGGTTAGACCAACTGTGTCTGTAAGAGCTGTGAAACCAGTCCCACATCCACACCCTTTCCCCACACAGGAGGAGATGGTTAGACCCACTGTGTCTGTAAGAGCTGTGCAACCAGTCCCACATCCACACCCTTTCCCCACACAGGAGGAGATGGTTAGACCAACTGTGTCTGTAAGAGCTGTGAAACCAGTCCCACATCCTCAACCTTTCCCCACACAGGAGGAGATGGTTTGACCCACTGTGTCTGCAAGAGCTGTGAAACCAGTCCCACATCCACACCCTTTCCCCACACAGGAGGAGATGGTTTGACCCACTGTGTCCAAGAGATGTGAAACCAGTCCCACATCCTCAACCTTTCCCCACACAGGAGGAGATGGTTTGACCCACTGTGACTGTAAGAGCTGTGAAACCAGTCCCACATCCGCACACTTTCCCCACACAGGAGGAGATGGTTTGACCCACTGTGTCTGCAAGAGCTGTGAAACCAGTCCCACATCCCCACCATTTCCCCACACAGGAGGAGATGGTTTGACCCACTGTGTCTGCAAGAGCTGTGCAACCAGTCCCACATCCACACTCTTTCCCCACACAGGAGGGGATGGTTTGACCCACTGTGACTGTAAGAGCTGTGCAACCAGTCCCACATACACACCCTTTCCCCACACAGGAGGAGATGGTTTGACACACAGTGTCTGCAATAGCTGTGAAACCAGTCCCACATCCACAACCTTTCCCCACACAGGAGGAGATGGTTTGACACACTGTGTCTGCAAGAGCTCTGAAACCAGTCCCACATCCACACACTTTCAACACACAGGAGGAGATGGTTTGACCCACTGTGTCTGCAAGAGCTGTGAAACCAGTCCCACATCCCCACCCTTTCCCCACACAGGAGGAGATGGCTTGACCCACTGTGTCTGCAAGAGCTGTGAAACCAGTTCCACATCCACACCCTTTCCCCACACAGGAGGAGATGGTTTGACCCACTGTGTCTGCAAGAGCTGTGAAACCAGTCCCACATCCGCACCCTTCCCCACACAGGAGGAGATGGTTTAACCCACTGTGTCTGCAAGAGCTGTGCAACCAGTCCCACATCCGCACACTTTCCCCACCCAGGAGGAGATGGTTTGACCCACTGTGTCTGCAAGAGCTGTGAAACCAGTCCCACATCCCCACCCTTTCCCCACACAGGAGGAAATGGTTTGACCCACAGTGTCTGGAAGAGCTGTGAAACCAGTCCCACATCCACACCCTTTTCCCACACAGGAGGAGATAGTTTGACCCACTGTGTCTGCAAGAACTGTGAAACCGGTCCCACATCCACACCCTTTCCCCACACAGGAGGAGATGGTTTGACCCACTGTGTCTCAAGAGATGTGAAACCAGTCCCACATCCCCAACCTTTCCCCACACAGGAGGAGATGGTTTGACACACTGTGTCTGCAAGAGCTGTGAAACCGGTCCCACATCCACAGCCTTTTCCCACACAGGAGAAGATGGTTTGACCCACTGTGTCTGCAAGAGTTGTGAAACCAGTGCCACATCCGCACACTTTCCCCACACAGGAGGAGATGGTTAGACCCACTGTGTCTGCAAAAGCTGTGAAACCAGTCCCACATCCACACCCTTTCCCCATGCAGGAGGAGATGGTTTGACCCACTGTGACTGTAAGAGCTGTGAAACCAGTCCCACATCCACACCCTTTCCCCACACAAGAGGAGATGGTTTGACCCACTGTGATTGTAAGAGCTGTGAAACCAGTCCCACATCCGCACACTTTCCCCACACAGGAGGAGATGGTTTGACCCACTGTGATTGTAAGAGCTGTGAAACCAGTCCCACATCCGCACACTTTCCCCACACAGGAGGAGATGGTTTGACGCACTGATTGTAAGAGCTGTGAAACCAGTCCCACATCCGCACACTTTCCCCACACAGGAGGAGATGGTTTGACCCACTATGTCTGCATAACCAGTGCAACCAGTCCCACATCCGGACACTTTCCCCACACAGGACGAGATGGTTTGACCCACTGTGTCTCTAAGAGCTGTGTAACCAGTCCCACATCCACATCCTTTCCCCACACAGGAGATGGTTTGACCCACTGTGTCTGCAAGAGCTGTGTAACCAGTCCCACATCCACACCCTTTTCCCACACAGGAGGAGATGGTTAGACACACTGTGTCTGCAAGAGCTGTGTAACCCAGTCCCACATCCACACCCTTTCCCCACACAGGAGGGGATGGTTTGACACACTGTGTCTGCAAGAGCTGTGAAACCAGCCCCACATGCGGACCCTTTCCCCACACAGGAGGAGATGGTTTGACCCACTGTGTCTGCAAGAGCTGTGCAACCAGTCCCACATCCGGACACTTTCCCCACACAGGACGAGATGGTTTGACCCACTGTGTCTGCAAGAGCTGTGTAACCAGTCCCACATCCACACCCTTTCCCCACACAGGAGATGGTTTGACCCACTGTGTCTGCAAGAGCTGTGTAACCAGTCCCACATCCACACCCTTTTCCCACACAGGAGGAGATGGTTAGACACACTGTGTCTGCAAGAGCTGTGAAACCAGTCCCACATCCACACCCTTTCCTAAAACTGGAGGAGATGGTTTGACCCACTGTGACTGTAAGAGCTGTGAAACCAGTCCCACATCCGCACACTTTCCCCTCACAGGAGGAGATGGTTGGACCCACTATGTCTGCAAGACCTGTGCAACCAGTCCGCATCCGCACACTTCCCCACACAGGAGGAGATGGTTTGACCCACTGTGACTGTAAGAGCTGTGAAACCAGTCCCACATCCGCACAGTTTCCCCACACAGGAGGAGATGGTTGGACCCACTGTGTCTGCAAGAGCTGTGAAACCAGTCCCACATCCGCACACTTTCCCCACAAAGGAGGAGATGGTTTGACACACTATGTCTGCAAGACCTGTGCAACCAGTCCGCATCCGCACACTTCCCCACACAGGAGGAGATGGTTTGACCCACTGTGACTGTAAGAGCTGTGAAACCAGTCCCACATCCGCACACTTTCCCCACACAGGAGGAGATGGTTTGACCCACTGTGTCTGCAAGAGCTGTGAAACCAGTCCCACATCCCCACCCTTTCCCCACACAGGAGGAGATGGTTTGACCCACTGTGTCTGCAAGAGCTGTGCAACCAGTCCCACATCCACACTCTTTCCTCACACAGGAGGAGATGGTTTGACCCACTGTGACTGTAAGAGCTGTGCAACCAGTCCCACATACACACCCTTTCCCCACACAGGAGGAGATGGTTTGACACACAGTGTCTGCAATAGCTGTGAAACCAGTCCCACATCCACAACCTTTCCCCACACAGGAGGAGATGGTTTGACACACTGTGTCTGCAAGAGCTCTGAAACCAGTCCCACATCCACACACTTTCAACACACAGGAGGAGATGGTTTGACCCACTGTGTCTGCAAGAGCTGTGAAACCAGTCCCACATCCCCACCCTTTCCCCACACAGGAGGAGATGGCTTGACCCACTGTGTCTGCAAGAGCTGTGAAACCAGTTCCACATCCACACCCTTTCCCCACACAGGAGGAGATGGTTTGACCCACTGTGTCTGCAAGAGCTGTGAAACCAGTCCCACATCCACACCCTTTCCCCACACAGGAGGAGATGGTTTGACACACTGTGTCTGCAAGAGCTGTGTAACCCAGTCTCACATCCGCACCCTTCCCCACACAGGAGGAGATGGTTTAACCCACTGTGTCTGCAAGAGCTGTGCAACCAGTCCCACATCCGCACACTTTCCCCACCCAGGAGGAGATGGTTTGACCCACTGTGTCTGCAAGAGCTGTGAAACCAGTCCCACATCCCCACCCTTTCCCCACACAGGAGGAAATGGTTTGACAACAGTGTCTGGAAGAGCTGTGAAACCAGTCCCACATCCACACCCTTTTCCCACACAGGAGGAGATAGTTTGACCCACTGTGTCTGCAAGAACTGTGAAACCGGTCCCACATCCACACCCTTTCCCCACACAGGAGGAGATGGTTTGACCCACTGTGTCTCAAGAGATGTGAAACCAGTCCCACATCCCCAACCTTTCCCCACACAGGAGGAGATGGTTTGACACACTGTGTCTGCAAGAGCTGTGAAACCGGTCCCACATCCACAGCCTTTTCCCACACAGGAGAAGATGGTTTGACCCACTGTGTCTGCAAGAGTTGTGAAACCAGTGCCACATCCGCACACTTTCCCCACACAGGAGGAGATGGTTTGACGCACTGAATGTAAGAGCTGTGAAACCAGTCCCACATCCACACACTTTCCCCACACAGGAGGAGATGGTTTGACCCACTATGTCTGCAAGACCAGTGCAACCAGTCCCACATCCGGACACTTTCCCCACACAGGACGAGATGGTTTGACCCACTGTGTCTCTAAGAGCTGTGTAACCAGTCCCACATCCACATCCTTTCCCCACACAGGAGATGGTTTGACCCACTGTGTCTGCAAGAGCTGTGTAACCAGTCCCACATCCACACCCTTTTCCCACACAGGAGAAGATGGTTAGACACACTGTGTCTGCAAGAGCTGTGTAACCCAGTCCCACATCCACACCCTTTCCCCACACAGGAGGGGATGGTTTGACACACTGTGTCTGCAAGAGCTGTGAAACCAGCCCCACATGCGGACCCTTTCCCCACACAGGAGGAGATGGTTTGACCCACTGTGTCTGCAAGAGCTGTGCAACCAGTCCCACATCCGCACACTTTCCCCACACAGGACGAGATGGTTTGACCCACTGTGTCTGTAAGAGCTGTGTAACCAGTCCCACATCCACACCCTTTCCCCACACAGGAGATGGTTTGACCCACTGTGTCTGCAAGAGCTGTGTAACCAGTCCCACATCCACCCCCTTTCCCCACACAGGAGGAGATGGTTAGACACACTGTGTCTGCAAGAGCTGTGTAACCCAGTCCCACATCCACACCCTTTCCCCACACAGGAGGGGATGGTTTGACACACTGTGTCTGCAAGAGCTGTGAAACCAGCCCCACATGCGGACCCTTTCCCCACACAGGAGGAGATGGTTTGACCCACTGTGTCTGCAAGAGCTGTGCAACCAGTCCCACATCCGGACACTTTCCCCACACAGGACGAGATGGTTTGACCCACTGTGTCTGTAAGAGCTGTGTAACCAGTCCCACATCCACACCCTTTCCCCACACAGGAGATGGTTTGACCCACTGTGTCTGCATGAGCTGTGTAACCAGTCCCACATCCACACCCTTTTCCCACACAGGAGGAGATGGTTAGACACACTGTGTCTGCAAGAGCTGTGAAACCAGTCCCACATCCACACCCTTTCCCCACACTGGAGGAGATGGTTTGACCCACTGTGACTGTAAGAGCTGTGAAACCAGTCCCACATCCGCACACTTTCCCCTCACAGGAGGAGATGGTTGGACCCACTATGTCTGCAAGACCTGTGCAACCAGTCCGCATCCGCACACTTCCCCACACAGGAGGAGATGGTTTGACCCACTGTGACTGTAAGAGCTGTGAAACCAGTCCCACATCCGCACAGTTTCCCCACACAGGAGGAGATGGTTGGACCCACTGTGTCTGCAAGAGCTGTGAAACCAGTCCCACATCCGCACACTTTCCCCACAAAGGAGGAGATGGTTTGACACACTATGTCTACAAGACCTGTGCAACCAGTCCGCATCCGCACACTTCCCCACACAGGAGGAGATGGTTTGACCCACTGTGACTGTAAGAGCTGTGAAACCAGTCCCACATCCGCACACTTTCCCCACACAGGAGGAGATGGTTTGACCCACTGTGTCTGCAAGAGCTGTGAAACCAGTCCCACATCCCCACCCTTTCCCCACACAGGAGGAGATGGTTTGACCCACTGTGTCTGCAAGAGCTGTGCAACCAGTCCCACATCCACACTCTTTCCTCACACAGGAGGAGATGGTTTGACCCACTGTGACTGTAAGAGCTGTGCAACCAGTCCCACATACACACCCTTTCCCCACACAGGAGGAGATGGTTTGACACACAGTGTCTGCAATAGCTGTGAAACCAGTCCCACATCCACAACCTTTCCCCACACAGGAGGAGATGGTTTGACACACTGTGTCTGCAAGAGCTCTGAAACCAGTCCCACATCCACACACTTTCAACACACAGGAGGAGATGGTTTGACCCACTGTGTCTGCAAGAGCTGTGAAACCAGTCCCACATCCCCACCCTTTCCCCACACAGGAGGAGATGGCTTGACCCACTGTGTCTGCAAGAGCTGTGAAACCAGTTCCACATCCACACCCTTTCCCCACACAGGAGGAGATGGTTTGACCCACTGTGTCTGCAAGAGCTGTGAAACCAGTCCCACATCCACACCCTTTCCCCACACAGGAGGAGATGGTTTGACACACTGTGTCTGCAAGAGATGTGTAACCCAGTCTCACATCCGCACCCTTCCCCACACAGGAGGAGATGGTTTAACCCACTGTGTCTGCAAGAGCTGTGCAACCAGTCCCACATCCGCACACTTTCCCCACCCAGGAGGAGATGGTTTGACCCACTGTGTCTGCAAGAGCTGTGAAACCAGTCCCACATCCCCACCCTTTCCCCACACAGGAGGAAATGGTTTGACAACAGTGTCTGGAAGAGCTGTGAAACCAGTCCCACATCCACACCCTTTTCCCACACAGGAGGAGATAGTTTGACCCACTGTGTCTGCAAGAACTGTGAAACCGGTCCCACATCCACACCCTTTCCCCACACAGGAGGAGATGGTTTGACCCACTGTGTCTCAAGAGATGTGAAACCAGTCCCACATCCCCAACCTTTCCCCACACAGGAGGAGATGGTTTGACACACTGTGTCTGCAAGAGCTGTGAAACCGGTCCCACATCCACAGCCTTTTCCCACACAGGAGAAGATGGTTTGACCCACTGTGTCTGCAAGAGTTGTGAAACCAGTGCCACATCCGCACACTTTCCCCACACAGGAGGAGATGGTTTGACGCACTGATTGTAAGAGCTGTGAAACCAGTCCCACATCCACACACTTTCCCCACACAGGAGGAGATGGTTTGACCCACTATGTCTGCAAGACCAGTGCAACCAGTCCCACATCCGGACACTTTCCCCACACAGGACGAGATGGTTTGACCCACTGTGTCTCTAAGAGCTGTGTAACCAGTCCCACATCCACATCCTTTCCCCACACAGGAGATGGTTTGACCCACTGTGTCTGCAAGAGCTGTGTAACCAGTCCCACATCCACACCCTTTTCCCACACAGGAGAAGATGGTTAGACACACTGTGTCTGCAAGAGCTGTGTAACCCAGTCCCACATCCACACCCTTTCCCCACACAGGAGGGGATGGTTTGACACACTGTGTCTGCAAGAGCTGTGAAACCAGCCCCACATGCGGACCCTTTCCCCACACAGGAGGAGATGGTTTGACCCACTGTGTCTGCAAGAGCTGTGCAACCAGTCCCACATCCGCACACTTTCCCCACACAGGACGAGATGGTTTGACCCACTGTGTCTGTAAGAGCTGTGTAACCAGTCCCACATCCACACCCTTTCCCCACACAGGAGATGGTTTGACCCACTGTGTCTGCAAGAGCTGTGTAACCAGTCCCACATCCACCCCCTTTCCCCACACAGGAGGAGATGGTTTGACACACTGTGTCTGCAAGAGCTGTGTAACCCAGTCCCACATCCACACCGTTTCCCCACACAGGAGGGGATGGTTTGAAACACTGTGTCTGCAAGAGCTGTGAAACCAGCCCCACATCCGGACCCTTTCCCCACACAGGAGGAGATGGTTTGACCCACTGTGTCTGCAAGAGCTGTGCAACCAGTCCCACATCCGCACACTTTCCCCACACAAGAGGAGATGGTTTGACCCACTGTGTCTGCAAGAGCTGTGAAACCAGTCCCACATCCCCACCCTTTCCCCACACAGGAGGAGATGGTTTGACCCACTGTGTCTGCAAGAGCTGTGAAACCAGTCCCACATCCACACCCTTTCCCCACACAGGAGGAGATGGTTTGACCCACTGTTTCTGCAAGAGCTGTGAAACCAGTCCCACATCCGCACACATTCCCCACACAGGAGGAGATGGTTTGACCCACTGTGTCTGCAAGAGCTGTGAAATCAGTCCCACATCCCCACCCTTTCTCCACACAGGAGGAGATGGTTAGACCCACTGTGTCTGCAAGAGCTGTGCAACCAGTCCCACATCCACAGCCTTTCCCCACACAAGAGGAGATGGTTTGACCCACTGTGTCTGCAAGAGCTGTGAAACCAGTCCCACATCCCCACCCTTTCCCCACACAGGAGGAGATGGTTTGACCCACTGTGTCTGCAAGAGCTGTGAAACCAGTCCCACATCCACACCCTTTCCTCACACAGGAGGGGACCGTTTGACCCACTGTGTCTGCAAGAGCTGTGAAACCAGTCCCACATCCGCACCCTTTCCCCACACAGGAGGAGATGGTTTGACCCACTGTGTCTGCAAGAGCTGTGAAATCAGTCCCACATCCCCACCCTTTCTCCACACAGGAGGAGATGGTTAGACACACTGTGTCTGCAAGAGCTGTGCAACCAGTCCCACATCCACACCCTTTCCCCACACAGGAGGAGATGGTTAGACCCACTGTGTCTGCTAGAGCTGTGAAACCAGTCCCACATCCCCACCCTTTCCCCACACAGGAGGAGATGGTTTGACACACTGTGTCTGCAAGAGCTGTGAAACCAGTCCCACATCCACACCCTTTCCCCACACAGGAGGAGATGGTTTGACACACTGTGTCTGCAAGAGCTGTGAAACCAGTCCCACATCCGCACCCCTTCCCCACACAGGAGGAGATGGTTTGACCCACTCTGTCTGCAAGAGCTGTGAAACCAGTCCCACATCCACACTCTTTCCCCACACAGGAGGAGATGGTTTTACCCACTGTGTCTGCAAGAGCTGTGAAACCCAGTCCCACATCCGCACCCTTCCCCACACAGGAGGAGATGGTTTGACCAACTGTGTCTGCAAGAGCTGTGAAACCAGTTCCACATCCGCACCCTTTCCCCACACAGGAGGAGATGGTTTGACCCACTGTTTCTGCAAGAGCTGTGAAACCCGTCCCACATCCGCACACTTTCCTCACACAGCAGGAGATGGTTAGACACACTGTGTCTGCAAGAGCTGTGCTACCAGTCCCACATCCACAGCCTTTCCCCACACAGGAGGAGATGGTTAGACACACTGTGTCTGCTAGAGCAGTGAAACCAGTCCCACATCCCCACCCTTTCCCCACACAGGAGGAGATGGTTTGACACACTGTGTCTGCAAGAGCTGTGAAACCAGTCCCACATCCCCACCCTTTCCCCACACAGTAGGAGATGGTTTGACACACTGTGTCTGCAAGAGCTGTGCAACCAGTCCCACATCCGCAACCCTTCCCACACAGGAGGAGATGGTTTGACCCACTGTGTCTGCAAGAGCTGTGAAACCAGTCCCACATCCACACTCTTTCCCCACACAGGAGGAGATGGTTTTACCCACTGTGTCTGCAAGAGCTGTGAAACCCAGTCCCACATCCGCACCCTTCCCCACACAGGAGGAGATGGTTTGACCCACTGTGTCTGCAAGAGCTGTGAAACCAGTTCCACATCCGCACGCTTTCCCCACACAGGAGGAGATGGTTTGACCCACTGTGTCTGAAAGAGCTGTGAAACCATTCCCACATCCCCAACCTTTCCCCACACAGGAGGAGATGCAGACCCACTGTGACTGCAAGAGCTGTGAAACCAGACCCACATCCGCACCCTTTCCCCACACAATAGGAGATGGTTTGACACAATGTGTCTGCAAGAGCTGTGAAACCAGTCCCACAACCGCACACTTTTCCCACACAGGAGGAGATGGTTTGACCCACTGTGTCTGCAAGAGCTGTAAAACCAGTCCCACATCCGCAACCTTTCCCCACACAGGAGGAGATGGTTTGACCCACTGTGTCTGCAATAGCTGTAAAACCAGTCCCACATCCGCACCCTTTCCCCACACAGGAGGAGATGGTTTGACCCACTGTGTCTGCAAGAGCTGTGAAACCACTCCCACATCCACAGCCTTTCCCCACACAGGAGGAGATGGTTTGACCCACTGTGTCTGCAAGAGCTGTGCAACCAGTCCCACATCCGCACCCTTTCCCCACACAGGAGGCCATTGTTTGACCCACTGTGTCTGCAAGAGCTGTGCAACCAGTCCCACATCCGCACCCTTTCCCCACACAGGAGGAGATGGTTTGACACACTGTGTCTGCAAGAGCTGTGTAACCCAGTCCCACATCCACACCCTTTCCCCACACAGGAGGGGATGGTTTGACACACTGTGTCTGCAAGAGCTGTGAAACCAGCCCCACATCCGGACCCTTTCCCCACACAGGAGGAGATGTTTTGACCCACTGTGTCTGCAAGAGCTGTGCAACCAGTCCCACATCCGCACACTTTCCCCACACAAGAGGAGATGGTTTGACCCACTGTGTCTGCAAGAGCTGTGAAACCAGTCCCACATCCCCACCCTTTCCCCACACAGGAGGAGATGGTTTGACCCACTGTGTCTGCAAGAGCTGTGAAACCAGTCCCACATCCACACCCTTTCCCCACACAGGAGGAGATGGTTTGACCCACTGTTTCTGCAAGAGCTGTGAAACCTGTCCCACATCCGCACACTTTCCCCACACAGGAGGAGATCGTTTGACCCACTGTGTCTGCAAGAGCTGTGAAATCAGTCCCACATCCCCACCCTTTCTCCACACAGGAGGAGATGTTTAGACCCACTGTGTCTGCAAGAGCTGTGCAACCAGTCCCACATCCACAGCCTTTCCCCACACAAGAGGAGATGGTTTGACCCACTGTGTCTGCAAGAGTTGTGAAACCAGTCCCACATCCCCACCCTTTCCCCACACAGGAGGAGATGGTTTGACCCACTGTGTCTGCAAGAGCTGTGAAACCAGTCCCACATCCGCACCCTTTCCCCACACAGGAGGAGATGGTTTGACCCACTGTGTCTGCAAGAGCTGTGAAATCAGTCCCACATCCCCACCCTTTCTCCACACAGCAGGAGATGGTTAGACCCACTGTGTCTGCAAGAGCTGTGCAACCAGTCCCACATCCACAGCCTTTCCCCACACAGGAGGAGATGGTTAGACCCACTGTGTCTGCTAGAGCTGTGAAACCAGTCCCACATCCCCACCCTTTCCCCACACAGGAGGAGATGGTTTGACACACTGTGTCTGCAAGAGCTGTGAAACCAGTCCCACATCCACACCCTTTCCCCACACAGGAGGAGATGGTTTGACACACTGTGTCTGCAAGAGCTGTGAAACCAGTCCCACATCCGCACCCCTTCCCCACACAGGAGGAGATGGTTTGACCCACTGTGTCTGCAAGAGCTGTGAAACCAGTCCCACATCCACACTCTTTCCCCACACAGGAGGAGATGGTTTGACCCACTGTGTCTGCAAGAGCTGTGAAACCAGTCCCACATCCCCACCCTTTCCCCACACAGGAGGAGATGGTTTGACCCACTGTGTCTGCAAGAGCTGTGAAACCAGTCCCACATCCACACTCTTTCCCCACACAGGAGGAGATGGTTTGACCCACTGTGTCTGCAAGAGCTGTGAAACCCAGTCCCACATCCGCACCCTTCCCCACACAGGAGGAGATGGTTTGACCCACTGTGTCTGCAAGAGCTGTGAAACCAGTTCCACATCCGCACGCTTTCCCCACACAGGAGGAGATGGTTTGACCCACTGTGTCTGAAAGAGCTGTGAAACCATTCCCACATCCCCAACCTTTCCCCACACAGGAGGAGATGCAGACGCACTGTGACTGCAAGAGCTGTGAAACCAGTCCCACATCCGCACCCTTTCCCCACACAATAGGAGATGGTTTGACACAATGTGTCTGCAAGAGCTGTGAAACCAGTCCCACAACCGCACACTTTTCCCACACAGGAGGAGATGGTTTGACCCACTGTGTCTGCAAGAGCTGTAAAACCAGTCCCACATCCGCACACTTTCCCCACACAGGAGGAGATGGTTTGACCCACTGTGTCTGCAATAGCTGTAAAACCAGTCCCACATCCGCACCCTTTCCCCACACAGGAGGAGATGGTTTGACCCACTATGTCTGCAAGAGCAGTGAAACCACTCCCACATCCACAGCCTTTCCCCACACAGGAGGAGATGGTTTGACCCACTGTGTCTGCAAGAGCTGTGCAACCAGTCCCACATCCGCACCCTTTCCCCACACAGGAGGCCATTGTTTGACCCACTGTGTCTGCAAGAGCTGTGCAACCAGTCCCACATCCGCACCCTTTCCCCTCACCGGAGGAGATGGTTTGACCCACTGTGTCTGCAAGAGCTGTGAAAGTAGTCCAACATCCCCACCATTTCCCCACACAGGAGGAGATGGTTTGACCCACTGTTTCTGCAAGAGCTGTGAAACCTGTCCCACATCCGCACACTTTCCCCACACAGGAGGAGATCGTTTGACCCACTGTGTCTGCAAGAGCTGTGAAATCAGTCCCACATCCCCACCCTTTCTCCACACAGGAGGAGATGTTTAGACCCCCTGTGTCTGCAAGAGCTGTGCAACCAATCCCACATCCACAGCCTTTCCCCACACAAGAGGAGATGGTTTGACCCACTGTGTCTGCAAGAGTTGTGAAACCAGTCCCACATCCCCACCCTTTCCCCACACAGGAGGAGATGGTTTGACCCACTGTGTCTGCAAGAGCTGTGAAACCAGTCCCACATCCGCACCCTTTCCCCACACAGGAGGAGATGGTTTGACCCACTGTGTCTGCAAGAGCTGTGAAATCAGTCCCACATCCCCACCCTTTCTCCACACAGCAGGAGATGGTTAGACCCACTGTGTCTGCAAGAGCTGTGCAACCAGTCCCACATCCACAGCCTTTCCCCACACAGGAGGAGATGGTTAGACCCACTGTGTCTGCTAGAGCTGTGAAACCAGTCCCACATCCCCACCCTTTCCCCACACAGGAGGAGATGGTTTGACACACTGTGTCTGCAAGAGCTGTGAAACCAGTCCCACATCCACACCCTTTCCCCACACAGGAGGAGATGGTTTGACACACTGTGTCTGCAAGAGCTGTGAAACCAGTCCCACATCCGCACCCCTTCCCCACACAGGAGGAGATGTTTTGACCCACTGTGTCTGCAAGAGCTGTGAAACCAGTCCCACATCCACACTCTTTCCCCACACAGGAGGAGATGGTTTGACCCACTGTGTCTGCAAGAGCTGTGAAACCAGTCCCACATCCCCACCCTTTCCCCACACAGGAGGAGATGGTTTGACCCACTGTGTCTGCAAGAGCTGTGAAACCAGTCCCACATCCACACTCTTTCCCCACACAGGAGGAGATGGTTTGACCCACTGTGTCTGCAAGAGCTGTGAAACCCAGTCCCACATCCGCACCCTTCCCCACACAGGAGGAGATGGTTTGACCCACTGTGTCTGCAAGAGCTGTGAAACCAGTTCCACATCCGCACGCTTTCCCCACACAGGAGGAGATGGTTTGACCCACTGTGTCTGAAAGAGCTGTGAAACCATTCCCACATCCCCAACCTTTCCCCACACAGGAGGAGATGCAGACGCACTGTGACTGCAAGAGCTGTGAAACCAGTCCCACATCCGCACACTTTCCCCACACAGGAGGAGATGGTTTGACACAATGTGTCTGCAAGAGCTGTGAAACCAGTCCCACAACCGCACACTTTTCCCACACAGGAGGAGATGGTTTGACCCACTGTGTCTGCAAGAGCTGTAAAACCAGTCCCACATCCGCACACTTTCCCCACACAGGAGGAGATGGTTTGACCCACTGTGTCTGCAATAGCTGTAAAACCAGTCCCACATCCGCACCCTTTCCCCACACAGGAGGAGATGGTTTGACCCACTATGTCTGCAAGAGCTGTGAAACCACTCCCACATCCACAGCCTTTCCCCACACAGGAGGAGATGGTTTGACCCACTGTGTCTGCAAGAGCTGTGCAACCAGTCCCACATCCGCACCCTTTCCCCACACAGGAGGCCATTGTTTGACCCACTGTGTCTGCAAGAGCTGTGCAACCAGTCCCACATCCGCACCCTTTCCCCTCACCGGAGGAGATGGTTTGACCCACTGTGTCTGCAAGAGCTGTGAAAGTAGTCCAACATCCCCACCATTTCCCCACACAGGAGGAGATGGTTTGACCCACTGTGTCTGCAAGAGCTGTGCAACCAGTCCCACATCCGCACACTTTCCCCACACAGGAGGAGATGGTTTGACCCACTGTGTCTGAAAGAGCTGTGAAACCAGCCCCACATCCGCCCACTTTCCCCACACAGGAGGAGATGGTTTGACCCACTGTGTCTGCAAGAACTGTGAAACCAGTCCCACATCCGCACACTTTCCCCACACAGGAGGAGATGGGTTGACCCACTATGTCTGCAAGAGCTGTGAAACCAGTCCCACATCCCCACTCTTTCCCCTCACAGGAGGAGATGTTTTGACCCACTATGTCTGCAAGAGCTGTGAAACCAGTTCCACACCCACACCCTTTCCCCACACAGGAGGAGATGGTTTGACCCACTGTGTCTGCAAGAGCTGTGAAACCAGTCCCACATCCGCACACTTTCCCCACACAGGAGGAGATGGTTTGACACACTGTGTCTGCAAGAGCTGTGCAACCAGTCCCACATCCGCACACTTTCCCCACACAGGAGGAGATGGTTTGACCCACTGTGTCTGCAAGAGCTGTGAAACCATTCCCACATCCCCAACCTTTCCCCACACAGGAGGAGATGCAGACCCACTGTGACTGCAAGAGCTGTGAAACCAGTCCCACATCCGCACCCTTTCCCCACACAACAGGAGATGGTTTGACACAATGTGTCTGCAAGAGCTGTGAAACCAGTCCCACAACTGCACACTTTTCCCACACAGGAGGAGATTGTTTGACCCACTGTGTCTGCAAGAGCTGTAAAACCAGTCCCACATCCGCACACTTTCCCCACACAGGAGGAGATGGTTTGACCCACTGTGTCTGCAATAGCTGTAAAACCAGTCCCACATCCGCACCCTTTCCCCACACAGGAGGAGATGGTTTGACCCACTATGTCTGCAAGAGCTGTGAAACCACTCCCACATCCACAGCTTTTCCCCACACAGGAGGAGATGGTTTGACCCACTGTGTCTGCAAGAGCTGTGAAACCAGTCCCACATCCGCACCCTTTCCCCACACAGGAGGCCATTGTTTGACCCACTGTGTCTGCAAGAGCTGTGCAACCAGTCCCACATCCGCACCCTTTCCCCTCACCGGAGGAGATGGTTTGACCCACTGTGTCTGCAAGAGCTGTGAAACTAGTCCAACATCCCCACCATTTCCCCACACAGGAGGAGATGGTTTGACCCACTGTGTCTGCAAGAGCTGTGAAACCAGTCCCACATCCACACCCTTTCCCCACACAGGAGGAGATGGTTTGACCGACTGCGTCTGCAAGAGCTGTGCAACCAGTCCCACATCCACAGCCTTTCCCCACACAGGAGGAGATGGTTTGACCCACTGTGTCTGCAAGAGCTGTGAAACCAGTCCCACATCCGCACACTTTCCCCACACAGGAGGAGATGGTTTGACCCACTGTGTCTGCAAGAGCTGTGCAACCAGTCCCACAACCACACACTTTACCCACACAGGAGGAGATGGTTTGACCCACTGTGTCTGCAAGAGCTGTGAAACCAGTCCCACATCCACACCCTGTCCCCACACAGGAGGACATGGTTTGACACACTGTGTCTCAAGAGATGTGAAACCAGTCCCACATCCCCAACCTTTCCCCACACAGGAGGAGATAGTTTGACCCACTGTGTCTGCAAGAGCTGTGCAAGCAGTCCCACATCCACACCCTTTCCCCACACAGGAGGAGATGTTTTGACCCACTGTGTCTGCAAGAGCAGTGCAACCAGTCCCACATCTGCACACTTTCCCCTCACAGGAGGAGATGGTTTGACCCACTGTGTCTGCAAGAGCTGTGAAACCAGTCCCACATCCACACCCTTTCCCCACACAGGAGGAGATGGTTTGACCCACTGTGTCTGCAAGAGCTGTGAAACCAGTCCCACATCCCCACCCTTTCCCCACACAGGAGGAGATGGTTTGACCCACTGTGTCTGCAAGAGCTGTGCAACCAGTCCCACATCCACACCCTTTCCCCACACAGGAGGAGATGGTTTGACACACTGTGTCTGTCAGAGCTGTGCAACCAGTCCCACATCCACACCCTTTCCCCACACAGGAGGAGATGGTTTGACCCACTGTGTCTGCAAGAGCTGTGAAACCAGTCCCACATCCGCACCCTTTCCCCACACAGGAGGAGATGGTTTGACCCACTGTGTCTGCAAGAGCTGTGAAACCAGTCCCACTTCCACACCCTTTCCCCACACAGGAGGAGATGGTTTGACCCACTGTGTCTGCAAGAGCTGTGCAACCAGTCCCACATCCGCACACTTTCCCCACACAGGAGGAGATGGTTTGACCCACTGTGTCTGAAAGAGCTGTGAAACCAGCCCCACATCCGCCCACTTTCCCCACACAGGAGGAGATGGTTTGACCCACTGTGTCTGCAAGAACTGTGAAACCAGTCCCACATCCGCACACTTTCCCCACACAGGAGGAGATGGGTTGACCCACTATGTCTGCAAGAGCTGTGAAACCAGTCCCACATCCCCACCCTTTCCCCTCACAGGAGGAGATGTTTGGACCCACTATGTCTGCAAGAGCTGTGAAACCAGTTCCACACCCACACCCTTTCCCCACACAGGAGGAGATGGTTTGACCCACTGTGTCTGCATGAGCTGTGCAACCAGTCCCACATGCGCACACTTTCCCCACACAGGAGGAGATGGTTTGACACACTGTGTCTGCAAGAGCTGTGCAACCAGTCCCACATCCGCACACTTTCCCCACACAGGAGGAGATGGTTTGACCCAAAGTGTCTGCAAGAGCTGTGAAACCAGTCCCACATCCACACCCTTTCCCCACACAGGAGGGGATGGTTTGACCCACTGTGTCTGCAAGAGCTGTGAAACCAGTCCCACATCCACACCCTTTCCCCACACAGGAGGAGATGGTTTGACCCACTGTGACTGCAAGAGCTGTGAAACGAGTCCCACATCCACACCCTTTCCCCACACAGGAGGACATGGTTTGACACACTGTGTCTCAAGAGATGTGAAACCAGTCCCACATCCCCAACCTTTCCCCACAGAGGAGGAGATAGTTTGACCCACTGTGTCTGCAAGAGCTGTGCAAGCAGTCCCACATCCGCACACTTTCCCCACACAGGAGGAGATGGTTTGACCCACTGTGTCTGTCAGAGCTGTGAAACCGTTCCCACATCCACACCCTTTCCCCACACAGGAGGAGATGGTTTGACCCACTGTGTCTGCCAGAGCTGTCCAACCAGTCCCACATCCGCACCCTTTCCCCACACAGGAGGAGATGGTTTGACCCACTGTGACTGTAAGAGCTGTGTAACCAGTCCCACCTCCACACCCTTTCCCCACACAGGAGATGGTTTGACCCACTGTGTCTGCAAGAGCTGTGTAACCAGTCCCACATCCACACACTTTCCCCACACAGGAGGAGATGGTTTGACCCACTGTGTCTGCAAGAGCTGTGAAACCAGTCCCACATCAGCACCCTTTCCCCACACAGGAGGAGATGGTTTGACCCACTGTGTCTGCAAGAGCTGTGCAACCAGTCCCACATCCACACCTTTTCCCCACACAGGAGGAGATGGTTAGACCAACTGTGTCTGTCAGAGCTGTGCAACCAGTCCCACATCCACACCCTTTCCCCACACAGGAGGAGATGGTTAGACCAACTGTGTCTGTAAGAGCTGTGAAACCAGTCCCACATCCACACGCTTTCCCCACACAGGAGGAGATGGTTTGACCCACTGTGTCTGTAAGAGCTGTGCAACCAGTCCCACATCCACACCCTTTCTCCACACAGGAGGAGATGGTTTGACCCACTGTGTCTGCAAGAGCTGTGAAACCAGTCCCACATCCACACCCTTTCCCCACACAGGAGGAGATCGTTTGACCCACTGTGTCTGTAAGAGCTGTGTAACCAGTCCCACATCCACACCCTGTCCCCACACAGGAGGACATGGTTTGACACACTGTGTCTCAAGAGATGTGAAACCAGTCCCACATCCCCAACCTTTCCCCACACAGGAGGAGATAGTTTGACCCACTGTGTCTGCAAGAGCTGTGCAAGCAGTCCCACATCCACACCCTTTCCCCACACAGGAGGAGATGTTTTGACCCACTGTGTCTGCAAGAGCAGTGCAACCAGTCCCACATCTGCACACTTTCCCCTCACAGGAGGAGATGGTTTGACCCACTGTGTCTGCAAGAGCTGTGAAACCAGTCCCACATCCACACCCTTTCCCCACACAGGAGGAGATGGTTTGACCCACTGTGTCTGCAAGAGCTGTGAAACCAGTCCCACATCCCCACCCTTTCCCCACACAGGAGGAGATGGTTTGACCCACTGTGTCTGCAAGAGCTGTGCAACCAGTCCCACATCCACACCCTTTCCCCACACAGGAGGAGATGGTTTGACACACTGTGTCTGTCAGAGCTGTGCAACCAGTCCCACATCCACACCCTTTCCCCACACAGGAGGAGATGGTTTGACCCACTGTGTCTGCAAGAGCTGTGAAACCAGTCCCACATCCGCACCCTTTCCCCACACAGGAGGAGATGGTTTGACCCACTGTGTCTGCAAGAGCTGTGAAACCAGTCCCACATCCACACCCTTTCCCCACACAGGAGGAGATGGTTTGACCCACTGTGTCTGCAAGAGCTGTGCAACCAGTCCCACATCCGCACACTTTCCCCACACAGGAGGAGATGGTTTGACCCACTGTGTCTGAAAGAGTTGTGAAACCAGCCCCACATCCGCCCACTTTCCCCACACAGGAGGAGATGGTTTGACCCACTGTGTCTGCAAGAACTGTGAAACCAGTCCCACATCCGCACACTTTCCCCACACAGGAGGAGATGGGTTGACCCACTATGTCTGCAAGAGCTGTGAAACCAGTCCCACATCCCCACCCTTTCCCCTCACAGGAGGAGATGTTTTGACCCACTATGTCTGCAAGAGCTGTGAAACCAGTTCCACACCCACACCCTTTCCCCACACAGGAGGAGATGGTTTGACCCACTGTGTCTGCAAGAGCTGTGCAACCAGTCCCACATGCGCACACTTTCCCCACACAGGAGGAGATGGTTTGACACACTGTGTCTGCAAGAGCTGTGCAACCAGTCCCACATCCGCACACTTTCCCCACACAGGAGGAGATGGTTTGACCCAAAGTGTCTGCAAGAGCTGTGAAACCAGTCCCACATCCACACCCTTTCCCCACACAGGAGGGGATGGTTTGACCCACTGTGTCTGCAAGAGCTGTGAAACCAGTCCCACATCCACACCCTTTCCCCACACAGGAGGAGATGGTTTGACCCACTGTGACTGCAAGAGCTGTGAAACGAGTCCCACATCCACACCCTTTCCCCACACAGGAGGACATGGTTTGACACACTGTGTCTCAAGAGATGTGAAACCAGTCCCACATCCCCAACCTTTCCCCACACAGGAGGAGATAGTTTGACCCACTGTGTCTGCAAGAGCTGTGCAAGCAGTCCCACATCCGCACACTTTCCCCACACAGGAGGAGATGGTTTGACCCACTGTGTCTGTCAGAGCTGTGAAACCGTTCCCACATCCACACCCTTTCCCCACACAGGAGGAGATGGTTTGACCCACTGTGTCTGCCAGAGTTGTCCAACCAGTCCCACATCCGCACCCTTTCCCCACACAGGAGGAGATCGCTTGACCCACTGTGACTGTAAGAGCTGTGTAACCAGTCCCACCTCCACACCCTTTCCCCACACAGGAGATGGTTTGACCCACTGTGTCTGCAAGAGCTGTGTAACCAGTCCCACATCCACACACTTTCCCCACACAGGAGGAGATGGTTTGACCCACTGTGTCTGCAAGAGCTGTGAAACCAGTCCCACATCAGCACCCTTTCCCCACACAGGAGGAGATGGTTTGACCCACTGTGTCTGCAAGAGCTGTGCAACCAGTCCCACATCCACACCTTTTCCCCACACAGGAGGAGATGGTTAGACCAACTGTGTCTGTCAGAGCTGTGCAACCAGTCCCACATCCACACCCTTTCCCCACACAGGAGGAGATGGTTAGACCAACTGTGTCTGTAAGAGCTGTGAAACCAGTCCCACATCCACACGCTTTCCCCACACAGGAGGAGATGGTTTGACCCACTGTGTCTGTAAGAGCTGTGCAACCAGTCCCACATCCACACCCTTTCTCCACACAGGAGGAGATGGTTTGACCCACTGTGTCTGCAAGAGCTGTGAAACCAGTCCCACATCCACACCCTTTCCCCACACAGGAGGAGATCGTTTGACCCACTGTGTCTGTAAGAGCTGTGTAACCAGTCCCACATCCACACCCTTTCCCCACACAGGAGGAGATGGTTTGACCCACTGTGTCTGCAAGAGCTGTGAAACCAGTCCCACATCCACACTCTTTCCCCTCACAGGAAGAGATGGTTTGACCCACTGTGTCTGTAAGAGCTGTGTAACCGGTCCCACATCCACACCCTTTCCCCACACAGGAGGAGATGGTTTGACACACTGTGTCTGTAAGAGCTGTGAAACCAGTCCCACATCCACACCCTTTCCCCACACAGGAGGAGATGGTTTGACCCACTGTGTCTGTAAGAGCTGTGAAACCAGTCCCACATCCGCACACTTTCCCCACACAGGAGGAGATGGTTTGACCCACTGTGTCTGTAAGAGCTGTGAAACCAGTCCCACATCCACACCCTTTCCCCACACAGGAGGAGATGGTTTGACCCACTGTGTCTGTCAGAGCTGTGAAACCAGTCCCACATCCCCAACCTTTCCCCACACAGGAGGAGATGGTTTGACCCACTGTGTCTGTCAGAGCTGTGTAACCAGTCCCACATACACACTCTTTCCCCACATAGGAGGAGATGGTTAGACCCACTGTGTCTGCAAGAGCTGTGAAACCAGTCCCACATCCACACCCTTTCCCCACACAGGAGGAGATGGTTTGACCCACTGTGTCTGCAAGAGCTGTGAAACCAGTCCCACATCCACACCCTTTCCCCACACAGGTGGAGATGGTTTGACCCACTGTGACTGCAAGAGCTGTGAAACGAGTCCCACATCCACACCCTGTCCCCACACAGGAGGACATGGTTTGACAGACTGTGTCTCAAGAGATGTGAAACCAGTCCCACATCCCCAACCTTTCCCCACACAGGAGGAGATAGTTTGACCCACTGTGTCTGCAAGAGCTGTGCAAGCAGTCCCACATCCGCACACTTTCCCCACACAGGAGGAGATGGTTTGACCCACTGTGTCTGCAAGAGCTGTGAAACCGGTCCCACATCCACACCCTTTCCCCACACAGGTGGAGATGGTTTGACCCACTGTGTCTGCAAGAGCTGTGAAACCAGTCCCACATCCGCACCCTTTCCCCACACAGGAGGAGATGGTTTGACCCACTGTGTCTGTAAGAGCTGTGAAACCAGTCCCACATCCGCACACTTTCCCCACACAGGAGGAGATGGTTTGACCCACTGTGTCTGTCAGAGCTGTGAAACCAGTCCCACATCCACACCCTTTCCCCACACAGGAGGAGATGGTTTGACCCACTGTGTCTGTCAGAGCTGTGTAACCAGTCCCACATCCACACCCTTTCCCCACACAGGAGGAGATGGTTAGACCCACTGTGTCTGCAAGAGCTGTGAAACCAGTCCCACATCCACACCCTGTCCCCACACAGGAGGACATGGTTTGACACACTGTGTCTCAAGAGATGTGAAACCAGTCCCACATCCCCAACCTTTCCCCACACAGGAGGAGATGGTTTGACCCACTGTGTCTGTCAGAGCTGTGAAACCGGTCCCACATCCCCAACCTTTCCCCACACAGGAGGAGATGGTTTGACCCACTGTGTCTGTCAGAGCTGTGTAACCAGTCCCACATCCACACACTTTCCCCACACAGGAGGAGATGGTTTGACCCACTGTGTCTGCAAGAGCTGTGCAACCAGTCCCACATCCGCACCCTTTCCCCACACAGGAGGAGATGGTTTGACCCACTGTGTCTGTAAGAGCTGTGAAACCAGTCCCACATCCACACACTTTCCCCACACAGGAGGAGATGGTTTGACACACTGTGTCTGCAAGAGCTGTGAAACCAGTCCCACATCCACACCCTTTCCCCACACAGGAGGAGATGGTTTGACCCACTGTGACTGCAAGAGCTGTGAAACCAGTCCCACATCCACACCCTTTCCCCACACAGGAGGAGATCGTTTGACCCACTGTGTCTGTAAGAGCTGTGTAACCAGTCCCACATCCACACCCTTTCCCCACACAGGAGGAGATGGTTTGACCCACTGTGTCTGCAAGAGCTGTGAAACCAGTCCCACATCCACACTCTTTCCCCTCACAGGAAGAGATGGTTTGACCCACTGTGTCTGTAAGAGCTGTGTAACCGGTCCCACATCCACACCCTGTCCCCACACAGGAGGAGATGGTTTGACACACTGTGTCTGTAAGAGCTGTGAAACCAGTCCCACATCCACACCCTTTCCCCACACAGGAGGAGATGGTTTGACCCACTGTGTCTGTAAGAGCTGTGAAACCAGTCCCACATCCGCACACTTTCCCCACACAGGAGGAGATGGTTTGACCCACTGTGTCTGTAAGAGCTGTGAAACCAGTCCCACATCCACACCCTTTCCCCACACAGGAGGAGATGGTTTGACCCACTGTGTCTGTCAGAGCTGTGAAACCAGTCCCACATCCCCAACCTTTCCCCACACAGGAGGAGATGGTTTGACCCACTGTGTCTGTCAGAGCTGTGTAACCAGTCCCACATACACACTCTTTCCCCACATAGGAGGAGATGGTTAGACCCACTGTGTCTGCAAGAGCTGTGAAACCAGTCCCACATCCACACCCTTTCCCCACACAGGAGGAGATGGTTTGACCCACTGTGTCTGCAAGAGCTGTGAAACCAGTCCCACATCCACACCCTTTCCCCACACAGGAGGAGATGGTTTGACCCACTGTGACTGCAAGAGCTGTGAAACGAGTCCCACATCCACACCCTGTCCCCACACAGGAGGACATGGTTTGACAGACTGTGTCTCAAGAGATGTGAAACCAGTCCCACATCCCCAACCTTTCCCCACACAGGAGGAGATAGTTTGTACCACTGTGTCTGCAAGAGCTGTGCAAGCAGTCCCACATCCGCACCCTTTCCCCACACAGGAGGAGATGGTTTGACCCACTGTGTCTGCAAGAGCTGTGAAACCGGTCCCACATCCACACCCTTTCCCCACACAGGTGGAGATGGTTTGACCCACTGTGTCTGCAAGAGCTGTGAAACCAGTCCCACATCCACACCCTTTCTCCACACAGGAGGAGATGGTTAGACACACTGTGTCTGCAAGAGCTGTGAAACCAGTCCCACATCCCCACCCTGTCCCCACACAGGAGGACATGGTTTGACACACTGTGTCTCAAGAGATGTGAAACCAGTCCCACATCCACAACCTTTCCCCACACAGGAGGAGATGGTTTGACCCACTGTGTCTGTCAGAGCTGTGAAACCGGTCCCACATCCCCAACCTTTCCCCACACAGGAGGAGATGGTTTGACCCACTGTGTCTGTCAGAGCTGTGTAACCAGTCCCACATCCACACACTTTCCCCACACAGGAGGAGATGGTTTGACCCACTGTGTCTGCAAGAGCTGTGCAACCAGTCCCACATCCGCACCCTTTCCCCACACAGGAGGAGATGGTTTGACCCACTGTGTCTGTAAGAGCTGTGAAACCAGTCCCACATCCACACTCTTTCCCCACACAGGAGGAGATGGTTTGACACACTGTGTCTGCAAGAGCTGTGAAACCAGTCCCACATCCACACCCTTTCCCCACACAGGAGGAGATGGTTTGACCCACTGTGTCTGCAAGAGCTGTGAAACCAGTCCCACATCCACACACTTTCCCCACACAGGAGGAGATGGTTTGACACACTGTGTCTGCAAGAGCTGTGAAACCAGTCCCACATCCACACCCTTTCCCCACACAGGAGGAGATGGTTTGACCCACTGTGTCTGCAAGAGCTGTGCAACCAGTCCCACATCCACACCCTTTCCCCACATTGCTACAGATTTTCCTCCTCCTCGTCTTCCCTTTTCAAGGCTGCAATCCATTCTGTCTGCACCATCCTATTAGGCAGTGGTTTCCAATAAATCACTTTCCATTTTAAATAAAACACCTTATTGCCTCTGGTACTTCCGATACTCATCTTAAATCAGTGCCATCTGGTTATCGACCCTTCATCCATTGGAAGCAGTTTCTCTTTAATTTCTCTATCTGAACCTGTCATGATTTTAATCAGCTCGATCACAATTCCTGTTTTTCCTTCTCGGCTTTCAGAAGAACAACCTCAGATTCTGCCGTCCATGAACTAAACTGTACTTCCTCATGTCTGAATTGGAACGCGGGTTTGTATCGTCACAACCACAACCCGTTTTCTCCATGTCCCATTTGGGGTGGGGGGTGAGGTGGGCGGGGTGTGGGGGTGGCGGGGAACAAGATATTTTTTAGCTGAAGAGTTAATGGATAACTGCAGCATTGGAAAATTTTAGGGAATATTTTCTGGAAGTGAATGGACACATAAAAAGCTTGGAACTGTGCAGCAGTCAATATCCATGGGGGTACAAAGAGAACATATTTGACTGTTCTCCATTTACCGACCTCTCATACAATTGTTACACGTAGTAACTAATTACACCACAGAAACATGTACCAAGGTGAGTTGCAAGTTACCTAAAGCTGGTATTAACAAGCTGAAGTTTCAGATTGTTGCCACAATAATTGCAGTTGTCCTCATTCCGTTCCTGTTACTTTTGGACAGTGATAAGATGCAAGGCACAAGGAATAAACTAACTGAAGGGATGGTGCTGCAAGGCTAAATGTGGGGGATAAAAGGATAAGTTTTTCTGCTTGATGTTCACACCGGCAGAAATATCACTCCTGATCAAACCATCACAGCCACTATTTCAAAGCAGCACACCAAACCGAGAGGTGCAACTTCCTATAATTTTATATTTCCCAACACCATAGTTGTTTTTTCACGCTCATTCTGCCATTTTATAACCCAATCCAGTTAAATATATTTTCTTACCTTGTATCCTGTTCGTTTGAAGTCAAGACATAGAGCAAATTCAGTGTGTTTTCTTGTCATTTCTTGAATGAGATTTTGGAATCAGGCTAGTTGAAGGACACTTTTATCAGTGCCAATCCTTCATTGTCTCTCACTGTTTAAAACAGGTACTGTTATCATCAACAAACAAAAACAGAATTACCTGGAAAAACTCAGCAGGTCTGGCAGCATCGGCGGAGAAGAAAAGAGTTGACGTTTCGAGTCCTCATGACCCTTCGACAGAACTTGATTTCGAATCCAAGAAAGAGTTGAAATATAAGCTGGTTTAAGGTGTGTGTGTGGGGGTGCGGAGAGATAGAGAGAGACAGAGGTGCTTGTGTAGACAAACAAGCCGTGATAGAAGCAGATCATCAAAAGATGTCAGCGACAATGGTACAAAAGAACACATAGGTGTTAAAGTTAAAGTTGGTGATATTATCTAAACGAATGTGCTAATTAAGAATGGATGGTAGGGCACTCAAGGTACAGCTCTAGTGGGGGTGGAGGGAGCATAAAAGATTTTAAAATATTTAAAAATAATGGAAATAGGTGGGAAAAGAAAAATCTATAAAATTTATAGGGAAAAAAAGGGGGAAACAGAAAGGGGGTGGGGATGGGGGAGGGAGCTCACGACCTAAAGTTGTTGAATTCAGTATTCAGACTGGAAGGCTGTAAGGTGCCTAGTCGGAAGATGAGGTGTTGTTCCTCCAGTTTGCGTTGGGCTTCACTGGAACAATGCAGCAAGCCAAGGACAGACATGTGGGCAAGAGAGCAGGGTGGAGTGTTAAAATGGCAAGCGACAGGGAGGTTTGGGTCATTCTTGCGGACAGACCACAGGTGTTCTGCAAAGCGGTCGCCCAGTTTACGTTTGGTCTCTCCAATGTAGAGGAGACCACATTGGGAGCAACGAATGCAGTAGACTAAGTTGGGGGAAATGCAAGTGAAATGTTGCTTCACTTGAAAGGAGTGTTTGGGCCCTTGGACGGTGAGGAGAGAGGAAGTGAAGGGGCAGGTGTTACATCTTTTGCGTGGGCATGGGGTGGTGCCATAGGAGGGGGTTGAGGAGTAGGAGGTGATAGAGGAGTGGACCAGGGTGTCCCGGACGAGCGATCCCTACGGAATGCTGATAAGGGGGGTGAAGGGAAGATATGTTTGGTGGTGGCATCATGCTGGAGTTGGCGGAAATGGCGGAGGATGATCCTTTGAATGCGGAGGCTGGTGGGGTGATAAGTGAGGACACGGGGGAGCCTATCATGTTTCTGGGAGGGAGGAGAAGGCGTGAGGGCGGATGCGCGGGAGATGGGCCGGACACGGTTGAGGGCCCTGTCAACGACCGTCGGTGGAAAACCTCGGTTAAGGAAGAAGGAGGACATGTCAGAGGAACTGTTTTTGAAGGTAGCATGATCGGAATAGATAAGGGCCCAAATTTCCAGCATCCGCAGTTTTCTTTGTTTTCACCTCTCTCTCTATCTCTCCGCCCCCCCCACACACACACCTTAAACCAGCTTATATTTCAACTCTTTCTTGGACTCGAAATCAAGTTCTGTCGAAGGGTCATGAGGACTCGAAACGTCAACTCTTTTCTTCTCCGCCGATGCTGCCAGACCTGCTGAGTTTTTCCAAGTTAACGGCTGCCATTTTGTCGGGGGCAAGCAGCGCAGAGCGCATGTGCGGTCACCATATTTGTAGGGGGCAATGTCCAACAGGGAGCATGCGTGGCCGCCATATTTACAGAGGCTGCAGACCCGGATGAATGACCCACAGGAGGGACAATAAACCAGAGATGGAGTTTAGTGTGAAAGGAGATAGGGTTGTTGTAAAACAGGAGATCAGGGTAACAGTCAGAAACAACAACAACCATCTGTTAACATCATACATCATCCCAGTGAGCTTCACAGGGAAATTATAAAACAAAGTGTGACACCCAGACACAGGAGGAGATATTAGGGCAGGTGAGCAAAAATAGTTAAATAGACGGTTGGTTGTACGGAATTTGATTATTACCGAAAAAAGAGACAAGCTGTCAAAGCTTTTCGACTTGCACTCACCAGGACAGACACAAGAATCCCAAATTTCAAGGGAACAACAATTTCTACAGTATGAGAAAAGGGTGCAGATTGGTTGGCCAGTCAGCTCTGATTGGTTGTTGTCATGGAGAACACAGCCAGGAGCTGTCATCCTCTGCGCTTTTGTTTAATTCCACAATAGGCCCCGTGCCTGGACTTGTTCCTTCTGCCTGCAGAGGACAGGTCCCAGTGGATGAACATAGGGAGCTTCTAGCAAGTGTAAGTGAGCCACATTACAAGCCTGACTGATACTTTTTGAAATTTGATATTCTTCCCTCTATCCTGATGAGTACAAGATAAAACATTTTGCCAAAATGTCTTTTTTCATTGTCTCTACATTGGAGAGACCAAACGTAAACTGGGCGACCGCTTTGCAGAACACCTGCGGTCTGTCCGCAAGAATGACCCAAACCTCCCTGTCGCTTGCCATTTTAACACTCCACCCTGCTCTCTTGCCCACATGTCTGTCCTTGGCTTACTGCATTGTTCCAGTGAAGCCCAACGCAAACTGGAGGAACAACACCTCATCTTCCGACTAGGCACTTTACTGCCTTCCGGTCTGAATATTGAATTCAACAACTTTAGGTCGTGAGCTCCCTCCCCCATCCCCACCCCCTTTCTGTTTCCCCCTTTTTTCCCCTTTTTTTTCCCTATAAATTTTATAGATTTTTCTTTTCCCACCTATTTCCATTATTTTTAAATATTTTAAAATCTTTTATGCTCCCCCCACCCCCACTAGAGCTGTACCTTGAGTGCCCTACCATCCATTCTTAATTAGCACATTCGTTTAGATAATATCACCAACTTTAACTTTAACACCTATGTGTTCTTTTGTCCCATTGTCACTGACATCTTTTGATGATCTGCTTCTATCACTGCTTGTTTGTCTACACAACCACCTCTGTCTCTCTCTCTCTCTCCTCCCCCCCCCCACACACACCTTAAACCAGCTTATATTTCAACTCTTTCTTGGACTCGAAATCAAGTTCTGTCGAAGGGTCATGAGGACTCGAAACGTCAACTCTTTTCTTCTCCGCCGATGCTGCCAGACCTGCTGAGTTTTTCCAGGTAATTCTGTTTTTGTTTTGGATTTCCAGCATCCGCAGTTTTCTTTGTCTTTATCTCTGTGTTATGGAATGTTATTCTGTATGTGAGTGTGATTTTGCCCCGTGCCTGTTTATTTCTCTATGCATGTGTGTGAGAGAGAGGTTTTGTTTGTGTTACATGTTGTTTCTGTGCCTGTGTGTTTTTATGTGTGAATGCTTGTGGTTGTGTGTGTGTGTGTGTGTGTGTGTGTGTGTGCGTATGTGTCTTTGCCTGTATGTGTGTGAGTGTAGTTGTGGTTGTGTGTGTGTATGCATTTACGTGTGTGTGTGTGTGTGTGTAAGAATATGTGTGTGTGGGGGTGTGAGTAAGAATTTGTATTTCACATGCTCACAATCACACACTGATGCATTGCCTCTCTCAGACACACAAACACACTGGCACACAAACACATACACAGTTACACATACAGGAACACGGATTAAAACATGCACAAACACAAACATGCACAGACTCACACACACACAGAAATGTGCACACACTTGCACACAAGTAGCATTCAGTGACGCACAGTGTCAGACTCACATACTTTCACACAATCTTAGCTTCTGACACATTATCATTAGCAGACACATGTACTCACAAAAGTGCACACACAAACATTCCTATGTACAATCACATGCAGAGAAACAGAATCACACAGGTTTTTGTATAACAGATGATGAAATGAAATAAAATTGCGATTATTGCCTGTTCCATGTGTAAACTTGCATTGGGTAAGTAAGATGAGAGTGATTAAAGACTGGCGTAAGAGAAGTGACTTCTGGTTCATGGAGCACTGGGAACATTATTTGATAATGTGGTGGCTCTAACATTGCTCAGGATTTCACCTGAACTGTGCTGGGACTATCGTCCTGCTGAGTCCTATAACTAGGGAAATACAGCGGGATTTGAAATAAATAAAGAGTGAAGTTTTCTTGTCGAGGAAGATTGTCCAAGTTAAAGGGAACTGCCAAGACAATAGATCAAGACAATATATGAGACAATTATGATTAGAGAATGGCAGTAAGAGATATTGATTGAAATCTTCAGAAAGGTTTTACAAAAACAGCGACAATACTGAACTAAGGGCTCAGTGTAAGAATACCTGCAGCATCCATAAAAGAACGATGAATTGTCAGCTCAAATGGAAATGTATTTGTATGACATGATGCCCATTACGGAAATTCTTGAGAAACAAGTGGCTGAAGGTTTACAGGTGGTAGGCGAGATGTTTGCAGTCCGTATACCCATGATCTTAACAAATGGTTGAGCAGGCCGGAAAGATTCAATTGTCTATTGTTGCCCGTAATTTATAAGTTCTTAAGTTTGCATTTATTTACATCCTAGAGTTCTTTAGGATCTGACCGTACCAATAATAGATGCATCAGGCATTACCATGCGATCTTAAATAACTCTGAATTATTTGTAACTATTGGAGTGAGGTAACAGTAACTCCATTATTGAAGAAATGAGGGAGAGAAGAGCAGTGACCTACAGGCTAGTGACCTAACATCAGCAACATGGTAAATGCTGGAGTCCATTATAAACAATGTTAACAGGACACATAAAGTGTTAAGATTGGGCAGTGGTAACATGGATTAATGAAAGGGGAATCTTGTTTAGGAAGTCTGATATATGTGTTTGAGGATATAACTAGTGCAATAGATATGGGGCGGGGGTAGTACATTTAGAATGTTAGAAAGATTTTGATAGGGCCCAGTGCAGCCATGATGGGCCAAATGTCCTCCTTCTGTGCCAGAAAAATTCTGAGATTGTCTGATTCTTTGGGCTTCACACAAAAGAGATTACTTGGGAAAATTTGAGTGCATGAGATTCCGGTCAATATACTAGCCTGGATTGAGAACTGGTTAACGGGCATAAAACAGAGATAGGGTAAAATGGGTAGATTTCAGGTTGGCAGACAGCTACTAGTGAGCACTGCAATTATCACTGAGTGGGGTCCTACTCACAACATATCTCGATGATTTGCATATCGTCAGTAAATGTAATCCTTCCAAGTTTGCATCTGAAATAAAACTAGCAGGAAATGTGAATTCTGAGGAAGAGGCAAAGGTCCTTCAAAGAGATTTGGAGAAGCCAAGTGAGTGGGGAAAAAAGGCAGATGGAAGCTGGAAAAATGTGAGCTAATCCACTTTGGTAGGAAACCCAGTCATGCAGAATGTTTCTTAAATGGTGAGAGGCTGAGAGGTGTTGAATTTTAATCGGGCTTCTGATGAAACATTCAGGTACCATAATCAATAAAGAATGCTGATTGCATGTTGTCATTTATTACTAGAAGAGTTGAGTATGTTATTAAATATGTCTCACTGCAATGATAAGGAACCTCGCTGAGGCAGTACCTGGGTTACTATGTGCAATTTTGGTCTCTGAACCCAAGGAATAATGTAGATGTATAGAGCGATGGCAGCAAAATTTCACGGAAATAATTCCTGGGATGGAGGATTGTCCTATGAGGAAAGGTAACATAGCCTGGAAGTTTATCCTCTGCACCGACAGGATTTGTGTAAGATGTTTCCCCTGGCTGGTTGTTCTAGAACCAGGGGGCATAATGTCAGAGACATGGACAACCACATAATCCGAGAAGGGGAAGTGTTTTCTTTTCCAATCAAAGGGTGGTGAAACTGGAATTATCTGACCAACAGGGCTGTAGAGGCTCTGCTGTGGAGCATGTTCAAGACTGAGATCGATTGTTTCCTACAGATTAAAAATATCAAGCAAATAGTGCAGGGCAATCATGTTCAAGGATCAGACATGATCTCACGGAATGATGGAGCGGGGTTAAAGGGATAAAGGACGTACCACTGCTCCTGTTTCATATTTTCTAATACGATGGAAGTGTTCATCAGCATAACTGGGGATGGAGAGAAAATGTGTTTGTAATCCAGCTCAGGTAAACTGGAGAATGGAGTTTGTGAGGATACTCAGACATCTGTCAGACAGGGGAGCAGAACTGCTCTACAGTGAATGGAATCAGTGACTGAAACTGAAGACAATGGCTTCAATGTCTTCAATGTTTAAAGGACAAGAACAATAATACAGTTACACATGTTTTATAGAACAAATAACTGGATAGAGACACTTACCAGGCACACCAACAATTGCAAGGATGGGATAGAAACCTGCTTGAATAACCATAAGTACATCTTCGATCCGCGCTGCTAATGATACCCAATCTTGTGAAAGCCAGTAAAGACCCTGGGATAAGCCCCTGTTATTGGCTGGAATGTTCAGGTCCATTATTCCGAGATTCTGATCCATTGTTGAAATATTCCATTCCATTGTTGTCGGATTCTGATCTCTCTCCTCTCTCCTTTCTCTCTCTCTCTCTCTCTCTCGAGCTTCTGATCACTGTTAATTGCTGGTATGGATGCTCCCGCACACAGTTTGGTATAAAACATGGAAACATGCCCCTTGTTAATAAAAGAGGGACCCCCCAGTGACAGAGTTAGGTTCCTTGGAGACTGACGTTAATTACAGCCACTGAACAAACATCCATCCAACACGTTTTATATAGCAATACAGTAGTGGACTTATCGGGTCCCAGTGGGATGCATGGGGCCCACTGATGGTAGGAAAGGCAGAAATAGCAGATGGCCGGACTTCAGTCTTTCACACAGTGACAGAGTCACACAGTGCAGAAGAGACCCATTGGTCCATCGAGTCTGCACCGACAAGTGAAATACGCCTGAGTTACCTAACTAATTCCATTTACCAGCACTTGGCCCACAGCCTTGTACGTTATGAGGTACCAAGTATTCCACCCCTCTTAAAGCAGCTTATATTTCACCACTCTTCTTTTTTTACTTAGTTCTGTTGAAGGGTCATTCGGACCCGAAACATTAACTGTGCCCCTCTCCGCAGATGCTGCCAGACATGCTGAGTTTTTCCAGGTATTTTTGTTTTTGTTTTGGATTTCCAGCAACCACAGATGTTTTGCATTTATCATGTTACTGAATGTTCACCATCCTGGCAGCAGCCACAATGTCATCATTCTGAAGTAGGCCGCTATTCCCACCTGCTTCCAACATCTTTCAGAACCCGATATTTGCCTCTTGGAGATCGAGCTTGCACCCTGGGTGCATGACTCTAAATACACATAAACTCACCACTCCCACCGCCAAATGTCCAAGTGAAAATGATGCGGAAATACCGAGAGCAATGGAGCCTCCAGCAACATCGCGGAGCAGCCCATTGTTATGCTGAAGTGATGCATCTGATTCCTAAACGGCTTGGAATTAAACATGCCCTGCAACCTGGAGCAGGTGTTCAAGTCCATGGTGTTCTTCACCCTTCACACTGTTAACAAGTAGAGACAAATAATGAAGCCGTTAATTGCTTTATGCAGTGATGCAATAAAGGCTAATTTGTGTCATTTCTTTCTGCACTGTCCAGCTGGTGAGAGCCTGAGCGAAGGACTTGCGGTGACTCTCATATTCACTACGACTGGCAGCACCATTCCTCCCCTAGAATTCAGCTGCAAGTGCTCCTGCATCATGCTCTACACCCTTGTTTCCGTAAGGAAAGATTTTTAACTTTTACTCTTAAGTTTGATTTGTATTTCTTTATCTGTGTTAAGTAAACATGAAGCTAAGTTTTAGTTTCACTCAAACGAGTTTCCAGATTCTGAGAAGTTAAAGCAAACAAGAACAGAAATAGAACGGTGCTGTTGCCAAGCAACAAGTTTTCAAATTGACCCCCCACCACTGCACCCCACCCCCACCGCCCCATGCCCACAAATCCCTGCAGTTTGTGTTCAGTTTGAAGACAGCTGCCAGGGGAGACTAGAACCAAAAGGTCCAGAGTGAAAAAAACGGGAAACACAATCCTTACAAACTCTCTAAATGTCCATCTGGTCAAACGGAGAATAAGGATGTTGGAAAATGTGCGTTAAGTGAAACTAAACATTATGAGCAGAGTGGGAGACTCCCAGCTTCAAATTTAACTTTGAAAAAATCTGCCAGAACCAGATGTAACGTGATATAAAGGCTTTTTAGAAGTCAGAAGTTGCAGATAAACATTTGAATGCCTGTAACACTTGTCTATGGGAATGTGACGCAGCGATACTATTAATGGCTGAGTCAGCGAGGAGTAGTTCCTAGAACACAGCTTGAATGGATGTGATCACCGAGGGAAGAAGAGCATTGGAAGGAGAGCTAAGAACCCTGGTGCTGAACCCTTGCACAAGATATCTGAGAGAAATTGTCAGTGTGTGAGCTGATTCCAAAGGGGGCTCTTGGAGATTGGAAAGTTTCCTGTAAGAAATGGAGTTCAGTGAGAGCTGTTGTCTCATGGTGGGAAAAGCGAATGGAAAGACTTGAAAACAAACCCATTGCATTTCTTCCAGTTGTAATGGTCACTTGGATACAGTGTGGTGGGTCTGGGTACAGGTGTCCTCTGGTTTACGTGGACTGTGTACATACTTTGAACAGGAGAGTATAATACAGACTTTGTAACTTGTGAAATCCTTACAAGAATATTTGTCTATTTTTTTATCTATCTTTCTATCTATCTATCTACCTGTCTATATATCTATTCAGATAGATAAATATATATATATATATATAGAGAGAGAGATGTCGCTGAAAGAGCATTGCAATATAGTTCATCTTGTCTTGTTTATTAAGAGTGCTTTTTGTTAAAACTTCATTACATGTGATCAGCAGCCCCTCTTCACATATTTAAACAATGAATGCAGTTAGGGTCTATCCAGCTGTGCTGCACACTGGCATTCGGCTTGTCCAGTTGCTACATCAACAGGTATGATAACCATATCATCTCCATCAAGAGCACATAGGCAATGACTCCAGGAAAGTGTAGGACACCTCAAGAGGAGGAGGAGGAGGCAGGGAGAATATTTCATTTGTGCCTTAGATCCAGACAGGCTGTCGGAGAGCGCCTGATAATGCTCTGATTCCCATTGAACAGCTTCAATATACCACTAATCTCCCCTGTTAAAACCATCTTGGAAACCCCATCACAGCTTCCCCTTAGTCACTTTCAGTAATAAAAATCTGGAACACAAACTTGATTATTAACATCTGTATCCAACAACACATCCAATTATACAGCCAAAACTGAACTATTCACACGTCTGTGTTCGATTGGTGCCTATACTTTATTTTCCCTCGACTTAACTAGTGTTCCTACATAGTACATCCCCAGTGTTGGCAGCGTGACTTGTGGAAGGCTGCTGACTTTAACTGCGGGAGGCTGCAGATAGTTTTGCTGGACAGCCTCGAGCAGCTCCGGGACACACGGACTCATATGGGGACTGCACCACCTTGACATGGGCAGCTGCATTCTGGCTGATGGGGGTGACAAGGACACTGGCAGAGTGGCATTGAACAGAGAACAAATTATGTTAGCTGGAGAGAGGGCAGCAGGTTTGTGCTCCAAGGAGACACTGCCATTCCCATGGGCCGGAATCTTAGCCATGCTAGTAATCTGCTGGAGCACATGTTGCTAGACGGCTGAGAGAGTCTACATGTCAATTTGAACACTGAGCTCCACAACCAAGGTGACATCAGTCTGAGCCTCCAAGACAGCAATCATGGATCTCATTAGAGCAGTCAGAGCTTCCACTGCAGGGATGAGATTTGGAATAGATTCGGTCTGTACTGCAGAGGAAGTTTTGACAATGTCCAACAGATGCTGTATCACAGCTGGGTCCGCTAGTGCTGTCATGGAGTTATTGTCCACTTCCAAATGCCCTCACAAAGGTCCCATCTGAGTCCCCTATATCAGAGCCCGTTGGTGATCACACTCTCCGTTGGGCTGACACAGGAACTATCCTTTCCACCTGGCCTGGCTGCAGCCCATTGCTGCTCGGTGATTCACCACATACATATTTCTACTCTGCACTCTTCTCCATTTTTCATACATTGCAAATATTTCAGCTGATGGCCGTGGCTGTCAGATCAATTGACCGGGCATCATCATCAGTGATTTCATTTTTCTCCCTTCTCCGTCTTTCCTACCTCCCTCTCTCCATTACGCCTGCACCAGCACACCCAACACCACCGCCCACCCACCCTGCCCCACACCCACCGCCCCCACCCGCCTCTCTCTCTCTCTCAGTCTCCCTTCCTCTCTCTCTCTCTCTCGGCCCACATCTCTCTCCCCCTCTGTCTCATTGGGTACCTGTCTGTTTTTTGGCTGACATTGCCAAGTTTGAATTCAGAAGTGGGTGTTTGTTGTGAGGGATTGTGGGTTGGATTGAAAGCAAGATGTCCATTGTCCCACCAAGTGCAGCTTATATATGATCATTCCAGACTGCAGGATGAGAGTGAAGTGGATCTTCAGAAACAACATAAGGCATGAACACAACATTCTACTGAATACATATGGAGATAACTAATGCTACAGGCTCTGCCACAGCCACTCCCATGATACAGAAAACCATCTCCTCCCTCAGGCACAGAGGATGAAGGTTTGCCTGGTCCCCTCTGGTCCTCTGCCACTCCCTGTGTTTAAGGGGTCACGTTGTCCTGCCAGCGAGAGAGGGCAGAATGTCAGTGATAGTGTTGTACTATGGTAGGTGATGTATCTGTCGTAGCTGAATAGCTGAAGTTATGTTGAGACAGTGACTGGTTTGTGTAAGGGTGGTATCAGTGGAAGGTGTGTGAGAGTGAGGTGGTGATGGTCAATATTCAGCATTGGTCCTGAGTGTTCAGGACTGATTGGTGAGTGATGGAGGTGTGTTACATAGAGCTGTGTGAGAAGTTGGTGCTTTTGTTGGTAGGTGATGCAATGTGGAGATGGATTCAGTGACCATTCCCACCCGTGTGAGCACAGTGAACTTCTTTTGGCTCTGCTGACAGGTCACCGAGGCCAGACACCTTACATTGGCTCCCTTTTCAACCTGTTCCCATCCACATTCGGAGATTCTTCCTTTTGGATCTGTAGCCCGCACCACCCATGGGAACATGGACTCATTCCACCTGTAAAACTTCCTCAAAATTAGTGTCCCATTAAATTTTGTCAATTACCTTAAATGTGTGACTTTGTATACCTGAAATTTCAGCAACTTGAAACAATGTCATCTGAACCACTCTGATCAAAACATTCATGAATTTGAAATCTAGAGCTAATGTCCCCTTACACTTAACTGTACTACAGAGACAATCCCATCATTTTCAATCTCTCCAGATTCTGTGAAACATTCCAATAAATGTCCTGTGGATCTTCACCACCTCGTTTCATTCCTCCCAAATTCTGATGATTAGAGTTGGACAAAATCCTCCCACCAGGGCCTCACAAAATCTGTGCATAACATTAAAGGTTCTTCCTCGCTATTTTCATGCCTGTCTGAATTTAAATCCATGTACGCTGCATTATTTTATTTTTCAACTGCCTTCTCAACGTGTCCTGCCACTTTCAAAGATCTTTTGTGTATTCCCAATCCTGGGGTTTCGTGTCCTGCTAGATGCAGAGATCTGGCCCCGAATCACCAGAGTTAAAGTATTTTTATCTGTCTATTTCTGCTTTAAAAGTGAGTATCTAATAGATAATTGATTCCACAGCGGATTCAGAGCTTGCTGCAATAACACTAATGGACAAGCACACAGACGCACGCACAAACACACACACATACATTTCAGGTCATGTCCCTGATGTGTGGTTTGTTACAGACACTTTGTCTACAGAAAATGAATGAGACAATGTCCACTCAGGAATGTGTGAATCCCCTTCTTCCTGCCCCAAGACACAGTGATCACACCCATTGTTGGCTTGCAGCTGAGTGCAGAGTATTACCATATAAGTGTGGTCATGGGTGATCAGGGTGAGATTATTAATCCATTGGACATTCCGATTTAAGGAATCACCTCACAAAAAAGGAGCAGGATCAGGAAGGTGTAAAAAGAAACAATCCTAAAGGAAATTCTTACTGCAAAAGGCTGAGTGTCTTGGGCAGCCATTGCGAGATTGTGCAGGGAGATCAGTTGAAGGACCGAACACCTGAGTCAGACGCTAACTCGCAGGGTTCCTAAGCAAGCTGTGTCATTGTGAGTATGGACTATTTCTTAGAGATTTAATAAAGGTGTTTTACATTTAGTGTAGCAGTTTCCAATATGTTTTGTGTTATCAACATGAAGAGTGGAGATCAGGACATTTAGACCAGAGAGCAGAGGATCAGTAGCACAATGAAAAGGATTGAGGATATTTTAAGTCCGTTTTAGGATTTGGTGAGTATAAAGGTTGAGCATGAAGATTCAATTGCCATTTCAATGCTTTCTGTCCCTCTGTTATGTTTCCTAACGTTAGAGAATGAGGGAGGGTGAGACAGCCAGAGAAAATGAAATAGCGAGAGAGAGTGAGAGACAGAAAGAGAGAGGAAAACAGAGAGAGACAAAGAAAGGGAGTGAGGCAGAGAAAGGGACAGTGAAAGAAAGGCGGAGGGAGAGAGAGAGATGAAGAGCGCGAGAGTTACAGAAACAAAGAGAGAGAGAGGGACAGATAAAGCAAGACAGAGGGGCAAAGTTAAAGAAAGAAAGACAGACACAGAGAGAATGTTAAAGAGAGAGGATCAGAAAGAAAGGAGACACGCACAGAGAGGGAGAGAGTAACTGAGAGAGAGAGAGAGAGAAAGAGAAAAAGAATCAGAGCAAGAAAGAGAGAGAGAAAGAGAGGAAGAGAAATAGGGAGGTCGGCAATAAATACACAGTGAGAAGATCAGAAAACTGTATTTTGAAAGTGGAATAACTTATTTTTGCGAGCAAGTTTCACGTAGAATTATTAAACATTACTTAGAGATAACGTTCGAGATGCTGCACTTTTAAAGATCAGAAAGCCACCTCCCAACTCGGCCGTGATAGGAATTCATTTGTCAGAGGCTTCACTATGTGACCTGATTCTTGAGAGGCAGCAGGAGAGGGTGAACTTTACAACCACAGCAGGAATGTGGCCAATATTGGGACATTGTTGTGCACCAATGGTTTGTAATGCTCATTGGGAAGAGTGAGGGATTTGCGGGATAAATTAAATGAACAAAGACCAGTTTAATGCAGTTTTCTGCGGTTCAGATGGTGGATTTGGGTGGGTTTCTCTGCCTGCGTCTCCATCTCCAGGTAAGGGAGAGAGAAAGGAGAGGGCGAGTGGATAACAGAGAGAGAGGGGGAAAGGGCTGAGGGTAAGGGGACTGTGGAATTGAGAGGGAAAGATGAGACAAGAGTGGGAACAGGGGTAGTTTGAGAAAGGAGAGGGGCTAAGGAGCAAACAGGGACACAGAAAAAGCGTGAGAGTGAAACAGGGATGTAGAGGGTAATGGAATCGGTGGTCGATGGAGCATGGTATTTGAACAGAGACAGGAACTGGGGTGTATCTTGTGTGTAGCCACTGCCCAGATCCTGTTACATTCTCCCAGAAATAGTGTTTTGCTAACAAATCCGGTTTGGTGATTTAAAGTAAGTGTCCCAAAGGGATTGGTTTTTCCTTCCCAGTTTAAAGGTGGAGTTTAACACTTTGGTGACAGAGGGGGGTGGGGGTGATTCTAAGATCGGAACACAGACACTGTTGGGGTTTGCAGCAAGCTTGGACTGAGGGAAGGACAGGCTTCCCATGTCCTACATGATTCAGAACTCCTTGCCACTTGTGGGATCTTGCTGTGTTTACGCATTTCTTGTCTCTGTGTCTGATGATGTCCCTTCCCCTTTAAATCTCTCTCCCTCTCTCTGCCCTTATTTCTCACCCTCTCTTTCTCTCTGCTCAGCTATTTGTTTCCATATTAATCTTTTAAAATATGTAAATAAAAACACGCCAATATGATGTGTAATTATTCTAATTTTGGGGGAGGATGGGAATGGATGTGATTGGGTGTGGATGGAGTGTCTCCCATTTGCCATTTAAGCTTTCCAGTCCTGTCCCTGCAGTTTTGGGGGTGAGTTGTGGATGGAGGGGATTGTTCTGTTTCACTGCCCCACGTTCCTGTCCTTGTGTTTTTAGTTCATGCTGAGTGACTGGGTCTCAGAGGGTTAGAACAATTCAAACTGCATCTTCTTTTTTTACAGCTTGATGTTCTGGACAACATTTACCCCTTCAATCAAAAGCAATGAGATAGATTTACCTGGAGATAACACCTTGCTGCTGTGGAATCTTGCTGTGAGGATAAAATGCTTGTAGCCTTCTCTACAGAAAGGGACTTTGAGGGACAACAGGAATGGGAAGTAAAGCAGAGCGAGCAGTGAGGGTGTGATAGTGAGGAGGCTGAGGAACATGGATTGCTGGGTTTTCGAGTGAGTAGTTACTGCTCACCTCCTTGTCTCAGGATAAAACCTGCTCACTCACAAAATTCCAGAAGGATGGAGCAGTTACAAAAATAACACTGGGTATATGAGGGGGTGAATCCCGTGCACTTGCTGTGCTGTTTTGCTTGAAATATATTTTTCCACTCTGTCTCCTCTTCAATTCTCACATAAATTACTTTCATCTGGCAGTTCAAATGGTGCAGAGTGTGGGATCTCACAGCACAAATATAACGCTGGCATGTTAGACAGTGCGATGGGGAGAGGTTTTATGGAAATTTCAAATCATTTTATTTAGGTGCAGGCTGTTTTTCTTTCCCTCCTTCTGCATGTCCCTTCAATGACTTATGAGACAGAGACGGAGGTAGAGCGAGGGGTGTGGGACATGTGGAGGTACAGGCAGGGTAAGAAAGAGGGCAGAAAGAGAGAGTTACACAGAGTGAGAGAGGCCAATTGATGGAAACAGTGTGATAGGGAGAGAGACAGGTAGAGAGAAAGCACAGGTTGAGGGTGAATATCAGTTAGAGTGAGACAGCGAGAGGGAGAGATAGAGGTGGCTGCAGTGAGCAGCTGAGTGCGTGAGAGGTACATAGAGAGAAAGAGGGTGGATTCAAGAACCGTGGTGATAGAGAGAGAAAGAGAGAGATAGTGAAAGAGACAAATCGAGAGAGAAGGAGTCAGATAATCAAAGTCTGAGAGGGGAAATTGATGGGAACTGTGAGAGAGAATCGTAGAGGGAGGAACACATGAAGTAGAGGGGCTGAATGGTCACACCAATTCTGGTGGGAGTGGGGTGTGAATGGGAGAGGGACAATGCTGGGCTGAATGAGTATGGCTGGGGTTGTAGGAGTATCAATAACAGAGGAAGGGTCCTGGGCTAAGGGGAAATGGGATGCCAGGCAGTGAATGGAAGTGGGAAGGAGCTAAATTATCATTGGGTTTTTTTGCAATGAGACAGTGAAAGAAATGGAGACGACCATGGCATGGGCTAATATTCAAAAGAGATGGAAATAGCATCAGAATTAAAGGGGGCATCAGAATTAAAGGGGGCATCAGAATTAATGGGCTGCGTCAGTATTAATGGGACTTGAGCCTAATTGATGATGCTCTCCTTTTAATAAGGTTTTAAGGGAATGAGAGAGGGAAACACAATTATTGAGGAGGGGCCATACATTCCAGCATCAACAATTTAAAAAGAAATATGTCTCTGTGCCTCTATCTGAGAAACTCGGTTTAAACAAATCTCTTTCCCGCTGGCAGTGTCTCCTGCACTACGCCCCTGTGTCCACTTTCTCAACCTCTCGGTGTCCCACTGACATCCACCCCACCCCCACACGTCTCTCTCTCTCTCTCTCTCTCTCTCTACCTCTCTCTCTGTATCTCACGCTTTTTCCCTTTGCCTCTCTCTGATCCCCTCTCTCTCTGCCTAACAGCGTCTTTCTTTCTTGTCTCACTCCGTGCCTCTGTCTCCCTCTCCTTTTCCTCTCTCTCTGTCCTTCTTTCTTTGTCATCTCTCCCTCTCACCCCATCTTCTCCTCTCTCTCTCTCTCCGTTAACTTCTTCATCTCCGCCCCACTCACGTTGTCTCTGCCTAGAGAAGGAAAGAGGCAAAAAGTGTGTGGCTGAGTTGGAGAGCTGGGTGAAGAGAAGGAGATCGGCAGTGAGTGGCCTGGAGACTATGATTGCCCGAGTCCCAGACACAGACAATGAGGATATTATTCTCCTGACTTGGTGATGCTGCAATTGATTGTACGCCCTTTTGCTTAGGAAGAATTAAACCTATTGATTTGCTTCACTTATTCGCTAATTGTAAGTGTCACAACATTCCTTTGAAGGCCACCGACCACTTTAATTATCCAAAAAAGCAAACTTGATTCATACCATATCTTTTGAACCCTCATCTAAGCTTATGAATCTTCATTTCAAAAGCCTGCTGTACACCTTGCTCAGGCTGAACTAACACTTTTGGCTAATGCCCAACCTAATACATGCATCCCCTGTGAAGCTTACAAGGCAGAATATGAACATAAGTGAATGCAAACGTACTAATTTTCAGCATGTGTAGGCCAATTGGCCCTTCAAGACTGCTCCATCATTCAGTAACATCATGGATTAACTGGTTGTAATCTCCCGCCTAGCTCACTAATGTCAGGGTTAGGTAATTTTTAGTAAGTGAATCAGAATGTTGTGGATGTCCTCAACATTTCTAGCAGCATTTGTGTTCAGGTGAATAGCCAACAATTTGGGTATTTGTTGCCTTGTTCGTTGTCTGCTCGTGGTAACTTGTTGCAAATCATCGACATTAGGAATTGAAAGACGAAAGTGAAAGCAGCGAACTCTAATCCTGGCCCATCATGCTGCCTCTCTGGTAGATTCATGCAGTGCCTACAGCTGTCCGTTATGTGGTTTGAGACCAGCAAGTGCCAAGTTGACCCTCTTGATTCTAATTATATTACTGATATATTTCTGCTTTGTGTCCGTTGGCTACAGGGAAATAGCAACCAAACTTTGCCAGTGCTGCTGTTATTCAGAAAGTTCACACACTAATAGATTTATGATTATTTATTTCAAATAAAGTGCGAAAATTAGATCTAAACTGTGCATAACATCCAACCTATTAAAGTTTAGATGTCAGAACAATAGTAATCGATTACATATAATGAACTAGAACAGAAAACCACAATGAGTGAAACCACTGTCTGCTTAAATGTTGCTCAGTTAAAATTCAAATCACCATGCACTGTGTATCACACAGGCACTGAATCAATAAGCAGTCACCAACCAAAAACAATACAGAATGTATCAATCTCCTCTTACAAGTTCTAGATCGGTTCTTATTCTCTTTGCCATTTAACATGAAAATGCATTACAAAAATGAATACAGTTTGTGGTGAAAAAAATGTTTTAATTCGTCGGTGAACTGAACCACATTGTCTCACATACACAAAGAATGACAGATGGCAAGAGTTCGTCTCGAGGCAGTGACAAACACCCAGGGAATAAGCTTATCACCGACATGGGTCTGAATCTTTAAAATTTCCAGCAGCGGGTTTGGTCAATTCTTGCAGCGAACTGAAATGAGTGAACTTTGGAACGTTTAGCAGGAAGAACATGGAGTTTTTGAAAGAGATCGAATTTAGCCATAAATTAGTTCTAGAGGCATCTTAAGGAAGGAAAGGTGTACAGCGCAGTCAGGAGGAAGACTCAAAACTCCGTGTGGAAACTTCAATCCATTGTACGTCCATCGCCTTAACCAACTCAGCCAGAACTGCAGCAATTATGCAGATGTTAATGTTGTTGAAATGAAATAACAGGATGGTGAGAGCAGAGAAAGCTGGGGCTCACTCCCACCTATGTCCAGTCACACTGCAAAGTAAATCGCCTTCCTGGTTCTTCCAAAGGAAATCAAACATCAGACCTCTCTGTCTCAATCTCTGATGATAGACTGTCCACCAATATCTATTACAAACCCACCGACTCCCACAGCTACCTCGACTACAGCTCCTCACACCCCGCTTCCTGTAAGGACTCCATCCCATTCTCCCAGTTCCTTTGCCTTTGTCGCATCTGTTCCGATGATGCTACCTTCAAAAACGGTTCCTCTGACATGTCCTCCTTCTTCCTTAACCGAGGTTTTCCACCCACGGTCGTTGACAGGGCCCTCAACCGTGTCCGGCCCATCTCCCGCGCATCCACCCTCACGCCTTCTCCTCCCTCCCAGAAACATGATAGGGTCCCCCTTGTCCTCACTTATCACCCCACCAGTCTCCGCATTCAAAGGATCATCCTCCGCCATTTCTGCCAACTCCAGCATGATGCCACCACCAAACACATCTTCCCTTCACCCCCCCTATCGGCATTCTGTAGGGATCGCTCCCTCCGGGACACCCTGGTCTACTCCTCCATCACCCCCTACTCCTCAACCCCCTCCTATGGCATCACCCCATGCCCACGCAAAAGATGCAACACCTGCCCCTTCACTTCCTCTCTCCTCACCGTCCAAGGGCCCAAACATTCCTTTCAAGTGAAGCAGCATTTCACTTGCATTTCCCCCAACTTAGTCTACTGCATTCATTGCTCCCAATGTGGTCTCCTCTACATTGGAGAGACCAAACGTAAACTGGGCGACCGCTTTGCAGAACACCTGTGGTCTGTCCGCAAGAATGACCCAAACCTCCCTGTCGCTTGCCATTTTAACACTCCACCCTGCTCTCTTGCCCACATGTCTGTCCTTGGCTTGCTGCATTGTTCCAGTGAAGCCCAACGCAAACTGGAGGAACAACACCTCATCTTCTGACTAGGCACCTTACAGCCTTCCGGTCTGAATATTGAATTCAACAACTTTAGGTCGTGAGCTCCCTCCCCCATCTCCACCCCTTTTCTGTTTCCCCCTTCCTTTTTTTTCCAATAAATTATATAGATTTTTCTTTTCCCACCTATTTCCATTATTTTTAAATATCTTAAAATCTGTTATGCTCCCCCCACCCCCACTAGAGCTGTACCTTGAGTGCCCTACCATCCATTCTTAATTAGCACATTCGTTTAGATAATATCACCAACTTCAACACCTCTGTGTTCTTTTGTTCTATTGTTGGTGACATCTTTTGATGATCTGCTTCCATCACTGCTTGTTTGTCCCTACAACCACACCCCCCCAACTTCTTTCTCTCTCTCTCTCTCTCTCTCTCTCCCCCCCACCCCACCTCCCCCCACACACACACACACACACACACACCTTAAACCTTTTTATATTTCAACTCTTTCTTGGACTCGAACTCAAGTTCTGTCGAAGGGTCATGAGGACTCGAAACGTCAACTCTTTTTCTGCTTTTCTTGAAAGTCTAACTGCCTAAAATCGTGCCAGTGGTGGGGTTCATACTGACGGCTCTATAGAGATGAGAACCTAAATACTGAACCGGAAAGCATTCTCAGTACAGTAACTGCAGATGTCAGAGCTATCAGTTCGGGAATAGAAAATAACAAACAGGAGAGCGAATGGAACCATTCAGCCCATCGAGCCAAACATAGTGTGAGAGAATCAGAGCCAAGTTTAACATCACAGTAAGAGGCCATAAACCAGGGTCATAGGTACATTGCACTGAGGAACTGGAGAAGGCGACTCCGGAATTTGACCCTGCTTCGCCACTCAATAAGATTATTGCTGATCTCGTTGTAGCCTCAACTGCACTTTCCATTGAGCTCCTAATTCTATCCCCCCCCCTCCCCTCCCCCATTCCCTTTCACCCCTCTATCACAAAACAGTCTTCAGTTAGTTCTATGATCCAGACTCCACTAATTTCTGGAAAAACATATGACAAATGAGCGATTCTCTGAGAGAAAAGAAAAACCTCATCTCCGACTGAAAGGGGAGACCTGTTACTATTCAGGAAACACTGGGAACAAAATCACCCTCCCCACTACCCCGCCTTTACCCCCAGACCAGCACTATGTGTCCAATTATCAACTGAAATTCGGCAACCAATCTACCTCCCCCACACTCTCAGGTAGTGCATTCCAGATACAAACCTCAGGATCACAAAATTTTAAGGGCATTGAAGGGAATAATTCTGACCATTGTGTCTTCAAACGCTTTAGAAATTAATATCATGACCCAATGCCATTGCCCTGCCTTTTCCCAGAACCATTAAACCTTGTCTCTGTTCAAAAAATAATCTAATGCCCACTTGAATTTCTCGATTGAACGTGACTCCACAATAGTTCCAAGCCTTTAATTCCAGGCTCGAAAAACTTGTTGTGTTAAAAATAAAATTATTTTCCTCACACTGGCTTTGTTTCCTTTGTAAATCTGTTCATCTCTGTGCCCTCTCAATCATAATATTTTCACCAGCGGGATCGGCGTCTGTCTATTTACTTTGCCCAGACATCTAATTATTTTGAACAGCTTTATCAAACCTCCTGCTAGCCACCTTCTCTCTACTGAGAAGAGTCTCAACATCTATCCTTACTGCTGAATGTTCTCATCCCTGGAACCATTCCTGTAGATCTCCCCTGAACTCCCTGCAATGTGCTCACAGCCTTCCATTATCTTGGCACCAAGAGCTTCACACATTACACCAGCTGAGGTCCAGCGGATGCCGTATATAATTTCAAGATAATCCCTCCCCCTTTTCTTGTTCTCCATACCCCTATTAATATAGCCCAGAGCCCATAATGCTTTAATAAATACTCACTCCGCCTGTTCTGCCACCTTCAATGATCTATGCGCTTATACACCTAGGTCTTTCTGCTGCTTCAAGCCTTTCAAAATTTCGCCCCTCATTTTGCATTGTCTTCCCATGTTCTTCCTACAAAAATATATCAACTTGCCCTTCTGCACATTGAATTTTAACTGCCACCTCAGTCCTCACTCCACCAACTTGTCTATGTTCTTTTGAATTGCTACACTGTTCTCCTCGCAATATACTACACTCCCAAGCTTCGAATCATCCACAAGCTATAAAATATTTCCCTGCACACCAAGATCAAGATGTATCAGGAGAAGCACGGGTCCCAGTTCTGACCCATAGGTACTTCCACCTCAAAACTTCCCCAAGCCCAAAATAATATCAATTGATCCTTCCTCTATGCTCCCTATTCTCAGCAGAAAATTGTACGCCTGTTGCAACTGTTCGTTTATTTTATGTTTAAATCTTATCGCACAAGCATGTTTCACGGCACTCCATCAAATGCTTCTTGAAAGTCAGTGCGCAGCACATCAACAGCATTAGCCTCATCGACATTTTCTGGTACGTGTTGAGAAACCTCCAGCACGTTAATTTTAAACGATTTTCTCTTTAGAAATATGTTCTTGGCCTTCCTTAACAAACTGATGAGGTTTATTGTGCTTCTTATGTCGCTTCTTATTACATGCTGAAAAATTAGTTCTAGAATCTCAGCCAAACTGACCATTCTGTCATGGCGGGCTTTAACTTTTGACCAGATTTCAAGAAAGGAGCAATGTTTGCCATCCTCCAGCGTTTTTGAACCTCTCCTGAGTCCAGAGAAGGGTGACCACTCGCTGACTAACTTAGACACCCCTTCAAAATTGTACACTTCGTTTGAAGTAAATACTCCTCATACATTCAAACAAATTGAGAATATGCACAATCCCCTGTAATAAATCCCAGCTTTCACTCATCCGCCAAATGGATTTGCTGCAGAGCACGAAAGGAGAGAGGGATCATATTGGGATTGAAAGGAGAAGTGAGTCATCTATTTCGGAAGACCCCAGGTGAATGAGGCTCCAGAATCAGTTCATTCTGACTGTTCAAACAACAGCAAGAAAGCCAAATTCTCTGATGAGGGCCAAACCCTGGTGGCACGAGTGGGATCGGATCTAATAGGATGTTTTCTGTAAACACACAAGACTTGTTCAGACCATAAAAGCCTCAACTGAGTTCGGCAGAAAAATTACATGAAAAGTGTGCCAAAAGTAAAATCATTTTATTTTTTTTTCTATTTATTGCTAAGCAGGTTTAAGGGACTGAGTGTAGATCAGTCTCTCCGTGCGATTTAATTGCTTTTGGAGTGAAGTAGACTTCAAGGCTGAAAACATGAAAATAAGCTTGTGTGTGGCCTGCCTAAGTGCACATACAGGCTGCCTTAGCAAGTAAGGTGTGAAGCAAATGTGCATTGTAGATAAATGAAGGGATTTGAATTCCAAATGGGTGTTAGTATGTTTAAAACTAACCAGATAAGCAAAGCTCAGCAGTGTGTTTATTTATCCCCAAAATCTCCTGTCAATACAGGCAAAATGAAATTGTTTTACATTGTGAGAAAGATACAGTTTCAAAGACATGTGGAACAATGTAATTCACATCCTAAAAGTGGAATCCTGTATGAAGACAAATGAAAGGCTACGTGGGGTAAGGCGATGTAAGATCTAAGAGGAGTGTGTGAAAAAGCTGTAATTTTGCCTCCAACCATTTGCACATAAGTCTGCAATATAACGAAACTTACATTGGGGAATAAAACATTTGGAATTGATGTGACCAGTGCGAATTGTGTTGCCTTGTTTATTTTCTTTTAAATTTAAAACCTATGTTGGACTGCTGCCTTAAAAGGGCTGTAACTGGGGCTGAGCTGGATTATTACTTTTAGGAAACAAATCAGTAGTAATTAATCATCGTCTTACTTATGAGCTTTAAACATTTTTTTTACCGTACTAAATATTTTTATTTAATTTTGAAAATCTCGAAATGCCTCAGTGGAACCGTTGCAGCTTTAGTCAGTGCACACATCTTCCTGTGCTATATAAAAATAGCAAAATCGTTGTGGTAGCGCAACCAAGCGAGACCTTGTAGATTTGGTCCACCTGTCACACATCACCTGCCACTTCCTAACAACAGTGAGGGTGACTAGTGCCACAAGCTGCGGATGTACAGCTTCCAAACTCCAAACCCCCCAATCTAATCAATGTGGCTCCTCTGGAACGTGCAAGGCCACTATTGATCCTTTATAACTCACCGTTCCCAGACCTATACACAGCCTTCCAGGTGTGCCCCAACCGAGGCTTCACAATGCTGTGGAATTCCTGTTCCTCTTTCTGAAACAACCTGTGTTACAGACTTACAGCAAGGGGAATTATGTTATGTATATCGACTGAGTACAATGAGGATATGATTGGACGGTGCAAATTTCTTTGAAAAAAAAATCGATTTTAAAACAACGTTTGTTTTCAAATCGATAAATGTAAAATATCCCCGAATCCAACTCTTTGTGTCATTGGGTCGGAGAAATATTATTAGTTCTCTCACACTGTGCATGGACAATGGAGGAGCACCATAATATTATTATTATTTTTTAACTCAGAGTTTTCGAAGCGGAATTGGACAAATACTTGAGATGGAAGCAAGCAGGATTTTGGAGGGATGATAAAGTAATTGGAAAGGTCTGTGTACAAAGATGACAGAGCAGCGATGGGCAGGAGGTCCTCCCATAGCGTTGTGTCATTTGATGATAATATTTTAAAATCACTCTGGCTCCAGCATTCTGAGTTTCAGCAGCTGAATTCCATTTCTTCATAAGCAAAGACCCAAAGTTTTTCCGTATGGTGGCACAGATTTAGATTTTAGCCACGCTTATTGAGGGCTGTGCTCTTGCTTGTTTCTAACAACAGAGAGGTGGAATAGCACCGCAAGCTGCGGATGTACAGGTTTCCCATAGCGTAGCCCCCCCCCCACCTTATACCAGCCCCCCCTCCCCCCCCCCCACCTTATACCAGCTTATATTTCAACCCTTCCTGGGATTTACCTAGATCTGTCGAAGGGTGATGAGGACTCAAACGTCAACTCTTTTCTTCTCTGCCGATGCTCCCAGACCTGCTGAGTTTTTCCAGGTAATTCTGTTTTTGTTTTGGATTTCCAGCATTTGCAGTTTTTTGTTTTAATCGACTGTTTGACATTTTTCGCTTTCTATTTAGTCAATATTTAGCTCTGGATATAACCAAATGAAGGAAGGATGATCAGCACAGTCAGTAGTATTCGAAACTGCGTGAGTATACACCAAAAAGATTGTAGTTTCATCACCTTAACCACTGCCACGACAGCAGCTTTGCGAGCAACGTTAACATTAAAATAAGAGAAATGTCTCAGCAAAGAAAGCATGGACTCGCTCCCACTTGCTTACCGTCAACCTCCAATTTACATCTACTACCCTATTTCCTATCAGCAAAATAACAAATTGAAGATTACTGCTACACAAGCGCATCTGGAGGGAATGACTGTAAAGTCTAACTGCCAGAAACCACGCTTGTAGATGGATTTGAAAACACAATTCCTGAGAGAAGGTCACCAAAACGCAGGGCTGTTCACCGTTGGGCAGTAGACTAACCATACTCTTCATTGCTATCAGTACTGAACAAGAACGTAACAAATAGCAGCAGGAATGGAATCATTTCGCCCCACGAGCCAATCATGGTGTTAGGGAATCAGAGCCAATTTTAACACCACAGATAAAAGCCACTCAGCCCGAACCAAATTAACATTGCGCTTAGATCAGGGGTAGGTCCCTCGGGTCTTTGACCCTGCTTCAACATCCAATATTTTGTAGCTGATCGGTAGGTTTGTAATGGATATTGGTGGACAGTCTATCACCAGAGATTGAGACAGCGAGGTCAAGGAAGGGAAGGGAAGTGTCAGATGGGCCATGTGAAAATGATGGAGGGGTGGAGATTGGAAGCAAAATTAATAAATTCTTCCTCGAACAGAGGCCCGAACAATTCCCATCCACCACTACTCTTCTCAATCTGGCTGAACTTGTTCTCACACTGAACAATTTCTCCTTCAACTCCTCTCACTTCGTCCAAATAAAAGGTGTGGCTATGGGTAACCGCATGGGCGCCAGCTCTGCCTGTCTCTTTCTGGGATATGTGGAAGATTCCTTGTTCCAGTCCTAGTCCGGCCCCCTTCCACAACTCTTTCTCCGGTACATCGATGATTACTTCGGTGCTGCTTCATGCTCTCGTCGGGACTTGGAAAAATTTATTAATTTTGCTTCCAATCTCCACCGCTCCATTATTTTCATGTGGTCCATCTCTGATACTTCCCTTCCGTTCCTTGACCTCGCTGTCTCAATCTCTGGTGATAGACTGTCCACCAATATCCATTACAAACCCACCGACTCCCACAGCTACCTCGACTACAGCTCCTCACACCCCGCTTCCTGTAAGGACTCCATCCCATTCTCTCAGTTCCTTCGCCTCTGTCACATCTGTTCCGATGATGCAACCTTCAAAAACAGTTCCTCTGACATGTCCTCCTTCTTCCTTAACCGAGGTTTTCCACCCACGGTCGTTGACAGGGCCCTCAACCGTGTCCGGCCCATCTCCCGCGCATCCGCCCTCACGCCTTCTCCTCCCTCCCAGAAACATGATAGGGTCCCCCTTGTCCTCACATATCACCCCACCAGCCTCCGTATTCAAAGGATCATCCTCCACCATTTCCGCCAAATCCAGCATGATGCCCCCACCAAACACATCTTCCCTTCACCCCGACATTCCGCATTCCGTAGGGATCGTTCCCTCCGGGACACCCTGGTCCACTCCTCTATCACCCCCTACTCCCCAACCCCCACCTATGGCACCACCCCATGCCCACACAAAAGATGTAACACCGGCCCCTTCACTTCCTCTCTCCTCACCGTCCAAGGGCCCAAACACTCCTTTCAAGTGAAGCAACATTTCACTTGCATTTCCCCCAATTTAGTCCACTGCATTCGTTGCTCCTAATGCAGTCTCCTCTACATTGGAGAGACCAAACGTAAACTGGGCGACCACTTTGCAGAACTCCAGCGGTCTGTCCACAGGAATGACCCAAACCTCCCTGTCGCTTGACATTTCAACACCCCACCCTGCTCACATGCCCACATGTCTGTCCTTGGCCTGCTGCATTGTTCCAGTGAAGCCCAACGCAAACTGGAGGAACAACACCTCATCTTCCAACTACGAACTTTACAGCCTTCCGGACTGAATATTGAATTCAACAACTTTAGGTCTTGACCTCCCTCCTCCATCCCCACCCCCTTTCTGTTTCTTCCCCATTCCTTTTGTTTTTTTCCAATAAATTGTATAGATTTTTCTATTTCGCCCCTATTTCCATTATTTTTAAATATTTTAAAATCTTTTATGCTCCCCCACCCCCACTAGAGCTATACCTTGAGTGCCCTACCATCCATTCTTAATTAGCACATTCGTTTAGATAATATCACCAACTTCGACACCTATGTGTTCTTTTGTTCTGCCGTCTGTGACATCTTTTGATGATCCGCTTCTATCACTGCTTTTGCCTACAACCACACCACCCACCTCCACTTCTCTCCCCCCACCCAACCACCACCTTAAACCAGCTTATATTTCAACCCTTCCTGGGATTCAGCTAGTTCTGTCGAAGGGTGATGAGGACTGAAACGTCAGCTGTTTTCTTCTCCGCCGATGCTGGCAGACCTGCTGAGTTTTTCCAGGTAACTCTGTTTTTGTTTTTACTGTCAGTCTCTGTTCTTCCAGATTAAATTCCAATGTTCCTTCATTTTCCATCATCCACAAGCATTCACCAAATCTGCTGCCGGAAATGGAACAAAGCTGAGCCAAATTGGTGGCAACCCTACTATCCGATTGTTTGCCTCTCGTTAGAGGCAAACTCTTGCCCTCTGTGACGCTTTTTTATGCGCCTGTGAGTAAATGTGGTTCAGTTCCCCGAGGGATGATCACATTTTTACCACAACAACATTTAGTCAATTCGTAATTTGCTCCATTGTAATTTATACAGATAATAATAACAGGTTTAAACGTTGTAAGATGAGATTGACACGTTCTGTATTGTTTTTGGGTGGAGATTGCTTATTGACTAAGTGCACTTATGTTACAAAGCGGACAATGTTGAAATTTTCACTGATCAATAATTAAACAGACAGTGGATCCACTCGTTGTGATTGAGTGCATTTATGAAACTGGTGCACACTATGTCCACTGCTCTGAACTCAATATTTTCATAGGCTTGATGATATGCAAAGCTACATGTAATTGTTCAGTGTATTTGAAATCAATATTCATAAATGTGAGAGAACTTAATGAATAATAGCTGGTCTGTTAACGTGTCGATAGTAATTCCTTTATTATCAAAGAACACAAAGCAGAAATATACCTGTAATGTGAGTAGCAGCAAGAATAGACACAGACGACTTGGCCTTGGCTGCTCTGAAATTACAGAGCCGACAGCTAGAGGCGCTGCAGGAATTTGCCAGAGGGGCAGCATGGTTCGCCACTGGTTAGATTGCGGTGCCTTCACTTTCCTCATTCGATTCCCTGAGTCAGTGATTTGAAAAATGTTGCAACGAGCAAACTATGAAGAATCAACAAAGGCCCAAAACTTTAGATGTTGCTGCTACACAATTTCTGCTATAATTTTTGAGAACTTCTACTGCTTTCATTTTCAATTATAATTACAGACCGTAACATAACATAAGAGACGTAGGAGAGAGGAAAATAGCAGATCAGCCATGATCTTATAGAATGGCGGAACTTGCTTGAAGGGCCAAGTGGCCTAAAGCCGCTATAATTCATGTGTTTGCATGACCTTATGTTCGTATTCTATCTCCAAACCTTAACAGCCGTCATAGTGATTCGGTTGTTATTGTTTCTGGAAATTGTAATAGCAACATGAGATAGGTTTACAGCTTTTGGATTGGAGATGGATAAGCTGGGGTGAGGGTTCCACAGATGGGGTGTGAGTGACATTTCCATTTTTTGATCAATGAAGTGGTTGTTACATTTCGAAAGGAATTATCTGATGGTTACAGATAACGAGGCAAGTAATGCAGAGTAATACGTTTATTATTCCCAAACCTGAAAGAGCATATTGACCACAGGATGCACTGCTATATAACGGGAAAAGTAAATTTTTGAAAGGCATGATGAGCCCGGGGATGTTACACATTAAAGATAGATAAACATGTATAAAGGAGGTTGGAGATCAATGCAGGGGATCGGCCTAGGAAAATCTGGAAAGTTGCACAGTGTGAACCAGCCTTGTGAAAAGCCTATAGGCACACTGAAGATGTGCTGCTCCATGAAATTACGTTGTCTCAAAAGCCTTCGAAATTCCACTGTAGACTTGGTGCTGTGGTAAACTTGCTGGATTGCCTGTCCATGTTGAAACAAATTTCCAACGGTTGCCATATACAGGGTGTAAATTTGTTCATCAGGGTAATTAAGAATTGTAGGATTTGTTACCATATCAATTAAATGTAAACTTATGTATGATTTTAACATTATTTTATTTGGCTAATAAAGATTTTAATTTAATTTCTAAAATCTCTGAAGTTATTGGTGGACTTCTAATTCCGAATTCAGTGCATAAATCTTCTCAAAATAATTACATTCCGTTATGAGAGAGTGGCCAAGTTCCCCTTGTGGATTTTGTCCGGCTAGCACATGTCACTTGGCATGTTATAACGCATGCTTCACATGTGGTATTTCCAGCCATGATGTGATAATTTTCCTCTCACTCCACTCGTACTGGTAGAGCCTTAATGTATTTTCTCCTGTCAATTAATAATGAATTCATGTTCCTTCAAGCAACTTCAACAAATCATTTTTACTGACCTTATTCAAAAGCAGATCATGATGGAAAAAGCGCCTATATCCAAATCACAAAACAGTCAATGAAGCTGCTGACAGATCTTGCAGCAAGGTTTGGTTATTACTTTGTATTCCTGGCTATTTTCACCCTAGGCAAAGTTATCCGACCGTGTGGCATGTTAAGCTAGAAAACAAACTAATTCTCTATGATGTTATTGTAAATTGACTGGCCGGTAAGTACATAGAGTTAGGGACAGTGGCTCCCCCTCACTGTCTCTCACTCTCTGTCTCTCTCTATTCCTATCTCCTATATTCTCTCTCACTCTCCATCTATCTCCCTCTCTCCCTGAATCTATCTGTGTTTCCCTTTCTACTCCATCTCTCTCTCTTCATCTCTACACTCACACGTTCCATCCCTCCCTGTCTCTCAGTTTTGTACATCTTCCTCCCTCTACAGCATTCTCGCTATCACTCTGCTCCCCTCTCTCTGTCTCTCACTTTACTTCTCTGTCTCTCTCTTTTTCAATGACTCTCTGTAACGCTCTGCTCCTCTTAACCCCTCTGTCATTCTCTTAATAACGAGCTTAGGACATGGGAGTTAAGGAGATTGATCAAAAAAACCTAAAACTTTATAAAAACAGAATAAAATAATGTTAAAACCACCTAATACGTATTGCTGTGTAGCTAAGAAACATCTAACATTTATCTGTGCTTGGTACTAGCATTTTATAAGCAGAGTAAATTGTAGCAGACATAAGCATTGCTCTAAGTTACTAAAGGAAGTAATTAAATTCAATTAACTTAATAACTTCAGTAACATCGGAAGCATTTACGTTATGCTGCAGCTATGGAATGCAAGGCCTTTTGCATGCCTAGGTGATTCTCAAAAAACAAGTATGAAGGGAGTATAAGCAGCTGAATGAGTTCAGATCAGGAGCATTGAGCTGGAAGTCGAATGGCAGGCATTGTACAACGTAACGAGCTCATTCTCAATCTCTTTCTCTCTCCCTCTCTCTCGCTCCATATGCCTTTGAAATTCAAGGAGAGATTCAGTCGGGTAGGATTATATTCGTTAGAGTTCAGAAAAAATGAGTGCGTATCTCATAGAATCCTACACAATTCTAACAGGACTAGACAGGTAGATGCAGGAAGGATGTTCCCGATGGTGGGGGAGCCCAGAACCAGGGGTCAGACTCTGAGGATATGGGGTAGACCATTGTGGACTGGGTTAAGAAAAAAATTCTTCATCCAGAGAGAAGTGAGCCTGTGGAATTCGTTACCAGAAAAAGCAGTAGAGGCCAAAATATTGTATGTTCTCAAGACGGGGTGAGCTGTAGCTTTTGGGGTGAAAAGGATCAATGGATATGGGGAGAAAGCAGGAGCAGGCTACTGATATCCGTGATCAGCCTTGGTGATGATGAATGGTGAAGCAGGCTCGGAGGGCCGAATGGCCTCCTTTTGCTCCAATTGACTATGTTTCTGTGTTTCTTCCTCTGTCTCAATCTATCTCTACCATTCTCTCTCTCATACTCTCCCTTTTTCTCTCTCTCACTCTGTCTATGTCTCTCTGTCTCGGTCTCTCACTCTCTTTATCTCTCTATTGTTCTCTGTCTCTCCGTGTCTCCATCTGTCCCTTTGTTACTCTGTCTCTTTTCCCCTCCTCTCTCTCTCTCTTTCTGTCTCTCTCTGTCCCATTCACTATGTCTCCGTCTCCCTGCCTCTCTCTCTGCCTCTCTGCCCCTCTCACTCGCTCTGTCTCAGTATCTCACTCCCTGTCTTCCACTTTCACTGACTATCCCACTCTCTCTCTTTTTGTCCCTCCTTCCTTTTCTGCCTTTCTGTCTGTACCCTCTGCTCTCCACCTCTGCTTGTATCTCTTTATCTCCGCCTTTCTGTACTGGTCCTGTTGCTCTTCCTCTGCCTCTCTCTCGCCCTTTTTCTGTCCTTCTGTCTCTGTCTCTGCCTCTCTATTGCTGCACATCTCTACCTGTACCTGCACCACTCTGTCTATGCCTCTCTCTCTCTCTTTTTCTCCACCTGTTTCCCTTTGGTTCTGCTCCTCTACCTCACTGCCCCTTTCACTTTCTTCTTCTGCCCATCTGCATATCCCTCTCTGACAATTCCTTCCTATCAGCCTCTCGCCCCCACAGCCTCTGTCTCTCCCTCTGCCTCTTCCTCCACAGCCTCTGTCCCTCCCTCTGCCTCTTCCTCCACAGCCTCTGTCCCTCCCTCTGCCTCTTCCTCCACAGCCTCTGTCCCTCCCTCTGCCTCTTCCTCCACAGCCTCTGTCCCTCCCTCTGCCTCTTCCTCCACAGCCTCTGTCCCTCCCTCTGCCTCTTCCTCCACAGCCTCTGTCCCTCCCTCTGCCTCTTCCTCCACAGCCTCTGTCCCTCCCTCTGCCTCTTCCTCCACAGCCTCTGTCCCTCCCTCTGCCTCTTCCTCCACAGCCTCTGTCCCTCCCTCTGCCTCTTCCTCCACAGCCTCTGTCCCTCCCTCTGCCTCTTCCTCCACAGCCTCTGTCCCTCCCTCTGCCTCTTCCTCCACAGCCTCTGTCCCTCCCTCTGCCTCTTCCTCCACAGCCTCTGTCCCTCCCTCTGCCTCTTCCTCCACAGCCTCTGTCCCTCCCTCTGCCTCTTCCTCCACAGCCTCTGTCTCTGTCTTTGTCTGCATCTCTCTCTCATTGCCTCAATCTGTCTCTGCCACTCTGTGTGTACGCTCTCTCTCTCTATGTCCCTTCTGTCTCCCTCTCTCTATCTCTCTCTCCCTCTCTCTCTCTCACTTACTCTCTCTCTCTCTCTGTCTCTCTCTCTCGCTCTGTCTCTCTCTGTCTCTCTCTCTCTCTCTCGCTCTGTCTCTCTCTTGTCTCCCTACCTCTCCCCCCACTCTCTCTCTCCTCCCCTCTCTCTGCCCCTCCCTCTCCCCCCTCTCTCTCCCACACCCTCCCCCGCTCCGTCTGCGCCTCCTCTCTGTCTCTGCACCTCTATCTATGAAACCACTCTTTCTCTGCCCATCTCTGTCTTTCTCTGTCCAACTCTGCCGTGCTCCACACTCTCTCCCTCTGTCCTTCTCTCTGTTCCTGCCTCTTCTCTGTGTGTCTCTCTGAATTTGAGTGTGTCTTTCTATCCCTTTGACAACTCTCTACATCGTCCTCTCCACCTTTGCCCATGGCCATCTGAATCTCTACTGCTGTCTGCCTCTCTGTGCCACTTTGTCTCTTCTTTACTGCCTTTCTGCCTCTCTCATTCTCTGCCTCTCTCCTTCTCTCTGTGCCTTTCCTCTCTACCTTTCTATCCCTGAATTTCCCCCTATGGCTTTAACTCTCTCTCTCTCTCTGCCTCTCGCTTTCTGCCTTAATCTATCTATCCTATTATCTTTTGAACTTTTTTCCAATATACACATCTATCTCTCCCTCTCTGTCTTTCTTTCTAGTATGTTCCGTCTTCGTCCCAACCTGAATATCAGACTGTCTCACTCATTGACTCTGACCCTCTTTGTCTTTTCTCCTTCGGTGTCTCACCCTCTCTCGCTCCATCTCTCTCTCTGTGTTCACACCCTCCATCTCTCCCTTTCTCTCTCCACCTCGTTCTCCCTCCCAATCCCTCTGACTCTATCACAAAGCCCCCCACCCCCCAACTCACAGACAAACCCCCCTCACTCAGTCGCCCTCTCTGATCATCTCTATCTCTCACGGTTTCCCAATATCTGTGGCACACTCCTTTCACTCTTAATCCTTCTCTTCTTCTCGTTCCCTTTCACTGTCATCTCCCTCTTGCTCTCTCACTCTATATTGCTATCTGACTCTCTGAATCTCATGTTTCTCACTTTGTCTGTTAATCTTACTCCTCTCTCTCTCTTTTGTCTCTCTGTCTCTTTATCTATCGCTATCACTCTGTCTCCTCTCTCTCTCATCGCTCTCTCTCTCTCACTCTCTCTCTTTCTCTGTATTGCACCCTCTGTGTATGCCCCGCTCTCTTAATGCATCGTTCTCTCTATGCATCACTCTCCCTGTATGCCCCATGTTCTCTCTACACCTTTCTCTCTCTCTGTGTTATTTTCCCTATTTGTGTAGTTCTCAATGTAACTTTTTCACTCTGATTGTTTGAATCTCCCCATCTCATGGTCTCTGCCTGTCTATCCGTTTCTACATAGCTCTCTGTGTGCAACTCTCTTTTTTCCATCTCTCTCTATCCCTCTCTATCTCTCACTACCCCCATTATTTTTGTGTCGCTTTCCTTCTCTATATTTCTCCAGTACTCGGATGCTCTTCATCTCACTTTAGCCTCTCAGTCCCTCTCTGTGACTCGATCACACTATCAAACACATTCTCCCACTCCCTCTTGTACCCATCTCTTTCATTCGTATTCCCTCTGCTCTTCTCACTGGCTCTCTCTCTATATATATATATTTGTACCTATTTGTCTCTCTGAGCTTCTATTTCACTCTCTGGCCATCTCTTTACCCTGTTGTATCTTCATCTCTCCCTCTCTGTCCCTGTGTTACACATTCCCTCTCTATCTCCCACCCTCTCACCTTGCCTCCATCTTTTGTCTCCATCTCGCATTTACTCTGCCCCGTGTGCACCACCTGCCACTCTCTCCGCATCCCACCCTCTCCGCATCCCACCCTCTCCGCATCCCACTCTCTCCGCATCCCACCCTCTCCGCATCCCATTCTCTCCGCATCCCACTCTCTCCGCATCCCACCCTCTCCGCATCCCACCCTCTCCGCATCCCATTCTCTCTGCATCCCACTCTCTCCGCATCCCATCCTCTCCGCATCCCACTCTCTCCGCATCCCACCCTCTCCGCATCCCACTCTCTCCGCATCCCACCCTTTCCGCATCCCACTCTCTCTGACTCACACTCTCGCTGCCTTGCACTCCCACCACCTCCCACTCTCTGAGCCTCTCCCTCTTGGTCTCTTTCCCTCTGCATGTCTCCCACGGCATCCCTACCACAGTCTCCCTCAATCTGTCTATCACTCTTTATGTAAGATTCTCCCTCAATCAGTCTGCTCCTTTTCATGTACCTGCCTTTCACTAACGCTGTCTCAGTCCCAATCCCTCTCTCCCTCTTTGCTGCCATTTCGATCTCTCTATCTGTCTCTCCCTCTCCCTCTCTCTCTATCTTTCTCTGCCTCTCTCTCTGCCCCTCTGTCACTTTCTGCCTCTACATTTCTGATCCTCTGTCTATTTCACATACTGTGTCCCACACTGCATCCCTCTCTCCTGCTTAATCCCCATTTCTACCTCTGCCTCTCTCTCTGTCTTCACTGTATGACATTGTTTCTCTGACTCTGTCTCTGCCTCTCTCTCTCTCCCTTCCATCTATCACTCTCTTTTCCTCATTCCCTTATCTTTCTGTCACTCTCACTCCATCCCCTCCTCCTTCTTCAACACTCTTCATTATCCCTCAACCTCTCTCCACCTCTCCATCAGCTTCCTCCTCTCTCCGTCTGTCTCTGTCTATGTTCCTCTCTCTTCATCTCACTTCTCTCTCTGTGCCTGTCTATAACTAAACTTCTCTCTTGCAATCTTACACTCTGTCTCATTCTACTTGCCTCTTTCTCACTCTCCATCTCTCTCTCTGTCTTTATGTGACGGATTTTTCTCTCCATCTCTATCTCTATCTCTTTTCCTTTCCAATTTCAGCCTGACTCTCTCGCTTACTCTCTTACCGATTATCACTCTCTCCATCCATCCCTCTCTTTCCGCCCTTCCCACTCTGTATTGCAATTCACACTCAATCTCTCTTTCTTGCCGTCAGCCTCAATCTGTCTTTGTCACTGTTCCCCTCTCTGGCTCTGTCACTCTTTATCCTGCTCTAAGTCTCTCTCTCTCTCTTTCTCTCTCTCTCTACCTATCTCTCTCTATATATGTATAACGTTCTCTCTCTCCCTCTCTTTCTCTCTATCTCCATCTCTCTCTCTCTCTCTCTATTAATCTGTCTCTCTTTCTATCTCACATCTCTCACTGACCCCCATCTCCCACTCATTCTCCCTCTCTCAAACACTCTTTATATTTGATTATCACTCTCTCTCTGAGAACCTCTCCCTCTATGTGTCTCTTTCTCAGTCTCTCTTTTCTCTCTCTGTCTCCGTGTTTCTGTTATTTTCCTTAAATGTAACCCAGTATTGTCATCCTCCTCCTGAACCATTTACCCTTATGTAACTTCCTTTTTATCACCTCACATCTACCTCTCCCCCTACGTGTGGTGTTACCATCTCTCCAGTCATTGAGAACTACCATTATTGTCCAGCAGCCTGGCTAATGGCAGGGCAGAGATGTTAGGAGGATTATTTATTTTTCTGTCCAATCATTGAGTTGTAACCATGATCGACAGTCAGCCTGACCAATGGGGGCAGACGGCTGTTAGGAGCTGCCCTTCTCTCTGTCCAAGCATGGATACCCATGGAGAACAGAAGGCCATGCGAATTGGAGGGAATATATTTTAGGTAGTTGAATTTCTTATTTTATCCAATTAAAAAGAGGAATCGCAAATGGACAGGAAGCCTGGCAAATGGGAGAGTTGAAATGTGGGGATGTGCACTATTCTTTGACTGAGTTACTGGGAGCCTGCATTTGCAGGGAGATGGTGCAACGGGAGAGCAGAGATGTCCGGAGCTTTTTTCTGCTGTTCAATCAGTGGTGGGGAGCCAATAGGACAGATGTGCTAGCCAATGAGAGATCAGGGTTGTGGGTAGATGTATTTCTTTTCTCTCCAATCTGCGAGGTAGATCCATGATGCAGAGGCTGGCCAGAGAATGGAAACTTTCAGTGATTTTGGTGCTCTCATCAAAAAATGAATTGAAGAATTGTAGTAAAGGGGTATTTCAGCACATTCTTCAACTGCTGTCTGAACGGAGTCTGTGTCACAGTGTAAATATCAGTGTTGGTGCAGCAGCTCAGGAGCTGCAGCATGAAGCCCAGTTCCACAACAAATACACCTAACCGTACAGAGTAAAAGCCCAAGTCATACATGCGGACCCATATAGAATAGACCATTAACATTGACCATAACAGGATGAAATTGGCGAGATCACAAACAGTAAAATGATGGATTTCCTGCGACTCTCCATCTCTGGGTCTCTGGGACTCTCCCCACTGCTGTGAGCCCGGAGTCTCCTGCGGGCTCTGCTGCTCAGTAAAATGTGTCTGACGGTGAGAACATTGAGCAGCAGAATCAGGACAAATGGGACACCCGGGGTTAGAATGTGGTGGAGGAATTCGGTTGTTACCCAGAACATAGAGAGCCGAATATCGTCTGTGACATTACAAAACCAGG